>PISX010000305.1:0-313666 GCA_004024625.1 Mellivora capensis
CACAGAGATTATATTTGCCCAGGGGTAAATTTGCCCAGAGGACTGTTCAAGAAAACAAGTGCTCTGAATTATATATAGTACTTCAACTAATTAATTTTTACTTCTTTGATAGTTACGTTGCATGATTATACAAATTTGGATAACTTTTTTGATTGACTTTTTTTCCATTAGATGGTCTTTTTTTCTCACTAATTTTGATCAAGAAGTATTTACTTAGATATAGGATTCCCCTTGTAACTGAAATATGTTGATTACTATTTATTGTGGACAATTTTGTCATCTCCAAAACCTCTAAATAGTAGCCTCAAAACATGTAGCTTACTTAAAGCGATGAAATCTATTAGGGCAGCTGTGGAGACCCACACAGCAGCCTTGCAAGATTGTGGCAGACACAAGGACTCCATGAAGCCCTGGGTTTTGTTCCTTTAATGGAAAAGCCCTTTGGAGTGAATCAAAATGTGATTTGTCCATGGAAGGATGATACAACCACTAAATTGAAAAGATATGAAAAACCAAGTTTTGCAAATGACTTCTTTACATGCAAAACCTGTGTTTTGTTTTCACTTTAGGGCAAGAAGCTAATGGGGAGATTTCGTCAGGTCCTAATGCACTTCTGTAGTCACCCCCCCACTTCTGGACCTGGGGGGCAGCATCTCCCTCGAGCGAAGGATGCCAGTGCTCCTGTGAGTCAGTCAGTTGGTCCAGATATGGTCTTGGTGCAGAGCTTCCTCTACTGGACCACAGCAAGTCGTTCCAGGCTGCGTCTCACCTCCTGTCTTCCTCTGGACCCTTTTGCACGTCAAACCCCTCCTGATGCCATTTCTAGAAACCACCTATTTAATGGGCAGAGCAAAGTTCAATTGTCTATGCAGCCTGCCTGATTAAACATATAATGAAAATAATCATAGTACTCAAAGCACCTGCATGGCGCTTTACAAAGCCCTTGCGGGTATTACTCTCAGAGATTACGGTGGACACCATTTTGTTCAGCAGTTGCTCTTTGCCAGACCTCATGTTAAGTGGGTTATACAAATAATTTCACTCGAGGATTTGATATCCACAATGAGCTTTGGGACGTGTGAATGAATATTATCATCACATCTATTTAATGTGGAAATTCAGGTTCACAGAGATTTTGTGAATCGCCCAAAGTCAGAGAACCAGATTAAAATGAATTATAACTAGAACCTATCTCTTTTAATCGCATGCTATCTATGCATGCATTTAAAATTTCACTTATAACACTAACTGAGCTTGTTCAATGCTCCAAATACTAGATGCCAAGGATACAGAGATGAACACCTTGGAGCTGGTTTGGTTTAGGAGCTACAGCCTGGTTCATTAGTTTTCCTAAGAAATATTTAATGAATACTTAATAAATATCAGGCCCCCTAGAAATAGGGATGGATAAGAGTATTTCCCTGCAGAAAACCACGTACAGAGTTTCTTAAATCCTACGGTGCTTAAAAATATCTACAGAGTGGTTTAAAATGCAGATTACTGGGTCCAAACCCCAAAGCCAAGAAAGTATATTTCTTTCTTTCACCAGGTGATTTCTATACAGGTTCTCTGCAGACCACACCACAAGAAGCCGGGTTCTGGTAGGTGAGACAAAGGGAGAGGCAATCTGCATAAAGCCAAAGATTCCTCAAAGGAAGGAAGTACCGGAGTGTGGGGTGCAAGGTTCCTGGCCCAGCCTGGAGAAGGTAAGATGAACTGAGAGCTGAGAATAAATGGGAACAATCCATTTCACAGGGGTAGAGTGGGATGATGCTGCTGCTAAAACCCGGCCTGTGGAGTCAAGCTCTTCTCTCATGTAAAGGCAGAAAGAGTGTCTGAATGGCCGTCCACAGCCTAATCATGTGACCCACACAAGAAATGAATTTCTATAATTTGGAGCTATCAAATATTTGGGGTCTCTGTGTTACAGCTATTGGCCCACCTTAACTAACACATGCATAGATATGACCACAGGCTAAATGTAGACTATTGTGGAATGAATATTTGTGTCCCACCCTGCCCCCAAGAATTCGTATGCTGAAATCTTAACCCCCAAGGTGATGGTACCAGAAGGTGAGACCTTTGGGAGATGATCAGGTTATGAGTCTTTATGAGATTAGTGTCCTTATAAGAAGAGACACGAGGGCTTGTTCCCTCTCTCTGTTCTCCGCTGTGTGGGGATTCAATGAGATGACGGCCATCTGCACACCAGGAAGGGACCCTCACCAGACAGTGATCTTTTGGCACCTTGGTCTGGGACTAGGATGCCTCTGGAACTGTAAGAAATAAATTTTTGTTCTTTAAGCTACCCAGCCTATGGTAATTTGTTATAGCAGACCAAACAGACTAAGACATAAACTAAATGGTTTTTGGTTTTTGGTTTTTGTTTTTTTTGTTTTTTGGTCTGTTTTGGTCATGGCCATAATTCCATTTCCCCAAAATAGTTTCTGGTAAGCAGTAGGCATTCAATAAATATTTGTTGAATATATATACATGACTTTTTGAGAATGGCTAACCTGGGGATTAGGATGGGAGATGGTGTAAAGGGGAGGCTTCTTTTTCATCCACACACTTCTCTATAGGGTTTAATTTTACAAACCAGCATATAATAATTTTATTATAAAAAAATTTTAAAGAACAGATTGAAGATGGTAGGCATGTACCCCAACTCTTAAGGAATAACATCGCAGAAAGCAATGGCTCTGTTTTGAGAGCCATCACTGGCTGGATGATTGGTCTGACCCTCAGCAGTTCTTGAGCGGTGGAGGAAACACTATAATATTGATCACTTTTTGTGAAATTCCATCTAGGTGGCATATCTGGCAGAAGTGCCTATCACTTCAGCTCTGCCTGGTGTGGACAGATTGGAGATAATCCCCTCCAGTGACAGTTTCAGCACCAACCTCAGCATCCCTCCGCAACATCATGGGAAGGCATGATCTAAAAATGAAACCTGAATGTGCCTATTATGTGAAGCTTAGCAACAAAGGAAAGGTCACCAAAACAACTGGCATTTTGTTTGCTCATATTTCTACGGTCACATCTACTGGGACGAAAAATCCAGTATGGTTTTCTGTATGGTGCCAGGTATCCTATTGGATTTATGTATTTTCTGGACTGATAAATATCTTGGCAATGCATAGACACAACTAATAATAAATGTTTGCTCCGTGAAACTGAGAAGTTGGGTTTATTTTCATCCCTTTTGCATTTAAATGCGTGCTAGAAGATGAACCAGAAGATAAATTTCTGCCACTTACAAACTTTATGACCTTAGGATAGGTGTTGTCTAAAATCCCTGCTTAGCCTTAAGGAAAGTCTTAAATCCAAGCTTAGTCCTCTTTACATCTGTAAGGCTGTTGTGACAGTGGCTAACTAACAAGAAAAGTCTTTGAAACATTAAAAAAAGCTATAAAATATATTACCAAGAACTTTCAGCTTGATTAAAAATGAAAACCAACATGTGTTACTCTTTTTGTGTTATAATAATAATATCCTAACCTAGATGATAAGCTCTACAAAGAAGAAGGTCAATACTTCCCTGGCTCACCATTGACATTCCCAAACCCCAGCAGTGTCTGGCATATGCCAGTTAGATCAGTCATGGGTCAACAAGAGAAGCAGAACCACAAGAGTGATATAAAATAAAGGAGCTCATTGTCTTCATCTGATGTGGAGCCTGAAGTTGTGATTGGTAAGCTAGAACGGTAGCTAAAAAAACATCTAGATGTAAAAGAAGGGAAAACCAAGATAAACTACAGGCCACATCTGTCTCTCACCACCTCCAGTCTCAATGACACAGGTGACCCACAGAAGCTAATGCCATTGACCAAGTGCAGCCCATACATCACCCAGGGAATAGAGAAGCTAAAGCCAACAGGCCAACAAGAGCTGGAGAATCTACAGGTCCAGGTGCTGCCCACCTGGCCACCAAAGTCAGGCAGCAGGTTGGTGACAATGTTCACGGACTGCTGCCGTGACTGGCACCCTGCCCCCAAATTTCAGAGCATCAAACAATGCCTGTATTTCTTTCCTGTCTTCCAAATTTCATTCAGATTTCTTCTGTAGATGACTCTAAGCCTAAAACATACATAGAAGAGAATTCTAGAAAACATAAATCCAGTTTTAGTGATGCTAACATGGTACAAAGCCACACACAGGCACTTAGAAAGTTCTGCTTAAATATATAAATATATGTATTTTTTTAAAGATTTATTTATTCATTTGAGAAAGAGAGAGAGCAGGAGGGGCAGGGGGAGAGAGAAAGAATCTCAAGCAGACTCCATGCTGAGCGTGGAGCCAGATGCAGGTCTTGATCTCACAACCCTGAAATCATGACCTGAGCCAAAATCCAGGGCAGAATACTTAACCAATGGGCCATCTAGGCATCTCTATATGAGTATATTTCAACATACAAACATAGACATCTTAAAGTAGAAAATAAATATATATGAGATAATCTTTGGATATTTGGAGTAGAAGCTTGACACTACATTACAGCTTTTACCAACACTGGAGAGTCTTCACCTGAGACCTGTCTCTTCTTGTTCTGCCTTGTTGGCATCTCCTGGACTGGAGAGAAGAGCCATTGAGGAGGAATTGGTGTGTGCAGCAGCTGGCAGAGGTGGTCAGATGAAAGAGTGGAGACATTGGAAGATTTGGTGAGTTTCAAAATATTCTAAAACTTGAAACATAAAGAACCCATGGGTTCATGTTTCCACTGACCATTTCAGCAGGAAGTCAGGAGATATAGACCTACATGTAAAGACTCTGGTATAAAGACCTCTACCATGTCCCAAGCCTTGCAATCTCCCTCATGTTATTCTTTTTTGTTTTGGAGGTTTTATTTTCCCTATTTTTCTGCAGTGATTAGCAGTCAATTCCTCAAAATGAAAAACAATTCAATTGGCTTTATTTGAGGTACAAGAAGAAAAAAAAAGGTTGGGAGCGATGGATCCCAGCTAATCAAACTTTCATTCAATCTAATGCTTCTTATTATTCCTTATCATCCCATCTTTATTTTTAGATTTACACACAATTTTGGGAAATCACCACTGAGCAGGGAGCCTGATGCAGGACTTGATCCCAGGACCCTGGGGTCATGACCTGAGCCGAAGGCAGACACTTAATGACTGAGCCACCCAGGTGCCCTGATTTTAGGAAATGTCTTATTCCTTTATGTCTTGCCATGAGTTTTTATTCCATGATGCATAGTCAATCCAGAAATGCGGTTAGTAGAAAATATAAAATAAAAATACATCCTTAGCCCATCAAAGCAAGGCACTATCATTAAGTTAAATTCTATTCTTACTCTAAACATTGACATTTTGACCACAATGAATCGATTTTCATTTAAAAAATACCTTGCTTTTAACTTACTGTGTATATGAAAATGGTATCAGACTGGAAAGCTAAGTACCCAATATATTACACAAACATTATCCAGCCCCCACTGTGTGTGTACAGCATGTGCTAGATGTCATCACATTATCTCACCCTCATCATGGCCCTATGAGGTAGCTACTTTTATTTCCATTTTTTAGATAAGAAAACCTGATAAACTGTCAATGATTTGCCCAAGAATACATAATTTAACAAGTAGGCAAGTCATGATTTATACCTATCTCTGTCTGATCCTAAAACACATATTTCTTCCACAAAAACACATTGCTCTGTGTGTGTGTGTGTGTGTGTGTGTATTCAAAGGATATGTAAATAAACTTTCATTGGTGAAAAACTATTTCTCTAATGTCTTCAGAGAAAATAGACTTCTCTCCCTGTGTGTGTGAGCTGCCTGTAGAAAAAGATGAAAGAAAGACACCAAGGAGCCTTCCGAAGACCTGATGTAAATCTGTAACAATGACATTTTCCTTCTTTGTAATCTCCATTTTGTGTCTGCAGCATGACACCCTGGGCAACGGGGCTTTGACATTATTCTGCGTTTTGCTTTGGCCCTGACAGCAACCAGGCTTGCAGTAATCCCTCGGAAACACGCCGCCTGCGGAGTCTTACTCTCTGGCTAAGCTGTTTCCAGGAGGAGCCCAGGCCCCGCCCTCCCGGGGCTCTCCCAGGGCTCCTTACCTTCCGCCACGCAGCCTCCTACTCTCTAGCTTCGCCACAGCCTAAGAGTGTTACAAGGCTTATCTTAAACAAAAACAAACTACTAAGAAGGCATTTGATTTTGAAATCCTATTTAGAAATCGGAATTGCCCTTTTTGATGACAAGCTGGTCTTTATCGCGAGCCGAATGCTGTATAATACTCAGGGAAGCCATATGCCGGGAATGAGGGATCAGCAGGTGTTCCTAGGAAATAGTAAGCTTCTGCTCAGGAAGACAGTTATCACAGCCCAAGGAGTCATCGAGGGAAAGAATTCACCTTGTCATGGGCAAGCTGAGACACAAAGTAGCATAAGCAGTCCCCAGCTTGTAAATGGGCTGGACTCCAACACATTAAGACTCTGATGGATTTTCCACTAAGAACCATTATCACTGTTGGTCTTCGACTGAAACCAGGCCACAGACTTGATCTGAAGTCTACCGTAACTAAGAACATTCAACAGTTTCTTTAACAAAAGTCGTTCAGGGGACGCCTGGGTGGCTCAGTCCCTTAAGCAGCTGCCGTCGGCCCAGGTCACGATCCTGGGGTCCTGGGATGGAGTCCAGCGTCCCGCTCCCTGCTCACCCTCTCCCTCTGCCTCTCTTCCTACTAGTGTTCTTGCTCACTCTGCTCTCTCTCAGATAGAGAAATAAATAAATAAATAATCTTTAAAAAGAACAAAAAAAAAGTTGTTCAGAGTCTCAACCAAGACTCAAAACCATATCTCCACCTCACGGCCACAGCCCGGGCAGGGCCAGCCGCCCTCCAATGCGCTCTCACCACCCAGCAAAACTGAGGCAGGGATCCCTGCATTAAAACACGAGAGGGCTCGGAGATGGAGACCTCTCGCGGGCTGGGTAAGAAAGATGGGCTAACGTGTCTACAAAGCAACAGAATGGAAGACGGGGCAAGACAGAGGGTGAAGGTCTTACTCCACACCTCCAGGGACCCGGTCCCTTCTCTTCTGGTTTCTGATGTGACCAGCTTTAGGAAAGTGGCAAAGAAACAGTGGGGTGAGATGGGAGTAACCAGAGGGCAAAGTTTGGGGGCCCAGGGAGCACTAAGGCAGCCATCTTTCATGTCAGCATCCAGAAAGGGTCACCTCAGGTGTTTATTAAGAATGCACCAGCAGGTCCAATTCATCAGCTCCAGAGACAAGCAGCCCAGGTGGTTTTGAAGCAGCCCACGCTCTGAAAAACAGCTATTCTAAAAGTAGAAAAGGAAAGAAAGAAACCAGCCTTTACAAAATGCCTGCCTCCAGGATTTTGAAAAAACACAACATGAGAGATGTAAAAAAACAAAAGAAAACAAAAAACCATAGCTTTACTTTTGTCTCTTACTTCCTCTTCAAGACATGTTCAGTGAGGAAGACTTTTTTCTGGTCCAGATGGGGAGGGGGGTTGATTTTTCTCAATCCCAGGTAGTTTCCCTACCATACTGCAGCCAACTGGTGAACCCCAGCGTAGGGTTACCCTGCTCCTCAAATTCTGACATGTCTACAGATCACCTGCAGATCCTGTAGAAATGCAGATGATTCCACGGACCTGGGGAGGGGGTGCTAAGGTCTAGCATTTCCAATACGCTCCCAGGGAGCTGATGTTCCTCCTCCTAGTGCCACACTCTGGGCAGCAGGGAGTCAGAGGACATGAACGAGGATCAGAAATGTGCTCCGTGGATTCGTAGGAGCATGAGCTGGCTTTGGGCCTTCTGGGCCTGGTAGATTTTTAAAGCAATCCACCTTGGGGGTACTCTCCTGGTTCTTCAGGAGATGTGTATCACTGGGGTTCTCCGACTTCAGTTACTCTGACCCAGCTTAGACATCTCTCCTCTGACTGTCATCCGCTTTCCCTTCGCCAACCCTGGGAATCTCAGATATACTCTGTTTTCTTGCCGCTAGGATCCCTTTTGGCCTTTGGGATGCCGCCACTGGCCAAGACTAAAAGCTCTGTGTGTGTGTGTGTGTGTGTGTGTGTGACTGTTTGCCTGTCACACTGCTCCCAGCCTCAGTCTTTCTCTCAGGATCTATGATCCATGGAAAACCTTTGCAGAACCTGTGCATTGAAAAACCTTGGGAGTGCAGGCTGTGTCCCAAAGCAATAGAAACTCAGTCATTGTGCCACCAAAGCAGTTAGTCAGCTCATCTCTCATCCTCTAGGTCTGCCTGGTGAGAGACAGACTGGCCCACTGAACTCCCAGCTGCAGGGGTCACACACTCAGCTTTCTGCGTCTTCCACCGCAAGTCTCCCTCTCTGGTCTTGAAATTGAGGAGCTAGCATCCCACACCCCTCCCTTTAGGAGGGTCACAAAGAGAGCCCAGAAACGTTGCTTTCTCCAAAGATGTCTGCCTCACTCAGTCGTTATGTTATTTGGTAACATAAATGATAATACTATATATTTGTTAAAAGCAAGAGGATAATCAATACAGCATTAAAGATAGTGATTATCTCTGAAGGGTCACAGATTGAGCTCCAGTGGTTTTGCAAGTGTTCTAGTTCTCACAAGGCAGGTTCATATTATCATGCAAAATGCTGCTTTGGCATATTGATTGTTTTGACTTAAAAAAGACACTTGCAAAACAGCAGAGGTAAGAAGGGCATTCTGACTTTCCTTCTTCTTCCTCAAGTTGGGAGATGAAACGCCCATGTGAAATGCGCCCTCAATAAGCCAAGAGGAAAGAAACACTCTTATCACCAGGAACAATGAGTAGAAGCCAAGAGAACTTGCTACAAACCAACTAGAGTAACTCTGACCTTCCTTTAATGTCCTCATAAATCTTAGTTACTTTTCCACAGTTACCACTCTCTGTTCAACCTAGTAGGTAAGTCCATAGGACACTTCTTTGGGGCTTCACTTTCCTGGGTCTCCATGTACATGTGAAATGTTATTAAATAAAATGTGTATGCTTCTCTCCTGTTAATCTATGTCATTCCCAACCAGAAACCCTAAGAGTGGAGAGGAGAAATTTTATTTCCCTTACACACTGTGACCTATATTTCTTTTTATCTGTTAATTATTACACGATAAAAAGGCATTTTAAATATGTAAGTAATTAATTGCTATATAACAAACAAATGTAACACCTACAGCTTAAACAATAATTTATTCTTGCCCCCGATTTTGTGAGCTCATGAGAGAGTTTCTCTGTTCCATGTGGTGGAGGCCGGAGTCACTCATGAATCTACACTCAGAGGGGGTGTTGGGGGGCGGGGGCTGGGATGGACGCTCCAAGAAGGCCTCACTCTTGGATCTAGGGTTGTGGAAGCAGCGCTGGCCTGGGGTGTTTTGCTTCTCTTTCACAGGCTTTCTCTTTCTATATGGTTTTGGATCATCAATGACCTTTTCCCATCACCTTATTCTAAAGCAGGGGAGCCCTGAGTCCCTTACAACATGGCAGATGGGTTCCAAAATAGCAAAGGCAAAAGATGCCCAGCTGTGAAGGGCTAGGCCCAGACTTCACAGAGTATCACATCTGCCATTAAATCCATTAGGGGAAGCCTGCCACCTAGCCAGTCAAGTTCAGGGGAAGGGAATTGGAATCCACCTCCTAACAGAAAGAGTGGCATATGCCTACATCAAGGGAAGGATGTGTTGTCGGCTCTCTTTGAAGAGTATCAACTACGTGAAGCCGTGGAATATTTTTCCCATAAAAGAAAGGACTGTGGTCTGTGTTATAAAAACCAATCTACTGTGGCACCTGGGTGGCTCAGTCAGTTAAGTATCATGATTCCAGAGTCCTGGGATCAAGTCCTGCAACAGTCTCTCCACACAGTGGGGAGACTGCTTCTCCCTCTGCCCCTCCCCCTTGCTCATGTTCTCTCTCTCTCTCTCTGTCACTGTCTCTCTCTCTCAAGTAAATAAAATCTTTTTTAATAAAAAACGATCTATAGACTTGAATCTGAACTTAAGAGAATTTGACTAGGGGTGCCTGGGTAGTACAGTAAGTGAAGTGTCCTACTCTTGGTTTCAGCTCAGGTAGGATCCCAGGGTCATGAGATCGCCCCACACTGGACTCCACGCTCAGCATGAAGTCTGCCTAAGATTCTTTCTCCCTCTCCCTCTGACCTTCCCACCCCAAAAAGAGAATTTGACTAATTCCACCTGTTCAAACTGTCATCACTCATACATATTTCTCTAAGGTAAAAGCTTTCACATGTTAACATCAACAAAGAAAGATTGCCTGGAAAATAAAAGAAAGGGTCTTTATTCAGTGAGAAAGGAGCATGCATAAGACCAGGTTGTGGGGCCCTCTAATTATGGGTATATAGCAACCTAAACACCCTCCAAACCTAAATTTTGAAAGGAGGAATTCCTATTTGCAAAAATGAAAATTAAACAATAGTTACTTCTAACTGATGTCAACTTAGGCAGTGAGTAAAAATTCGTCATTCATTTGCCCCAAATGAGTTTCATTTCATTACCCTATCTCTGTCAACAGAATCACTTTTCCTCCATCAGTGAAGATCAAACTCTCTAAATGTGGTATTAGCTTTTCCTTTGCTCCTCCGATCAGTTCTTCCTTCAATGTATTGCTCACATGCACCCTACTCTTCAGCTTGTGTACACAATATACCCAGATTTTTATAGCATTAAAACAAGTGGACTATCATTTTCTTCCATCTCTAATTTCATGCCCACTCTCAACCCAGTACACTTGAACAATGTCATTCTGAAAATGCTTCTTCATCTGTCCGTGCTCCCATTCGAAAATTTTTTTGACTCTTCACTCTCTTCGCTACCCCTGATTGGGCCAGGAAGATGGTTCTGTGCTCAGGGCTCCAGAGCAGAGAGGAGACCTCTTGCATCAGAAATCTGGTTCCTGACAGTTTTTCAGAAAGAGAGAGAGAGAGAATGAGTTTCTCCATTTAGGTGTCATATAATAACTTACTCTCTATGGAAATGTTATACAAGCAACTGTTTATTCTCTTATTCCTAGGCTTACCTCATGCCAAACAAGGGCGTGGGCTAAAAAGAAGGCTCAAGATCCAAAACAGCATAGCAATTTTTCTGACAGATCCTAAAAACAAGTAAGATATATTCTGGTAAATTTTGCTAACCACCCCAAGTGTCTAAAACAGGAAAGAAAACAAAACAGAACAAAAAAAGGAGAGACTGTGGGTATGTGTTGTTCATTCATGTTTTGTGGGTTGTCTTACTGTTTGTTTTGTTGGCTATTTTTATTAATAATAAGCAAAACAGAAAAACAGAGTGAGTCACAAATAGAGGATGCATATTTGGGTCTCTGGCTAAGGATCTGGAGATGACAAAGAAAGTAAGGAGCAAAGATAGGTGGCTGTCTTGGGCTCACTCACTGACTCACGCGAGGGCATGGACTGTATGTGCATCTCCCACACTTCTGCCAGGGGGCGTGTTGCCTGTGCAAGCAGGTCGGGTAGGTGGGATTATCCTCACAAGCAGCCAGGGGTCGAAGAGGTGGAAAGAACACAGGCTTTGGGACCAGACAGTGCTAGGTTTGACTCTTGGTTCCAACACCTCCTACCCATATGAGCTTCAGTCTCCTATTCTGTGAAAAGGAAAAGATAAAACCTCTCTTGCAGATATTTTGGTGCAAATTAAGATACGATGTAGGTGAAGAGACTGGTTCACGGTAGACTTTCAACCAACTGTAGCTATTATTTTTGTTAACACTAGGCCAAGGTCACCACTGTTTAGCACATGACCACGTATCCCAGAGACAGCAGCACAGTGACACTGACCTGTGCCACCAAATCCTCCCTACAGCTCAAGGAACCGTCAAAACTCACTAGCTGTGGGATGGTAGGCAGAAGTATTCCACCTGTCTGGCTGTGTTCCTCCTACACATGGGGATTGTGTCATCTGACTCCTAAGAATTCAGAGAAATTGTTATTTTACAATTTGGTTCAGGTTACTTCCTTCCATATGGTAAGCGCTCAATCAATGGCAAATGTTATTACTATTCTCCTTTTACAAATCAAAAAGTGAGGAGAAAAGATTGACATTGTTATTTTCAAGGTGTTGAATTTCCAAGCATCTTACTTCCCAAATGGCATCACCTCTTACCACCACCCATGAGCACAGATGAATTTAGACCCTGCCTTTGAATTATCTTTTCAGATCTTTTTTTTTTCCTTTCTCTGTTTTGTTGTCCTTGCAAAGAAGGCATTAATATTTTTACAAAGAGTCCTACTGGATTATCTATTTTACAGGCATAAGTGAGAGCGAATTGTAAAGACTTTTGATCAGGAGATCACACACAAGATAAGCTCAAATAAGGTTCATCATTACCATCTTCTTCTAAGATGACCATGGTTAAGCTCCCAATTATGTGCAAGTGACTAAAAATTATATAATATATATTTTGGCCATTAGCCCCTCTTTCTCTAGTGTAGCTCCCTCAAATTCCAAGAGATGTAGACTTTTTAAGATGCCTCTTCTAAGGGACTTTGGAGTCATTTCACCTTCAGGACCACTGGGATCTCCATAGGATCAAACCAGATCATGTGGCAGGAATAGTTCTTAGAGATGAGGCACATTTTCTGTAAATATGTAATCACTGGGTGACTGATAAGGAATACTTTTCTCTGTTTACACCATGGGAGGAAAATGAGAGCAGGAAATGATGGTGGGTAAAGAGTTTAGGTTTGGTTTCTCATTTTAAACTTTCATTTGGAGGGCAGATTAAATTAAGTCCACACAAATGTGACTTCAGCTGAGGGTAGTGAGGGAGGCACACTGTAGGCCCATCAACCTTTTTTAAAAATATCATTTAACTATGGGTCAACACTAAAGGAGACCCACCTCCGCACCAGGCCCTATAACAGAGTTGATTAAAATGGACCCTTATATTTTTTCCCCAGTGCTGAATTTCTAGAGTACTGACTGGTGCTTTTCTCTACTCTTAAGCCTCGTACGTTCTTCTTGGTCAAGCTCCCCTTCTCTTGGTTCTCTGTGGTAGAGAATCATGAGTTTCTGTTCGGCAGCAATTCATCGGATAACTTTTCTCTTCCCTTGGTTGACTTCTTGTAAACGCAGCCAATCTAGGCCAAAATAACCTGTTTTCCCTAAAATAGTCCTTTGTGGGGTTTTGTTTTTTGTTTTTTGTTTTTTGTTTTTTGTAAACTCTAGGCTCAGTGTGGGCCTTGAACTCACAATCCCCAGATCCACAGTCCCATTCTCTAGGACAAGCCAGCCAGGCACCCCAGTAGTTCCTCTTTGTTATCCCAAATGAAGGACCTATGGTCCTTGCCTGAACCTCTAGCAGACACAAGGCCTGGTGAATAAATGGACTTTGTAAGCATTTGGGTGATTACATGTAGACTTCTCATTTTATGATTTGCAGAAGGACTGCTTCACCTTTATAGAGACAGATTGGGGTATGTACTTGGAATACACTCCTTTGCAAGAGCCCTCAAGGTCAGACCACAAGGCCGAGGGCTGTAGGCCAACGAGAGGAGCACCCCTGGGTATCCATCCTGACCAGGAGGGCCGGCTCCCAGAGGCACCTCCTCAGCAGGCTAGCAGTTGGCACGTTGCTTCATCTCCCTGAATGTCTCCTTCCTAATCCTCACACTAGGAACAATAACCCCCAAGGGGCCTGAGTGGCCTAAGCATCTGCCTTAGGCTCAGGTCATGATCCCAGGATCCTGGCATCAGCCCCGCATCAGGCACCCTGCTCAGAGGGACGCTTGCTTCTCCCTCTCCCACTCCCGTTGTTTGTGTTCCCTCTCTCCCTGTATCTCTATCAAATAATAAGTAAAAACTTAAAAAAAAAAAAAAAAAAAAGTACAATAACCCCCCACCTCCTGAGTTTCCTTTGAAGATTAAGTAATATCCTGAAGGTAAAAAGCATTGTCCCTCCGCCGTCTAATAAATGCTCACTTCTTTTTTTCTTCTCCCCTAGCAAAAATTTAACTTCGCCAGAGGCTCACCCAAAAAGGAAAGGTCTCCCAAAGTTGCTGGCTACTTCGAGGAGTATAGATTCTCTTACTCGGTTGACTACTCAAGAAGCGTCGGGTACATTCCAAACTCCAAAGGAAATTAAATGCTGTTCCCCTGCCACCCACTCGCCCCACCGGGGCCCCCAAGCACATTAAAATCACATTAGGGCGATGATTTAAGCTGAAAATTGGGCTGGCGGGGAAAGCACCAGGCCCCGCTCTTCCGAGGCTTAGCTCTACCTATAGGCACAGCCGCAGCACCGCTCGGGCTCGCTGACGTCACAGCTTCCCGAGGCTTCTGTTTCCCCCTCCCCTCCCCCGGCAGGCCGCCGCGGAAAGGAACGCGAGGGGCGGGGAGCATGGCTCCCCTGGAGCATTGGAAAAGCCTGCTGGGGCCCCCCAGTGGTCATCGGGAGTCATAGCTGTCTCCGGGAAGAGTCCAGGAAGACAAACAGAGCTTTGGGCCTCAGGGCAAATACCTGGGATTCAATTCTGTTTGTTTTCCTTCTCCAGTAACCAGGGTTTTTTCTCACAAGTTAGTGGGATAAGAAAGTAAGCACTTAAAAACCGAAACAGGCCTCAGGTTTAGTTTAGACACTGGAGTCCTATGGGACATGGACATCAAAAAGATAACTTCTGGGTGGGAGAGGGATCTGAAACGTGCCTCGCAATCCTGGACAGGAAAGTGGTAGGCAGAGCAAGCTGATGAAGGACGGGAGAAAGGACTAGAGCATCCTCGCTGAGCCCTGCTTTTCAGGAGGAGAGCCATCACCCGGACTGCAAGCGGGGGCCCTCCCCTTGGATCCATGCCCGCAGACACAGAAGAAGGGAGAGAACTCGAAGTCAAGGGTGTCCTGCTTGTAAACAGACTTCTGCAGCGCCTATATTTCTGCTTCCTGAGTCTTTATCCCTCTAACTCTGGTGAAAATAAACAATAAAGCTGCATAATGCTAAGAATAAATAATAAAAGGGTTCAGCCTCGGTCCCAGGAGTGTCTGGAGAACAGAGATGGACCCAACAGGAATTTATTGACACAAAGTACCAAGTCACGCCTGGGTAGGAACTTTTCCTTTGGAGGAAAGACTGGGGGACACAAGTTCGTTTGAAGGAGGGCTGGAACACAGCAAGGAGGGCTTTGGAACACAGTATAGTTTTTGTCACCAGATTAATCTCCTGCTCAGCCCTCCAAGCCTTCCCTTGCACTTTGCAATGATGAGCCCAAGGCTCACCCCTCCTCCACCCGTTCCAATATATCAAGTCCCCAGGCATGACGCCTTCTCTGAGAAGAAGCACTGTTTCGGTAGTGCCCAGAGACAGCATCCAGGGCTTAGCCATGAAGGACCCCATCTTCAGAAAGCTGTCACCTTAGTGTCCCTGGCTGTCCCTGCTGACTGCCCTTCCCTAGTGGCCACTAGAGGTAGAGTTATCCCCTTAGGGCATCAGAGGTGATGGGAAACATGACCCCAGACATGAGCAGAAGAGGAAAATGGCAGTCAACATAGGGAGCCAAGGAGCCATTTACTTTGTTCACTTCATGCATCCTTCAAGCGTGCTTAATGTGGTGGATGGAATGGTGGCTCCCCAAAACAGATGTCCATATTCTACCCCCCTCAACCTGGGGACATGACTTTATTTGAAAGAAGGACTTTTCCGTTGTAATGAAGTTAAGGAACTTGACATGAGACCATCCTGGATTATCTGGGAGGGCCCTAAATCCAGTGACAAGTGTCCACAGAGGAAAGACACAGGGAGGTAGGGGAGAAGGCCCTGTGAACACTGAGGCAGAGACTGGAGTTACTTAGCCACAAGCCAAGGTGTCTGGAGCCACCAGAAGCTGGAAGAGGCCAAGAAAGACCTCTCTTCACAAACCCTTTGGAGCAACATGACCTCCCATGCTCAACCTACTGAGCCACCCAGGCACCCCCAGCTTATGGTAATTTTTTTTTTTGAAGACAATTCCAAGCAAGTAATACATTTGAAAAAAAAAAAAAATGTTTACCAAGCACATTCACTAGGCCAAACACCATGCCTGATCTTGGGGATAGAGCAGTAAACAAAACAAAGACTCTCATAGAGCTTTTCTTACAAGGAGGAAAGAGATAACCACACTGGTAAACAAACAAACAAGAAGCTGTCTGAGAATGAAAAGTCCTACAAATAAATGTTTTAAATCTGGAGATTGGGTAAAGAGTGACTGAGGAATGCTACCCCAGACAAGGTAATCCAGAAAGGCCTCTTCGAGAAGGTAACATTTTAGCCGATACCATTCAGAAATGCTTAGAAAAAAAATTGGGAGGAATGGAAGCAGAGCTAGACTTTTTCCAAAGAAAGTCAGGATAGAGCCAGGAAAAAAAAAAAAATTTATTTGGTAACTATTACCGTGCTCCCTTTAAGAGCCCCCAGATGGTTTTTTAAACTGTGTTCCTTGGAGCCCTAAGGTGTCCTGCTCCAGCCCCTCCAAGGGCCA
Organism: Mellivora capensis; assembly: GCA_004024625.1. Classification (NCBI taxonomy): domain Eukaryota; kingdom Metazoa; phylum Chordata; class Mammalia; order Carnivora; family Mustelidae; genus Mellivora; species Mellivora capensis. The sequence goes on from PISX010000305.1 coordinate 16,482, forward strand.
CAACTGGGGGGAGATCTGGAGGGGATTCAGACAAGCCTCTGTATCCTCGATGTCTCTGCCAATCAGAAAAGCAGCAGGCCCGCCAACTTTATGTACATACGGCTTCCAAGTAAGCTTTTCCTGAAGAAAGTATTCCACGGCTTAGAGAAAATGTGAAAACCACTGCCTCGGGTTGGCGCAGCCTAAGAAACATGAAATTATGCTATGTCGTATGTGTTTTATCCAGGGCTCTCTGCCATTCCAAGTATAGCTAATAGTTCACCAGGATCTGCATAGACTGAGGGAAGGGCATGGAACTTTCCTCTTTCCTCCCAGGTCCTGTCTTCTCTTTGATTGACATCCACTCCTCCAGAATCTCTGCTTTCTCCTCAGGAGAGGAGGCTTCACTTAATTAAAACATACTTTACTTAACTAAAGGGCATCCTTGGATTATGTGGAATATTTTTTAACTTCATCATATGATAGTTCGGTTTTCACATTTTGCCTAAATATTTTTTCAGGATCCCACCCTGGTAAGATGCAGGGAATGCTTCACAGGGCTAAATGAAGCCAAGGACCAAACAGAACTTGAGGGTGGCAGCAGTCTCCTCCCCTCTGTAGGCACACACAAAGAACTAAGCCCCAGGAGGGTACGCTAATGTCGAAAAAGCCTATGGATATGACCAGGCCAATTCCAAACTTCTTAGATCCCAGGTTTACCTATTAGAATGTGAATCACAGAAAAACACTGTGTTTCAGTGGCTTAAACAAGCTTAAACAAAAACTTAAACAGTTTTATTTCTCTCTGCAAGAACTGTAGGTGGTCAGGTCAAGTCCAGTGTGACTCTTAACACTGGGATGGACTTGGGTCCCTTCCATCTTGTTGCTCTGCCACCCACGGGACTTCTTATCCCAAGGTTACTTCATGTTTCAAAATGGCTGCTCTCTCCAAATTTTTACCAACAGGAAGCACGGACAAAAGTTGGGAAAGGACATGTCTTTCCATTTTAAAGACACTTCCTGGAAGTTGCCATCAGTATATCTGCTTAAATTTCACTGGACAAAAGTTAGCCGCAAAAGAGTTGAGAAATGCAGTCCTTTGTTCCAAGTAGTCATGGGCAAGCTTGAAATTAGGGCTTTTATTACTGCCTTCTACCTATCTGTGTAGTCCCCCTTGCTCTGTGCTCAGTGCTTCCTCCCACATCCTGAGCTCTGCTGTATGGTCCCGCTCCCAGTGCCTCCCAACAGAAAGTCTATGCATGTGCTCTTCTTCTCTGGGTCACTGTCCTCCAGCCCCACAGCCCACCCTCCGTGTCTAATTGATTCCTGTTTATCCTCCAGAACTCAGTCAACACTCCCTATCCCAAACAGGATCAAAGGTACCACTACCTGATCTCGGTGGAGCATATGTTTCTCATCTGTAGCATTTACCACACTTACATTCTGACATTTCCTCGTGTGGTTATTTGATTCCTGATTATCTCCTCCTTTAAACAGTAAGCCAGCTGGTCTGTGGTTCCCAGCTGTGTCCCCAGTACCCCCTCCCTGTACTCCTTGCTTAGTATCTGTATTTAGAGGATGCCCAATAAATATGTTATACTATTTAAATTCTGTGCTTCATAAACATGGTGCAAATTTCCCTGAAAAAAAAATCTATTTATGATAAATACAACATATATGACTCACTATAAACTTTTCCTTCCATTTCACCTGCCAAATAATAAAATAAAATATTTTTTTTCCTTCTTCATAATGTGGAAAGTGTGAAGTTTTGGGGGGGGAGGTCTTGTATTGGTGAACTTAGGGATGGAAGAGTAGGGAGGAGGGTTGTTTTATTTCTGTCTTTAGGTCTTCCCAATAGCTCTGGGATCTGGGTATTTTTTCTTCCCAAATTTATGTGTAGCTATACTTACATTTTTGTATCGATACATCCTAGAATATATTTCTTAAATATACTCTAAACAGAATAGCAGCCTTGCTTTAATGTTTGAGCCAATCTGACCTAATTTTTGTAACATAGACAACAGTTTCAGTGCTATAACTCAAGCAGTCCCCTATCAGCAGCTTTATTGGAAAATACCCTGGTGTGTAATTCACCAGCACTCCCTGTTTTGGGGAGGTGATGGAACTGAGGCTTGTTCCGGGGATCAGAATTACACAACTCCCAACACTAATCTTTCACTGGAGCTGAATCACATCTTCTGTGTCCTCTTTGTGTAGAAACAGCCATGAATAATAAAATAACTATGGGAGAGAGAAAAAAGAATCAAGAGCCAACTACACTTGCAGTGTTTTCCAACTGCAGCCTTCTGCATGATTCTATTGTTATATTACTTTGAATCATATGTTGTTCTTTTTATTTTATTTTATTTTATTTTATTTTATTTTACTTTACTTTATTTTATTTTATTTTTGAGAGAGAGAGTATGTGAGCATGAGAGAAAGTAGGGTTGGCAGGGTGAAGGGGCAGAGAAAAAGAGAATCTTAAGCAGGCTCCATGCCCAGCATGGAGCCTGACATGGGGCTCTATCTCAAGACCCTGAGATCATGACCTGAGCCAAAATCAAGAGTCCGTCATTTAACCAACTTGAGCCACCCAGGCGCCCTGAATCACATGTTGTTCTTAACAATGATAAAATGATAATAGCAGCTAATATTTATTAAGGACTTACTGTATGCCAAGTAGAGCCACTAGCATAAAGCATTAGAGAACAGTTGGTTAATCCAATATTATAAAACCAAACACCCTAGAGCACCTTATATTCGAAATTCACTGTGTCTGGCAGTATACGTACATATAAATAGTACACAAAACCCCCTACCCGTGAATTGGTTGACACAACTCCTAAGACTCTAGCTTGACCCCTTTTCCTTCTGCATCCAAATCCTGGATATGTTTCCATGGATATCCTTGTTTCTCACGTGTGTTTCAAAGTCATAAAGAGTTTAATTACATGCACACAGAAGCCAAATAATAAAGATGAGACCTAAAGAAATGACCAAGGCAGACATCTTTATACTTTTTAGACAAAGAAACATAAATCTATGAAGAACAAAGAAAATTCATGTTTGAGAGCTTCAGTGAGTAAGGGGTTCCAAACAGAATTTGGGCGGGAAGCTGGAGTATTAAATTAGTAAAAGTAACAGGATTTGTTCACATAGGCTTCTTTAGCCCTGAATTCTCCATCTCTGACGAAATGGATGTCCCTCCACCTCACAGGGCAGGGGAGGGGATGTTTCCCATGGGAGATTTATTTCCCAATTTCCAGAGACAAAGCCAGGAGTAGTCCAAGTGTTCTTGCACTGGCTGTTTCTTAAGTAACTTTAATTCAAAATAATAACTATGCCAAAGTGGCACCTTTGGGGACAGCCTTCCCTGTGCCCCCACACTACCTCTTTAGACTCTTAGAGATCTATTTCTTTGGTGTGTTTCCCCTACCAAAGGTAGTTTAGGTAAGACTCTAATACATTGGTAAACAACCCACAGCCTGCGGTCTTCATGCAGCCCGCCTGGTTTTGTGACACTGTCCCTAATGTAACTTCAGGAGCCACACATGAGAACATTAATATCGACAAATGATATCCCATTCATATATACAGATTTATAAAATCTTCTCCGTGTTTTTCCTTGCTTCCAGGCCTTGATGCATTCTGTTCCCTCTGTCTGAAACCCGCCACCTCCTCCTCCCTGGCAAATTCTGAATCATCCACCAGATCTCAACTTTCACATCTTTCTAAATCCAAACATCCAATGGATGTTCTTATTGTGCAGCATTCATCATGCTATTAACACACAGGAGATATGTATCTTTATTGCTCAATGGACTATACGCTTTAGAACAGTGAGGATCATGTCTTCCCTTTGCTTATTTCATTTCTTGCATAAAATGCAGGTAAGATCAATATCTGTTGAAGATGTATGTAAACATATTGACTATTTGTCACAGTTCTGGTAATGACCAAGGACATATGTCTCCAACACTGCTTCATGGCCCGCTCGCTGTAAGTTGCCCAGTTCTCGAGCATAAACTGCACCAGATTCTTACGCTTTCATTGCAAAAGCAATAGCTATTCAACCACGTGAATATCAGCAGACCCATCCAACTACCCCCATCCAGCTACTCCCATCCCCCATCAGGATTCCTTGCCATCAAATGTATCTCCAAGAAATCTCCAGTTAGAGAGACTGATAAAATTATGGGAGACTATTTAATGTGAGAACTTATCTGAATATTTGCATACTCTGACGATGTTTCTTAAATGCGCAACACTTGCAATGGTTCCTAATATCTGTAGAATAAAAATCCTTTTATCTGAGGCAGACATTTAAGGCGACCACAGCCTTGCTCCTTCCTACCTTCCTAGCGCTTTCTTCCCAACTCATCACGCGGTCTATATTCTAGGCAAATGGATTTGTTTTTCTCCATATAAGCCCAAGATGTGCAATTTTTTCCATTATAATGGTAATAACAGACCTCAGAGAGACTCTGAGGTGCCAGGCCCTCCTCTAGGTGCTTTACATATGTTAATTTACTTAATCCTTAGAACAACATTATTTCCTAGGTATTATTATGATCCTCATTTTAGAGATGAGGAGCCTGGGGCACATTGCTTAAGGTCAAACCGTTAGTATACAGCAAAGCCTGGATATGAGGTGACTAACTCAGAGTCTCTTGCCATCCAGCAGGCTAGCCCAGGCTTGTTCACAGACAGTGGCAAATATCCATGAGCAAGCGATAGCACAGAAGTCTTATTGAGACCTAGGCTCAGAAATGACCCAGTATCATATCTACTGCATCCTGTTAGGCAAAGCAAGCCATAATGTCAGCTCATATTCCAAGGGAGGAGAAATATTCTGTTTACTGAAAGGAGAACAGCAAAGTCGCATGTGGAGACAGGGAAGGAAATAATGGCAATCAATTTGCAAGTACTCTACCACACATGGCCAAAACTAGCTGCCAAGAAGGGTGAGAGAGTCTTCAAATGGCAGCCATAAGCTCAGGAGCAGGAAGCACAGATTCAGTGGGAACAAATTAGCAAGTCTATAAAGTTTGGGGTTTTTTTTTGAAATTTTTTTATTTCTTCAAATTTATTTATCAGGAGTGACTGAAATAAAAAATATAATTGAGTCCCATCACCATGGAAATGATTTTAGGAGAAAACTGGTCAGATGACTATTACCGCTTCCCATTTTTCAACCAATAACAGTTGTCACTGAAAAACCGCCAACAGTCTATCAAGAATGCTTGAGAGAGGGGCGCCTGGGTGGTTCAGTGGGTTAAAGCCTCTACCTTCGGCTCAGGTCATGGTCTTGGGGTCCTGCGATCGAGCCCCGCATCGGGCTCTCTGCTCAGCCAGGGAGCCTGCTTCCTCCTCTTTCTCTCTCTCTCTCTGCCTGCCTCTCTGCCTACTTGTGGTCTCTTTCTGTTAAATAAATAAATAAAATCTTTGAAAAAAAAAAGAATGCTCGAGAGAGAGGCACCTGGGTGGCTCAGTCAGTTAAGCGTCTGACCCATGATTTCAGATCAGGTCATGATCTCAGGGTTGTGAGATTGAGCGCCAAGTCGGGCTCCCTGTTCAGCACGGAGCCTGCTTAAGATTCTTTCTCTCCCTCCGCTCCTCCCCCCGCTTGCATGCTCTCTCTCTCTATCAAATAAATAAATAAATCTTAAAAAAAAAATGCTCAAGATATGATATATGATATCACAGGTCTATACATAAGGGGAGAATCTAGTCAATAAGTTATGTGAACTTCTTGATTTCATCTTACAAAACAAGCACAAAACCACCACCCATGCCTCTGAGAACATTGGACCATGCACCCTTGTAAAAAGCTTTGGTTCCTCTTCATCACGAGCAACCTTCCTCCAGCAGTCAAGCGTGCCTGTATGCATCATGTCAATTCCTTTGCACCCTGACTGCACCATCACCCGGTAACCAACAGTGTCCAATGGCCAGGAAGTCAACCCAGCAACTGCTGTGATGGATTGCGCAATCATCCAACTGAGAAAGATGTGAGTATTCTCGGGATCGGAAGCATTCCCTTTGCCGTGTCATAGATACAGAAGTAAGCAGCTCTGTAGATAAGAATACCCTGCACAGACACATTAAAGCCTTGGTACAGACCCTTCATTTCACCAGGCTTGTAGATCTTAACCAGGCAGTCACTGAGGCCTCTGAATTCCCTTTTAGCTCCAGCTTTGCCAGCATCAGCTACTAGACAGGTACAGGCAAAATCAGGAGGATACACAAAACCCAAGGATGTGGTCCCCACGGCACCACCTGAAGCCAGATTCCCTGCAAGGTAGAGCAAAAACTGGGTTCTCTTGTCCACACTACCCAGGAGAATCTTCTTGTATTTATCTTTGTATGTATCTTTTTTTAAAAAATATTTTGTTTATTTATTTGACAGAGAGAGATGCAGTGAGAGAGGGAACATAAGCAGTGGGAGTGGGTGAGGGAAAGCAGGCTTCCTGCCTAGGAGGGAGCCCAATGTGGGGCTCGATCCCAGGACCCTGGGATCATGACCTGAGCCGAAGGCAGACACTTAATGACTGAGCCATCCAGGCATCCCTGTATTTATCTTTGAAGGCAAAGTTGAGAACCTAGGTGGGAAAGCATCTGATGCCATTGGCTAGGTTACCATGCTGGAAGGACAGGATTCCCTCCTCCCTGAGGATGGGAAGCATGAAGTCTATACAGCCCCTGTCTTGTTTATCAGCAGTGACTTGCTTGCTGGCATTCTGCACCTGCAGCTTGACCCACTGGATGGGTGCAACCTCGGTCTTGGAGAGACCCATGGCCTCTCCTCCCACCAGCAAGTCCTTGGCAAGGGAACAAAGTGGCATCTGTCATGTTGAAAAGAGAGAGGAGACAGGCAACTGTGGAGCAGTCTATAAAGATTTCAATTGTCCCCTAAATTTAATCAGAATCACTATAGAATATTTTTGGAGAACTTCACAAATTGATCCTAAAATCTATGCAGGAAAGCAAATGACTTTTCTCAATAAGGAGAGCCAAGGCAACGCTAAAGGAGAGCGAGATGGGAACACTTGTCCTTGCAGATGTCAAGACCAAAGGAGCAAACTGGAGACCAGAAACAAACTCATGCATACACGAAAGCTCAGATATAAAGGAGCATGTATTACATATCTGTGGAAAACTAAAGACTTTGTGGAAAACAAAACGTGAAAAACTTTAGAAAGCAATACCAAATATCTTTACAGTATGGAAGAAAAGAAGGATCTCTTAGGCAAGACACAAAATCACCAAAGTAGGAGGGCAGGAAAGCCACATTTTACCATACCATGGTAAGGTAGCATGTTTTAACAAGGTACCATGTTTTAATATGGACCTTCTGTTCATCAGAAGACACTATGAGGAGCATATGACGAGACAAGCCAATGTGGAAATGAAACAGGGTTCGGTCATTAAAGGTGTAGAATAGCGCAGCAAGCTAGAAATGATTCAAACTGGTCAAAAGCTACAAACTGAGAGAGAATATTTGCAATATAAGCAATCAGTAAAAGACTGTTATCTAGAATTTACGAAGAAGCCTTCTAAGGAAAAAAAAAAAAAAGGACAAAAGACAGACTAATCATTTTAGAAAAGGGGAAATGCTATGGTAATAAATAAATAAATAAATAAATAAATAAATGTAGGGGCACCCAGGTGGCTCAACTGTTAGCCATCTGCCTTCTGCTCAGAGCATGACCCTGGGGTCCTGGGATCTAGTCCCGCATTGGGCTCCTTGCTCACTGGAGAGCCTGCTTCTTTCTCCCTCTCCCTATGCTGTGACCCCTGCTTGTGCTCTCTCTATATCACTCTCTTTATGTCAAATTAATTAATTCATTCATTAAAACAAGAAGATGTAAAAGATGTCCAGTTTCATGCATAATTAAGACAGAAGAAATTGAAATCAAAATCAGATGGCATGTTGCACCTCCCTGCTTTTGCAAATTTTAAAATATCTGACAACGTTAAGTGTCTTTATAATGAAGATATTTAGTAACAGAAACACTCATGCATTGCCAGTGGGAACACAATCCTTATGGAAAACAGTTTGACAATACATAATAAAATTGCACACAATCAGACAACAAAAAGAAATTAAAGGCATCCCAACCAGCAAAGAAGAAGTCAAACTATCACTCTTTGCAGATGATATGATTCTTTATGTGGAAAACCCAAAAGACTCCACTTCAAATCTGCTAGAACTAGTGCAGGAATTCAATAAAGTGTCAGGATATAAAAATCAATGCACAGAAATCAGTTGCATTTCTATATACCAACAACAAGACAGAAGAAAGAGAAATTAAGGAGTCAATCCCATTTATAATTGCACCCAAAACCATAAGATACCTAAGAATAAACCTAACCAAAGAGGCAAAGAATCTGTACTCAGAAAACTGTAAAGTACTCATGAAAGAAATTGAGGAAGACACAAAGAAATGGAAAAATGTTCCATGCTCCTGGATTGGAAGAACAAATAATGTGAAAATCTATGCTACCTAAAGCGATCTACACATTTAATGCAATCCCTATCAAAATCTCATCCATTTTTTTCAAAGAAACAATCCTAAAATTTATATGGAACCAGAAAAGACCTCGAATAGCCAGAGGAATATTGAAAAGAAAGCCAAAGTTGGTGGCATCACAATTCCAGACTTCAAACTCTACTACAAAGCTGTCATCATCGAGACAGTATGATATTGGCACAAAAACAGACACATAGATCCATGGAACAGAATAGAGAGCCCAGAAATAGACCCTCAACTCTATGGTCAACTAATCTTCAACAAAGCAGGAAAGAATGTCCAATGGAAAAAAGACAGTCTCTTCAACAAATGGTATTGGGAAAATTGGACAGAAGAATGAAACTGGCCATTTCCTTAAACCACACATGAAAATAGACTCAAAATGGATGAAGGACCTCAATATGAGACAGGAATCCATCAAAATCCTTGAGGAGAACACAGGCAGCAACCTCTTCGACCTGAGCTGCAGCAACGTCTTCCTAGAAACATCGCCAAAGGCAAGGGAAGCAAGGGCAAAAATGAACTATTGGGACTTCATCAAGATCAAAAGCTTTTGCATAGCAAAGGAAACGGTTAACAAAACCAAAAGACAACTGACAGAATGGAAGAAGATATTTGCAAATGACATATCAGATAAAGGGCTAGTATCCAAAATCTGTAAAGAACTTACCAAACTCAACACCCAAAGAACAAATAATCCAATCAAGAAATGGGCAGAAGTCATGAACAGACATTTCTGCAAAGAAGACATCCAGATGGCCAACAGATACATGAAAACGTGCTCCACGTCACTCAGCATCAGGGAAATACCAATCAAAACCACAATGAGATACCACCTCACACCAGTCAGAATGGCTAAAATTAACAAGTCAGGAAACAACAGATGCTGGCGAGGATGCGGAGAAAGGGGAACCCTCCTACACTGTTGATGGGAATGCAAGCTGGTGCAGCCACTCTGGAAAACAGCATGGAGGTTCTTCAAAAAGTTGAAAATAGAGCTACCCTACGACCCAGCAATCGCACTACTGGATATTTATCCTAAAGATACAAATGTAGTGATCCGAAGGGACACTTGCACCCAAATGTTTATAGCAGCAATGTCCACAATTGCCAGACTATGGAAAGAACCTAGATGTCCATCAACAGATGAATGGATAAAGAAGATGTGGTATATATATATATACAATGGAATACTGTGTAGCCATCAAAAGAAATGAAATCTTGCCATTTACAATGACGTGGATGGAACTAGAGGGTATTATGCTGAATGAAATAAGTAAATCAGAGAAAGACAATTATATGATCTCCCTGATATGAGGAAGTTGAGAGGCAAAGTGGGGTGTTTGGGGGGTAGGAAAGGAGTAAATGAAACAAGATGGGGTTGGGAGGGAGACAAAACATAAGAGACTCTTAATCTCACAAAACAAACTGAGGGTTGCTGTGGGGAGGAGGGTGGGGAGAGGGTAGTTGGGTTATAGACATTGGGGAAGGTATGTGCTATGGTGAGTGCTGTGAAGTGTGTAAACCTGGCGATTCACAGACCTGTACCCCTGGGGCTAATAATACATTATATGTTAATAAAAAAATAAAAAATTATTCAAAGAATTGCACACAACATATTCTCTATCCCACAATTTCTCTGCTGGGTATATGTACTAGAAAAACTTTTACACATATAAGGAGATATATACAATATTCATGGAAACTTTGTTCACAAAAGCAAAATCTGAAAAAAAACACCAAATATCTAATTATATTGAAATGGATAAATAAACTATATCTTCATACTTTGGAATTCTGTATATAGTAGTTACAAGTGAACGGATCAGCAGGATGGAATTTCAAAAACTGAGGTTAACAACACCAACAAAATGATAAAAGTAAGTCATGGAAAAAAATAAGCTGCATGATTCCTATTATAATAAAGTGCAGCCAAGAGCTCCAGGATGGCTCAGTCAGTTGAGTGTCTGCCTTCAGTTCAGGTCATGATCCCAGAGTCCTGGGATCCAGCCATGCATCAAGTTCCCTGCTCGGTGGGGAGTCTGCTTCTCCTTCTCCCCTAATCCTGCTCATTTTCTCTCTCTCTCTCTCTCTCTCTCTCTCTCTCTCTCATTCTCGCCAAAATAAATAAATAAATAAGTCTTTAAGATCCAGCCAAAACTCAACAGTACATTGTTTTAGGATTCACTCATAGGCAGCAGTGCTGGTGTACTCTATGGCCATCTTGGCTAAGCTAGGAGCTACAAATCCCAGAGATCCCTGCAGGACCAAAATAGGAACTTAAACAAGATACTGGAGGCAGAAGTGAAGCAGCACCCCGTTTTCTTGCAGGGCATACGCACTCAGATGGGCTGATGGACAGACACTGAGGGTCTGGGTTCCTGCTTATACTTCCTCTCCACGACTGCCATCCCTTCTGTCCACTGTGGGCCATTTTAACCGACCACAGGCAGCTGTCAGTGGATTCACAGGCCCCCATGCAGAGGCAGTCACTTCGACTATCTCCTGCAGCTGCCTCTTTGCAGCCTTGCTCAGTGGCTTGGATGCTGAGCTTCTCCTGGAGACCGCTGGCTGGCCCATCCACACAGTGCTTCAGGAGGCTGGCTAGTGGCTTTTCCTCCATTTCTCTCACAGCCCCTTCCAGATCTTCAGGGAAAGGTAGAAGGTGTCGTTCCTATAAAACACCCCTCAGCCTGCATCACTATAAAGATGAGCAAGAGAATATCTTGAACAATATTCCTCCAGTGGGGAAAGAAAGGACAGCATGAAGGAGGAGCACAGGGGACTTTGGAGGCACTAGGATGTTCTTTTTCTTAAGTTGGGTGGATACAAAGTATCCATTTTATTAATAGTATTTAATTTGTACAAAATGTGATAAATGTTGCAATTCAAAGTTAAAAATGAAAATAAAAGTGGGTAGGAGAATAGGTGAAATGAGTAAAAGAGATTAAGAGCACACTCACCATGATGAGCATTGAGTGATGTATAGAATTGTTGAATCATTGTGTCACACACCTGAAGCTAATATAATGTTGTATGTTAATTACACTTTGATTTTAAAAAGTTCTTTTTAAAAAGTTAAAAATAAAAACATATAACAAGTGATTTCAAAGCAGAGAATCCAAATCCTTAGGGAAAATTAATATGAAGTTCAATGTGAGGGAGAAAAAGAATCTCATTGGTCAAAGAGAAGAGGAGGGCTAGCTCCCTGGGACTTGTCCCCTATGCAGAGAGAGGGCAAAGCTGTCAGATAGAGAATGGAACCCCTGATGGTGAGATGGTGGACTGCTCACTTCCCAGAGTAGGGAGGGGGGCGAGGGACGATCATCTCAAGATAGCCAGGGGAATGGCGGGGACTCTCCCCAGTAGACAGGCAGGCACTAAAATCAGCAGGGTACCTTGATTTTAGCTAGGATGGGAGGCATTGTCAGGGAAAGGACTGTGTCCCAGGTGGATGGCCAGAGCCAGAAGCAGTGTTTCCAACTGCAGTGTCATCCCGGAGAGAAACTGAAAGACATGGCACACAGTGGGACTTTTCCAAATGGCCCCGTAGTGGAGACCCAGACAGCTGGAGTGCAAGTGCACCTCAGGTAAGACAAATGGGAGGCCATGATGATCATAACACCAGCAGCTACCGTTTTCAGAATGCTTACTTATCTCCCTGGCATCTAAACCTTTATCTCTTCTCTTTTCTAACTAAACTCACTTCTCTGACCATCTCATTCAGTCTCATGACTTTCAATACCAGTGACAGGCTGTTGATTTCCATCTCAGCCTAGACCTTTTTCCTGAACTCCAAAGGTCTCCCCAACATCTCACTGTGGGTGGTTTAATTGGCATCTCAAAGGCAACTGTCCAAAACTGAGGTCCTGACCTTACCCACATCAACCACCCCCCCCCCATCGACCTACCTTCTCCCCACACCTGCTCCTCCCTCCATTATTCTCATCTCAGTAAGTGAAGCTTACATCCTGACTGTTGCTTAGGCAAAGAACACGGCATCTTTCTTGACACATCTCTCATGCTATATGTGATCCTTTGGCAAATTCTGTTACTCTAGCTATATCAGTTTCCTTACTTTTCCACTAACCCACCAGATCTCCTGCCTCAGGGCCTTTGCACAGGTTGTTCCTTCAGCCTGGTACACTTGGTCCTGAGAAAACTGCCTGGCTGGTTTCTCTGCCTCATTCAGTCTTTACTTATCTTCTTACTGAGGCCTCCTTAAATGCCCTAATTAAAGTCACAAACCAACCCCCCAATACCTTCCCTTTTTTCTTGCTTTATTTTTCTTTTTATCATTTATCATTATTTAATGAAATATAGATATGTCCTTATTTAACTTGTTTTCTGCTATTACAGAGACTCATAATAGGACTTAAGGCCCAAGAAGGTAGAGATTTATGTCTGTTTCATTCACCACTTTAGTCCCAGAAGTAAAACAGCACCTGGTGCATAAGAGGCTCTCAATGAAATGAACAAACGAGCAAAGGCTTTCAATCTGTAAGGCCCTCTAAGTACTCCACATGGATTACCAAACGATACTCTCACAACTCCCATTAACCATTCCCATTTTACAGATAAGAAAACTGGGGCTTTAGAGAGTTCATTGGACTTGCCCAAGGTCACACGGTACTGAGTGGCAAAGCTGGGAAATAAATCCCAGCAGCCTGATTCCTGAGCCTTCATACGTAAGCACAGTACTCCCTTTCCCAGACCTGTGGGGCAAGTAGAAGACATGGCCCTGAAAAGAAGGTTCAAAGTCAGGTGCCAAAGACCTGACATAAAGTTAGAAACCAGGAGCAGAATGATAAACAAAAGACAGAGCCAGATCCTTAGAATCAGATGCCACAGGGTGATGAGGGTGAGTCTGGCCCAAGAGAGGTCATAATGGGACTGTGACCAGGGACAGACACAGTTAGGTGGCCCCAGCTCATCCTCAGAAGTTGGGGGAGATGTATTCTTTGGAAGCATCAGGAAAATTCAAGGTCTGGATAAAGAAAATTCCAGGTCTTGGACTATAAGGAAATGATTTTGAAGGAGGAACACACACTGGGCATCAGATACTCACTCACTGGTTCATTCCACAAACCCACCAATTCCCAGATGCCTTACCTTGAAGAACATCACCACTCTAAGACCTAGGGTTTCTAACTGGTCAAATAAGAGTGCTAATGGTCTCTGCTCATGAGATTGTTTAAAGCCTGAGATAATGCATAGAAGGTGTTTAGAATAACCCATGACATGTAAATGAAAGCTTCAATGTGTACTAGCCATTATCACTGTGATTTCTCAGAATTATCATCCCCTATTGGGCTAGACTGCAGGTCCTCATGGTCTTGAGTAGACAGCATGAACAAAACTAGCTCTCATAGAATGTGCTTGCTATCAGCCTCCTGGTTATAGAGGCCAAATCAACCTCCTGACAAAGAACTCCTGGGACAGCAGTTGCCCTTTGCCCCCTTCAGCCTGCATTCACCCCACTTCTCCACATAGAAGCAGAATCCGATGGTCACAAGCCATAAGAACAAGAGCACATTCTGTCCTGGGCACATTGCCTGATCCTACCTATGCCTGTCATCTCACCAGTAAGGGCTCCGGGACTTAGAAGTCGGGAGGATCAGAAGAGGGGAGATCCAAGAAAGGAAATCCAAATCCACATTCCAAAAAAAAAGTATCTGTGAGTATTTCAAATAGAAAGAGACAACCCTGGGGTGTCTGCCTTCAAGACTACAATAAATTGTTATGGCCTAAGCATCCACTGAAAAGCCAGGTTGGGAAGGAGGGATGGAGGAAAGATATCCGAGGGAAGGCTCTTTGGAAATATTGTATTGGAAGCTCTCTCAGAATTAAAATTTCATGAGAAGGATATAGAGAAGGATATACTACTGATGGAGCATCTTAAGATAGCAAAATACTACCAAATACGTGCATCCGAGTATATCTACGTTCATTGAGAACTGATAAAATCCGAAAACATATTCTGTGATAAGGATAGAAAATAAGGTTTTGCAAATGGATTTTTAAGCTAGAAAATGAAATGGCCACAGGATGGCAGTAAAAGGTAAGTGATAAGGCTAAGCCACGATTTTATTAACCCTTAAAAGTGTTCTAAGATACACAAGAACTTCAAGTGCCTGAATATAACCTGTATAACATTCTTGAAATTAGATATATAGAAGCAAATAAAAAATCTTAAATACCAGAACTCTTTGACTGTGATTCGTTTCAAGTAAAATGGTGCCCAATTTCCGTTACGACATATTTAGGATTCTGTGCCTCCCCATACCTCTACCTTCAAGTTAGAACCAGTATTATTACAAGTAAATTATAGGGCAACCAAGTTTTTAAAAGGAATTCAAAAGCACAAGGCAAGCTTTCCATCTGGGTTTCCCTTGAGCTCTCAACTCTTGTTGCTCTTCCTCTGTCTTCATCCCATTTCCAATCAAAATGATCATCTAAATCCCCTTTGGCAGTTAAGGGGCCTTGACTGTCTTTGGCTCAAAATTATCTCCATGCCACCTGGGTGACTCAGTTGGTAAATCCATGGACTCTCGACCTCAGTTGAGGTCATGATCTCAGGGTCCTGAGATTGAAACAGCCCCCATCCCTTAGCGTTCTCCCCTGGGCACTGAGCCTGCTTAAGATTCTTTCCCTCTGCCCCCTCCCCGCCCCCCGCCGACCCGGCCAATGCTCACATAGGCTCTTTCTCTACGGGAGAAAAATATCTATCTATCTCTACATAAATATAAATGTAAATGTAAATATATGTATGTATGTGTATATGTGTGTGTGTGTGTGTGTGTCTTCATGCCAAAGAGGCACATTCTGGGGTAACATATTCTGTTGCCCCTCATGGGCAGAGAATCAAAGATGAGCCTGGAAAAGTAGCAGGGAGCCTGGCAAGCTTCATTAAAAATTTAGATGTCATTTTGATGGCATTAAGAAGTCACTACTAAAAGTTTTAAAACAGGAGTAACGTAATCAGATTGCACTCAAAAAAGACTAGCTACCATGTGTGATTAATTGTTCACTCTGCCGCCAATCTTACCACTTCTTGGTTAAAAACCTCAAGTGCCTTCCAATAGCCCTTAGAATGAAAAACCAAATGTTCACTTTACTATTAATATTATTTTTTTTATGTTCAATTAGTCAGCAAATGATCACTTTTTTTACAGGGCCCTTCCAGATCTGACCTTGAAGGCTGACCTACCTAATCCACCTGACCCCTAAATTCTAGTCTTTTTTTTTTCCTGGGCACTACTCAGCATCTCCCAGTGTTGGGGGGTTCTTGCCCCGAGGCCCTTCCCTTGCCCTCCGCTTGGCGAATTCCTCCTCAATCTTCTCTAAGCTTTTCTCTGCACCCCCAGACTTTCCCTTGCCCTATAATGAGATCCCAAAAGCCCATCACACTCAGCATTTGAATGATGACTCATTTAACAAATCTGTCCTCACTAGGGTATCACCTGGGCAGGGGCAGAGCCTGGGGGGTCTCATCGCAGGGTCTAACAAGTGAGCCACCAATGGCTGAACGGAATAGACAGATAGGCTCAATGAGTGGGGAAAAGCAAATGTCAGAAAACAGGCCTCCTGGAAGCAGGAATCCAGTTAAAAACTATTCTAACGGTGGAGATGAGATGAAAGGGATAGAGATGGAGAGGAAGGGGGCAGCTGCAAGAGCTATTGGGATTATGATCCAAAGGACGCTAATTATACTTTATATGCTCTGCTAATTGCACTTTACCTGGCAGCTAGGTGCCTTCTCTGCCATAGGTTTCTTCTCACAGACCAGACCTACCATGAAATTCCATTTAGCTAATGCAATGGGAGAATCGTGACCCTAAAGGATTTATGAAGCTTGAGCTACTCAAGACTGATATATCTCCTTTATCCTTCCGGTAAGCACCATCCCGCCCCCCAGGCAAGGCATAAGAGAAATCACATGTTAACTCCCCTACTTCAGAAAATAATAGCAGTTGAGACTTTGGATGAGGCCTGGGTGCCTTTTAACTTGAGAGAATATTTCCTTTCTCAATACCTCCCTTGAAATGTAATGTCTGCCTTTGAGAGGTTTCCATGGGTTTAACCTAATTGGTCCATAATTGGAGAGCCCAGCATATCAGCAGCTCACAAGACTCAAATATCAAAAGATCCATCCCTGAGGAGTCCCCGTCTGTCCTTCAGCACAAACAGTACTGAAAATCTAGTCTTTACCTGCGACTCTGGGAAAGACGTTGAGAAAATCTTGTTTATAACCCCCAGAAGCATTTCTCAGATGGGCATTGCTTCCAAATTTTCCAGCCTCCTCAAATGACTCTACGTGTTTTTCTGAACACAATCTCCATAACTCCCTCTCCACTCCCTCAAACTTACCAACTTTTTCCTCTTTTTCTGCTCTTTGCCATGTGTGCTTTGCTTCCCCTACTAAGAATTTTTCTCCTTCCCTTTCCACCTCACAGGTCCTGATGAAGACCCCTCGCACGGCTGAGGAGTTTGCTCCACGAAAACATTCAGCGCAGGGGTTAGGTAGGCGCTAATTCCAAACATGGTCTCCTCTCCCTGCCTTGGTGCTCTTTCCCAATTATCTGCTCAGAAGCAGACCCTCCACCGGAGTGCAGGAGAGGGTAGGCAGCAGGAGCAAATGGTTTTTCTTTATGGGAGTGGACAGGAGAAAGTCTGGGCATACTCAGATGTGAACCATATTGTTCATAAAACCAAGTATAGACTCCTTAAGCTTAGATGCCTTATATCACAAAGCCAAGTCAAACTACAAATTCTACTTTAAACACTAAAAAGCAATGAATTCAAATTCACCACATTAATTTAATATGAAAATTAAAATTGTTTTCCTGAGTCTAAGTGCCACGTCACACCTCTTAGCACACAATGTATTTGAGTTTGTGATATACATATCATTCGTGTATATATATGAATCGTATATATATATAATCATATATATGTAACCGTATATATATATCGTGTATATATATATTCGTATATATATATATACACATACGTATATATGTGATATACATATCATTCATATATATATGATACATTGATATCTGAATATATATATATTCAGATATATATGATTCATATATATGATATATATGTGTATATCATATATATGATATATGATATGATATCTGATATCATATCATATATATATATAATTCTGTGCTAGGTGATGATGACTCAGTTTTGTCACCACTACTCTCTATTCAAACTACTTTTTCTGCAAAATAATTATTTCTGCAGCGCACAAATGACACTACTTGTTCCTCACTTGACAAGAATGCTTCATTTATATATTAAGTCTACTTCTGTCAACTCTTTCTCAGCCTATGATGATTAAAGTGGTACTATTGGGGGCCTAGATAATTATAAACACAAATATAAAAGGAAGCAAAAAATTGAGAGGTAGCCCTTAGTTAGAAGGTGAATCAGGGGATCCCAAGTATGCAAATACTAATTTTTAGCTTAGCATCAAAATGAAAACATAATTATTTTTCCATTTCTTATAGATTCTTAAGATTCCTCAGAGGTCTTGAGACCCTTGCTGGAGAAACACAGCTCCAAGGTATTGCTTTGTGACTACTGGTCCCAATATTCATATAACCCCTCTCTTTCAGTCTTCCCCATAGGGAAAGTAACCAGCTCTTACCCAGTTGTGATATCCAGTTTTAGGAAGAAATGTTCCCCCAAAGTTCTAAAAATTCCAGATGGTCTCTTCCTCCTGTCTCTGAACTCAGAAACATCTATTGAACATAACAATTGGCAATTCATCATTGAAAATTTTTATATGTATTGTACTATCTGCTGTTATTATTTAATGAGTTGATGTCCGGCCTCTACTAGATTTGATCTTCACTGCCACCCCCAAAGAGCAGTAACCAGAATCTTGTTTTATTTTATGTATTACTATGAGACTGTGTGTTTGTGTGTAGGGAGGGGCAGAAGGAGAGGGGGAGAGAGAGAATCTCAAGCAGACTCCTTGCTAAGCATGGAGGCTAAAACGGGGCTCGACCACATGACCCTAAGATCATGACCTGAGCCAGAACCAAGAGTCAGACGCTTAACCTACTGAGCCATCCAGGCATCTCCAGAATCTTGTTTCAAAATTTACTTGGATCTTCACACAACTTAGAAACATAATATCCGTGCTGACTGGTAAGAATATTTATCATTTTTTTAAAGATTTTATTTATTTATTCGACAGACAGAGTTCACAAGTAGGCAGAGAGGCAGGCAGAGAGAGAGGGGGAAGCAAGCTTCCCGCTGAGCAGAGAGCCCGATGTGGGGCTCGATCCCAGGATCCTGAGATCATGACCTGAGCCAAAGGCAGAAGATTTAACCCACTGAGTCACAGGTGCCCCAAATGTTTATCATTTTTAAGCTCTTTTCAAGGCACCCACCCAGTCCTCCTCAGGTCCTCATGTGATATTGCTCTATAACTCCTCACAACTCTGCCAATAATAATTAGTCATTTACAGTGTGTCAATTTGAATCTTCTGAGAAGCAGATGCCAAAACAAGATGAGAGGTGCAAGAGATTTATTGGAGGAAGCATCTGCAGGGAAACAAGCCAGAGAAGGCAGGGAGAGCCTTCAGCCCCTGCTAGAGGGGCTGTAAAATCGAGGGAACAAGGGACCAGGGGATGGGGCAGGAAAAGCCTCAGAGTGAAACACAGTTCTTAGCAGGTCTCAGCCAGCCGGTGCGGTGTACCCACACCAAATGTGAGTGGGCTGTGGTGTCTGCACTGTGATTGGTAATTGGCTGGGAGCAGCTGAGGGAAGTGTGGCCTCACATCCTGGCAGGGGTGCCTCTCCTATAGAGAGTGAGGTTTGGGAATAGATCATTCAGCTTTTTCCCACACCACCTGAATTAAGAGGATAAGTTCCATGCCTCAACTGTTTTGCTGCCTTGCTCAGGTCCAACTATGATGTGTTCCCCACTGAGGTAACTTTCAACAGCTTGAGAAAACTCAAGGTTCAGTTCAAGTCAGCCACAGGTAAAAGTGGGATGTCTCTGGCACATTCATTTATATGGTGGTAGATAGGTAGTCAAGCTACAATATAAATAGTAAGCATTTTTAATAAGTGTGTAAGAAAAACATTAAAAATGCACACTTTTATGTTCTTATAGGTATCTTAACCATGAAAGCAAACCTAAGCAGATGCTTTATCATCAGCCTTCGAATTGTCACAATTACTGAAGCTAACTCTGTCTTTGGTTTCTTTCGCTTTTTTACCTACAGGAGCCAAGGGGATAAGTAAATGAGCAAGGAAGACCAAAAGAAGTGTTACTGAGTACACGTGGGAGGGCTGGGAATGGTGACAACATCAAGAGAACTCTGTCCACTTAAATAGGACAGCAGCTGGGTAGCTTCTGCCTTTGTGAGAATTTAGTTTTGCCATATCCCATGTTCTTTAAAGGTAATGGAGTAATGTAGGTTTTTTTATGATTAAACGTTGGTTGAAGGAATATACAAAGCACTCTTCAGTCCAAACAGGGCTACCAACCCGTTTTTTTTTTTTTTTTTACTTACCACTAAATTAACCTTTCCCCTGCTGTGATACCCTTCCCAAAGATATTTATATTACAATAGCTTCGAAAACTTTAGAGGGAAAAACTCTGGAAATTAGATTTTCAGACTACAGAAAAGGGAAGATATTGGACACCGTACTTTCTCCATGGCCTCCCAAATCTCAAATGTGTACTATGCCCCATTTCAACTCTCTCTGTCTGAGACTCATCCTGGTTAGAAAACACTTCGATTTTCTACAAGAATCAAATTCACCTTCCATAATAGTTTTATTTCGTAACACATATAAAAACACACAGTTATGATTTTGGTAAGTACTCCGATTTTATTTAAGAAGTAAAGCCTTTGGCTTGGAGGAGATTTTCCCCAGTTGGTGTATTATAAGAACGACAAGCCCTCCAGGCTGGCCCTAGATCTCACATTTGACTGGTCGTGGACTATCTGGGCTGTCAGTCACCACCCCTAATTTAAAAGGTACTGGTGTAAAGGAAAAAGTAATTATCTGTTCGGGGGCCGATTCTATTGCTTAACGGCTTGAATGGCTCCCCAAAACTCCGCTGGGAACCACAGGCACAGAAGTGCTAGAGCATCTTATCTTTTCTGTTGAAAAGTTAATATAGGGCATCTTATCACCATGGTTACAGAGTTCTGAGGGTAGTCTTGGTCCCATGCTAACCAAAAAGATCAGTTAAGTAACCAACAGGGAATCCGCACTGCAGCTGCCCCTGACATGCTGATAACAGTAGAAGGGCTCACAGCAACCTGAGGCATCCTGGAATGGACATGTGCCCTCCAGTAACAGGTTAACACAAGGAAAATCATCTCTTGTGTTTTCCAATAAGTCTAATAGAGATATCAATGTGGATTTATGTGTACTTTAGCAACTACTTGGAAGATACAAGTATTCATTATAAATAGGTATAGAAGGACAGTTTGCTTTAACACTCATTATATGAATTTAAGATCAACAAAATTAAATTGAATCTGAGAGAAGCAAAATATATGGTTTTCTTTAAAAATATAAGTGTAGGCACATGATACTTGTATCAGGTATCTTCTGCGTGATGGACCTTGCATTGGATGGGGTGGGTCGCACAGACCCCACTGCAAATAGCTCATAAGCTAATCAGAGATCTGCAAAGGGAAAAATTATTAGCCTATGTAAATGTTATCTGCATATTGTCAGGGGGCCCAAAAGGCAAGAAGAATTGTTTGGGGAAGTGCAGGGAGGTTTCCCAGTGGAAAGGGCATTTGGGCAGGTTCTAGATGGAAGAGCAGGTGGAGGAAAGAGCCCATGCAAAGACTCAGCTGTGAAAGGGCGCCACCTGTAGGCAGTGACGGTAAGAACCCCATTGAAGCTGGAACTTTCCGCCCTTGGCTTTGGCAGAAGTTGAGACCAGGCAGGAAGCTAGAATAGGCAAAACCTTTCATACCTGATTTAATACTTAGGCCACAGGGAGACAGTTGGACTTTAGTCAGAAAGCAAAACGATCAGATTTGATCTCAAAAGTCTCCATATGGAGAAGACTAGAATAGTTAGAAACCAGTAAGAAATATAAAATAAGCACACTGCACTGATGTGGTAGGCCCGCCTTTTTGCTGTTCAAAGCACTCTTCTTTTATCAAATAAATATTTATAAGAAAAATTTCTGATACTGTACAGATCAATTTTATAGTAGACTATATCCATATCCCCAAGGATTTTGTGTATAGAAAAACCATCTCGGGGCGCCTGGGTGGCTAAGTAGGTTAAGCCTCTGCCTTCGGCTCAGGTCATGATCTCAGGTTCTTGGGATCACGCCCCACATCAGGCTCTCTGCTCAGTGGGAGCCTGCTTCCCCCTCTCTCTCTGCCTGCCTCTCTGCCTATTTGAGATCTCTGTCAAATAAATAAATAAAAGAAAAAAGCATCTCATGGGATAATTTTGTATAGTCTCTAATAAGAGAATGGGCTTAATAAATCACTTTTTCATAACTCACACACTCAAAGATTTATTTATTTGGCTTTCATGCATCTTGCATTTCAGAACCTTGCATAGAGCCCAGAGAGGTTGGGGATTATTTTAAAGACTTCCAAAAGGAAAAAAAAAATATATATATATATATACATATATATATGTATCTCCACAGCACAGCACTCCTTTGGAAATAAATTAATGTTAGTATCCATAACATATTCTTAGGAAAAGAAATGCAAAAAAAGAAGAGTTATTCTACAGAATAAAAAAAGGGGAGATTTTTTTTTTTAAACAACAACAACAACAAAAGAGACTCGAGGGAGAGTTTGAAACTGTATTGTAACTCGTTCCCTGGGTGACAGGAATTATTTCTTACTTTCCTCCCCCACCACCCCTGATGAGTCATGAAATCTAGACATGAAACCTAGACAATATTGAATCACAGCTACATTCACCACTAATCATCAATAGATACAGACCCAGTAGCTTGCATCAAGCACGGGAGCCCAAGGCAAAAAGAATCCTCAAGAGTTACAGAACTAGTACTTCACTCACAGCCCGGTAATAATTTCCTGCTGCTTCCATGAGAGCAGGTTGTTGAATTTAATTTGTGAAAAAAGACACGATTATGACCATATCTCCAGGAAATGTGCTAATCATCCACATACATTGCCTATTGTAGCAATACAACACCTTGTTCTTCCCATTTTATGGATGAGAAAATAGCCTGAGAGAAACTGCTGTTCCTAAAGTCACACAGCTTGCAAGTGGCCCAAATCGGATTGGACCCACGACTTCTTGATTCTAAAGCTTGTGCGTTCAAGGAGAGCTACCAATATGAGGCGGAATGTCAAGTGCCAGCTGAGTGAGACAAGCAGTGAATTCCATAGTTTTTAGAGGACAGAGCCCCCTTATCTGGGCTGACGGGTCAAGGAAGTCTTCCTGGTGAGAGTGGCACTTGACCTGAGTCCTATGTGCTGGACTAGTCAAAAGATGAGGAATGCCCATTCCAGTTTGACTTAAAGAGCAATCATGAAGAGATATAAACCTATAAATGACATATGATGTAAGTTTCTATGTAATCATCCACTCAATAAACATACTAAGTGTATGGTACTAATGTATTACTAAGTGTAAGATACTCTACTAGAGATCGGGCGGTAAATGAGGTTGCATGAGGGCAACAACATTTCTTTAACAATTGTAAGCACTCCCGCCTTACAAGCTTACTAGGTGAACCAATAGAACTATAGTGAGTTGTAGAGGGAAAAAAAAAAAAATAAGACAAGGCTGTCAATGTAACTTGGAGTGAAAGTTGTAGGCTAATAAACTTGTCATTGTGATGGCTACTTTTATGTCACACCTCAATGTAAAATGATTTTGAAGTGGCTTACGAAGATACCATGGCAAACAGAATGAAACATAAGTATCTAAGGAAATTGGAAGGAAGAAAAAATATATGGAAAATAAGAGGAAGCTGGAGTAAGGTCAGTCAAAAAGTCAAATACCTGCTAGAAAGGGTTATAAATTTGGCTTTATATTTCCTCTACTTTCTAAACCCCCCTCCCAAAAGGATCAGTTGTGATTCTATAAGACAAAACAAACTATTCAATTAAAAACCCAAATTAAACTTCTGATAGTACAAATAAGAATAGCTAACATTTATTGGTTATCATTTGCAACTGTAATTTTGG
Source organism: Mellivora capensis (assembly GCA_004024625.1). Lineage (NCBI taxonomy): Eukaryota > Metazoa > Chordata > Mammalia > Carnivora > Mustelidae > Mellivora > Mellivora capensis. The sequence goes on from PISX010000305.1 coordinate 40,193, forward strand.
GCATTCACCTTCGTGCAGTAGGTGCTACTGTAGTCTCCCTTTTACAGAGAAGAAACTGTGCCTGGAAGAAGTTGGGTGGATCTCCCAAAAGCACCTGGTTGGTAGCTAGTAGTCTCCAATCAAGCAAACCCTTTACTTCGCTCAAACCCAGGAATTCAGCCACTGGGTTATATCTGATATAAACTTTCCCTGCAAGTCACCAACGAAAGAGACCAAGCAATGAAGAGCAGGTCATCTCATTTCAATAAGTGTGTAAACCACCTGGGAGTCTTAAAATACAGATTCTGATTCCATAGATCTGGGGTGCCTGTTGAGATTCTGTGTTTCTAACCAGCTCCCAAGAGATACTCATATTGCTGGCCCAGTCCACACTGTGACTCACAAAGCTGTAGGGAACTCTCTTTGTAGTTTCTAGTGGTTCTATCTTACAGCATCCCTCAAAGGAAGTGGATGGCCTAAAACCAAAGCATTTTAATAACAGCACCTCTTTTTTTTTCTTAAGAGAGGGAGGTGGGGGGAGCGGGGGGGAGGGGCAGAGGGAGAAGGAGAGAGAGACCCTGAAGCCCACTGCCCGCTGAGCTCAAAGCCCAAAGCAGGGCACAGCTGGATCTCTGGACCCCAAAAACATGACCTGAGCTGACCTCAAGAGTCAGACTGAGCAACTCAGGTGCCCTGCCTCTTTTTAAAAGCAAAATTATACGAGGAATGAAGCACTGGAATGGTTTGGCCTAACCAAGGAATGTAGAAAAAAACAAATGGGTATTCTATTAATAATATACCTTATGTTCACACTCGTCTGTATTTAATTGCAACAAAATTGTAACAAATCTCTTCAACTCGAGACAGGTACTGATGATGATCTCAAGGAGGTGGGTGTTAAGTGCTAATTACACACATGGCTCTGATTTACTTGGAGAAAGTAAAAAAGGCAGAGCAGAGGGAGATTCATAAGGGAAGGGAAGTGGCCTCAGATCTTCAAAATCTGTTTAGAAAACAGATTTTTCTAAGATAACTGCCACACGGCAGCATCTAACATGAAGAACTTCTCTTTTCAATTAACAAAGGAAGGGAAGGAGCCTCTGAGAAGACCGCCTCAGAGCCCATGGTTTTATAACAAAATTGCATATGTTCAATCACTGTTTTGCTTTCAACTTCAAACCTGTTGCTAAGGAAACATCAATATCTAAGCACATTCAAGGTAAATCTTTCTTCTTCATGTTTTTGAAGAGAATCAGTTGGCAAGGTAGCAACGATTTGCAGTTTCATTAATCCAGAGCTTAGTTGGATTTAATCCCAATCACCATGTGCTTGATAAAGCCCCTGGACCTTCTTACCTCAGTTTCTTTACCCTCAAAGTGATTACGATTATGCTGTTGTACTCTCTCACAATTTACTTCTGGGCATGGTCCCTTTGTCTGATGGACACTTTGCCATCTCACTATGCATGACCAGGGATCTACGAAGTCTTCTCTGTATTTACACTGTGAAGGAAAGGGACTAAGAACTCCCGTTTTCTCCTTCAGTAATGCAGAGCCAATATTCAACTTGCCAAAAGGAAATAAAGCAATGTGAGGGTAGAATGAAATTTTAATTTTTTTTCTTCCAAATTTTTATTTAAATTTCAGGTACTTAATGTAATCAGTTTCAGGTGTAGGATTCAGTGATTCATGATTTACATGCAACACCCAGTGCTCATCACAAGTGTCCTCCTTAATGCCCATGGCCCATTTAGCCCACCCACCCCCTTGAGCAACCCTCTAGGGTTTATTCTCTATACTTAAGAGTCTGTTCTTTGGTTTGCCTCTCCCCCAGCCATGTTCATCTGTTATGTAGAATAAAATTTTTAAAAATCCCATTGGTACAACTGTGACATAGTTTAGGTTTCTCAGTTTCGTGGTACTTCAGAACTCACAGCCAAGGAAACCCACAAACTGTGGTGTGTCTAACAAGGTCCTTCTGGCTCGTTGGCTACTGGGTAGAAATGATCACAAATGGGTGGATTCAGTAGTGTGCCCAGAAGTTTATACAATTTGAAGGTTCCTTATAGAAAAAAAAAAGAAGTGCAAACTTGTGAATCCAAAAATGACTACAAGTGTATCAGGGACTAAGAAAAGAAATCGCAACAAATAACAAATTAAAAACTGACAGACACTGTTAACATCCAGAAAAAAATATAATTTTATTAACTTCCTGATATACTTCCATTGGTCTTTTATACTGTTCTTTGAACTTCATGCCCTTTGAGCTACTTTTTGTACGACAATTCTTTTGTAATTTCCGTAGAAAGAATAGACTTCAATATTTCTGTAAGCAGGTTTGTTCAAAATTTACTGGTGGTGTAGAAAATGTTCTTTCAGCTTCACAACTCTTTACTGCTAACTTCACATACATTTGTACGATTGTGGTCAATATTGGGAAGGCTTTTGTCAAGTTTCTTTAACATGTGAGTTCTAGGGTTAAGGGGAATTTTCCACCAGTTGCATCTAGATGAGTACATATCAAATCATTTCCTCCGCCACCCCCAACAGGCTCCTGATCTCGAGTACCATACACACATTCAGCAGCTTGACCACACCTCTGGCCTTGCACCTAAGCAAATCACAATAGAAGCTGGAGTTTTTCTGGAAGCTATTCTTTTTTTTTTTTTTTTTTTTTTTTTTGACGGACAGAGATCACAAGTAGACAGAGAGGTGGGCAGAGAGAGAGGAGGAAGCAGGCCCCCTGCTGAGCAGAGAGCCCCGCATCGGGGGCTCGATCCCAGGACCCTGGGATCATGACCTGAGCTGAAGGCAGAGGCTCCAACCCACTGAGCCACCTAGGCGCCCCTCTGGAAGCTATTCTAACACCAAGACAGTTAGCAGTAACTCAACTACATGTAGAAGTGTGAGTCAAATAGACCCCAGAAGCCCAAACTAAACACATTCCCAGACTCAACTTTCCCACAATCGAAGCCCAGAAATGCTTATGTCTCCCCAGTGTCAGTTGATGGAAGTGCAAATGTGATAGAAAGCAAGTCAAAATGAAAGGAGTAAGTGATCCTTGCCAACCGCGGTTAAAATATCTTATTTTGACTACATTTGTGACAGAATATCTTATTTTGACTCCCTGCTAGGGGGCCCTGAAGCTTAAACACAATTTGCTTCATTATCAGTCCTCTCTGGACAGAAAATGGCTCGTCTCTCATTTCCACATGCGAGACAACTTTAATGTGCTCACCTTCAATGTGATCACTTCAGGCAAAGGATTGTGCTGTGTGCTGTTTTAATCATGAGCTTGTGTCATCCTCACAACAACACTGGGGGGTGGTGGTTATTGCACAGCTGAGGGAATGCAGGCTCTGAAAGGTAATGCCATTTGTTCAAGATTGCAAAATGAGTGCCATCATTTCCAAAACGGGCACACATCCAAGTATGCTCTCCTGCTTTCTTGAGAGAAGAGAATGAGCTTTAGGTAGAAGAACAAGAGAAGGATTTACTATGCTTTCTTTAGCAAAAACACATGAAAATGGATAGATATCAAAGTCTCATTAAGAATTGAAAGTGCTGGGGCTCCTGGGTGGCTCAGTGGGTTAAGCCTCTGCCTTCAGCTCAGGTCATGATCCCGGGATCCTGGAATCAAGCCCCACATCGGACTCTCTGCTGAGCGGGGAGCCTGCTTCCCTCCCCCCTGCCTGCCTCTCTGCCTACTTGTGATCTCTGTCAAGTAAATAAATAAAATCTTAAAAAAAAAAAAAAAAAGAATTGAAAGTGCTACATCAATACCTTCTATTATTAAGTTGGACCCTAGGCCAAGAGTCCAGAAAGTTCATTCAGATATTGGCGCTGCCTTAGGGTAACTTAGGTAAGCCAACAGTTCAACTCAGTTTTTGTCATACACCAAATAACACTATACAATAAAATTCAAAATACAGTATTTTCGTTTTTGAATCAAGATTCAATGAACCTTACTAAATAACATATATATGGACTGATTTGATATTTCTTACCAGAGCAGTATGTATAGATTGTACCCAACAAGAGTCTGGGTAATAAAGCACAATTATAATAAAGTTATTCTGTTTAAACTACCAGTTATAATTCTCTTTGCTTTCTTGACTAAGCTTATATCCATTATCCCAGGAAATCCTATGGTGACAACTTACCATCAAAACCCTACCTCTGTTCAGACCACTGAAAGCCACCTATTCACTATTTAGTTTTGCACTGTTAGTCTATCCCAGATCCCTCTGAGAAGGTGGCGTGCAATACATGCTACATTTAAGACCCCCCCTTCACACTTTCAAACAGATGTGATCCCCATTATTACTCATCAGAGAAATGCAAATTGAAGCTACAGTGAGATAAATAAGTAAGATTATTCTCTGCAATGACCAGAAGAGCTTATATTTAGAGACTGACCTATCCAAATGTTGGCAAAGATGAAGAGAAACTGGAACTCTCAAAAAATTGGTAGTAGGAATGTAAAATGGCAAAACCACTTTGCAAAAATATTTGGCAGAACAAACTAAAGCTAAACCTATGTGTACCCTCTAACCCAGCAGCTCCATTCCTGGGTACATATCTGAAAGCAATGAGTGTATATATCTATCAAAAACATTTATAAGAATGTTCATAGGCATTCTCTTAATAATTGCCAGAAACTGGAAACAACTTAAATGCCTATAAGAAATAGAAAGCTCATATTGTGGTGGAATCATTCTCTGGAATATTGGGCAGGAAAGAGAATGAACTAACTTCAACTGCAGGCAACAAAGATAACTCTTACAACAAGCATGAATGCATGAATAGAGATACAACAGACTATATAGTATAATTTTTATAACCAAATTTACACACAAATGTGACAGCATTCAAAAGCAGGAAAAACTAATCCAAAGTGATAGATAAAGGGAGAGTAGCTATTTAGAGGGAACTGACTAAGAAGGAATATTGGAAATCAAAATACTCTGAGTGTTGCCTATGCAGATGATATTTGTGCAAAATTCAGTGAGTTGCAGGCTGAAGGTCTGTGTACCATAGGGGCACCTGGGTGGCTCAGATGGTTAAGCATCTGCCTTTGGCTCATATCATGATCTCCAGGTCCTGGGATGGAGCCCCATGTCCAACCTCACGTGGGGGCGGGGAGAGGGGTGTCCTGGCTCTGTGGGGGGTCTGCTTCTCCCCCCTCCCAGTACTCTCCCCTCCTGCTCATGCTCTCTCTCTCTCTATATATATATATATATCCCTGTCTCAAATGAATAAATAAAATATTTTTAAAAAATCTCTGTACCATAAACCTATACTTGAATGTAAAATATTTTCTTGTATATTGACATTAGGCAGACTTGCCTTGCAAAGGAAAAAGATCAAGGTATCAAAGAGTTCAGGAAAGTGGAGGAATATAGAAGAGAGCAGAGTCTCAATCAGTGTTGTTTACAAGGAGTAAGGGGAAGGAAGGAGGGCAGCAAAATCTGGGTTCTCTAGAAGCCAACAAATATTTACAAATTTGTCTTCTCTGTCTCTCTCTCCCCCACCTCCCTTCAATTTCTTTCTTATATCTTGCTTTTCCCCCTCAAATCTTTCCCCAACTACAGAAAGGAAAGAGAGAAGAGCTTTGGAGTCAGGGAGGTCTGATCTTTCACACTCTGGTTTTGCATGAAGGACTTGGCTTCAGCAGGTTCAGTGGGTTGGCAAGCCATGCTCTATTTAACACTCAAGTAGTAAGAAAGTTGAAATGGAAGGGGTTTTATAGTGAGTCCTTACCTCGCCTTTCTAACTGCAGTCATACTTTTTAAATAACTTGAATTATTCTACCACTTTATTTCAGCAACAAAGAGCTGTCAGAATACGTATTAAACCAAAAAATACCTAAAACCAATGCTGGTTGGAGATATTTGTAGATGTCAACTAAAGGAATTTTTTAAAATAAAGACATTGAACACCCTGTAGTGAATATTTCTATGGTAGCTTCAAAACGGTGGGCTTTTGTTGTCACTATAAACAAGCCTTTGAAATACTACTTTAAAATGCAATGCAGTGGGGCGCCTGAGTGGCTCAGTTGTTAACCATCTGCCTTGGGCTCCTGTCATGATCCCAGGGTCCTGGAGTCTAGCCCTCCATGGGCTCCCTGTTCAGCGGGAAGCCTGCTTCTCCCTCTCCCACTTCCTCTGCTTGTGTTTCCTCTCTCACCGTGTCTCTCTCTGTCAGACAAATAAATAAAATCTTAAAAAAAAAAATGCAATGCAGTAAAGTGGTATCATTGTGAAAGTTTAAAAAAAAAGTGCGTATTTACATGGTGATCAAAATGATTGCCCTAGTATTATGCAAATGGAGATTCTTGGTTCAGGATAAAATTTCCCCAGCTTTATCTCAAGCAGTACAGATTGTGTCCTCTGGGAAAATGTAAGAAAACTGAGAAGTGGTTCTGGGGAGGCCAAAAATACTTAACAACGGTTCAAGTGAAGAATTTAGTGTATGGATTTTGGATTTTCTATATTGAAAGGGTTTTAACTGCTTCATGAACTACGAAAGCGGAAGAAAAAACAGTCTTGGACCATTTCATCTACATCCTTCTGAGTTTGAGCAAGTTTGGACAAAAAGTGTTAATAAAACCACCCCCCCCCCCCATGCTTCAGAGTCTAAATGCAACGTGAAGACAGAGTTTGGGATAAAGAGGAACATAGCTTTATTGCTTTGCTGGGCAAAGGAGGTTATGGCATGGCCTTCAAAAACTGCAGGCTCTCCCATAAGAAGGGGCTGGGGGGGGGGGAGGGTTATAGGGAATCGGATCTAGCCAGTTTTGACAGGAATTGTGTAAGTGCTACCAGCCCTTCATCTTGTGGTACAAAAGGCTAAGAAAAGAGGAGGGGAGGGTTGGGAAATTGGGAAAGAGAGGAAAGAGATTACTTTAAAATAGAGCTTTACCAAAGCGTTAGTGCAGCCATTTTGATTTTTGTTCAGCTTTATGGATTTAAGCGGCTTCAAAAGAATATTGACTAAGATTCAGTCATCTTGAATGTGTCTATAGTATAAACTTGATACTCAAACTTAAAAGTGAAACACGTATTTTAGACATACAGCTTAATCATTTTATTGAATTCTGGTTTAACACTTCTGTCATTCTCTCATGTTTCTGAATTTATATTCCCAGAAGAGAATTGTGCTATAATCTAAATGCAATAAATAAATGTAACTATATTTAAGGTTAAAGGTGCCACTTTAGAAGTTTAGGAATATGTAATTCATGTGAAGGAAAAAGGAAAGAAAGAAAAAGAAAGAAAGAGAGAGAGAGAGGGAGGAGGGAGGGAGAGAGGAAGGAAGGAAGAGAGGAAGAAGGGAGAAAGAAAAGAAAAGAAAAAGAAAAAATACCTTTAGAAAATGTGGCTGCGTTATTGGCTAAGGTAAGTTTTCACTATGTACTATAAACTAAGTAGCTATTCTTGGGGAATCTGTAATTGTTAGGAAAGAGATTTGGGAGGGTAATGTTAGTAGAACTAATTAAGAATTTCAAAATCCTGGGGTGCCTAGGTGGCTCAGTGGGTTGGAACCTCTGCCTTCGGCTCGTGTCATGGTCTCGGGGTCCTGGGATCGAGTCCCGTGTCGGGCTCTCTGCTCAGTGGGGAGCCTGCTTTCTCCTCTCTCTCTGCCTGCCTCTCTGCCTACTTGTGATCTCTTGTCTGTCAAATAAATAAATAAAATCTTAAAAAAAAAAGAATTTCAAAATCCTATCCTATCGCTCACTCTTATGACCCTGCACATATTACTTGACTTCTACACCTTTATTCCCACACCTGTAAAATGGGAATGATAATGATGTAGGAAAGACATTAGGGTTTAAAGTCAATGGCCACAAAAGAATTCTTGAGATGTCTTTGGTGCAAAAAGGTGATTTTATTAAAGCACAGGGAAAGGACTCATGGCCAGAAAGAGCTACACTGGGGTCATGAGAAGTGGCCCATTTTATACTTTCCAGTTGGGAGGGAGTTAGTGATAGCAGAAGTCTCTAAGGAATTTAGGAAGCAAGGTTTCCAGGAACTTGAGAGGGCTAAGTATTGCTGGGAAAGGGTCATTTTTTATTGTCTAATAATACCTGAACTATAAGACCCTTCAGCTATATATCGATGGGTCACATACTTGGGGGATGATATGTGCCAACATGTGTCTTGTGGGATAGAGATGAAGGGAGTTTCCTAAGAAATTTTTTTATGTTAAGGTACACTTACAGGATCCTGGAGGTTGGACTAAGGTTGCCTTTTGCCCTTAGCAAAGTATTAACACTGAGGCAGTTGAGTCCCTAGAGGAATGTCACTCTGCCTATTTCAAGAACTTGTCAACGAGCTGTAGATAGTAAGGAAATTAAATATTTTTTTCTGCCTTTGTTTCCTACATCAATAATACTACCCACTTCGTAAGGCTTTAGTGAATGTTAAAATACTTAAAAGCAGTTAGGACAAAACCTTACAACATGGCAGGTGCTCAGTAAATGTGAGCTCTTATACTTTATCCTTTTTATCTTTTGTTGGCAATATTCACAGCCTTTTTATTTTTTCCTCATACAGGACTTTTTATACAAAGTAATACAAAAGTAATATAATAAAATACCATAGAAACCTAATAGAGCAGATCACTGAAATGTAGAGACATGAAAACAGGTTTATTTTAAGCAGAACACCACATGCCATACATCAGCCTAATGACGAGTTTAGCTCCTTCAGTGATCTGTGGGTGCCAACTAACACATCCAAGAAGCCAAATCTCTGGTGACAGGTTTCTTCCTTTTTTCCCTCCTACCACTTCATGGAATGCTTGCTGACTTGAAACTAAGCTGAGGTGAGCAGTAATGAAATCCAAATAAAATACTCCTCCGTCCGCAAGAGGTCAAACTTGAATCCCAGGAAAGCACAAGCAACACCATGCTTAAAGGATTTCGAACAGCAAATTGGTGATGCAGCAGCATATAAAACTGTAACTAAAAGCCACTTCCACTGAAAGTTCCAGTAGACATTGGAAGGCCACAGGGAGTGAGGGAGAGGGAAGCATCCCCATCTAGGAAGAGCACAGAGCATACATACTAGGGTTTGTAAAAAACCCTCATTCTTTGAGTTGGCGAGAGGTTGCTTCTAGTCCAAATGACATTCTCCAGAAGTTCCTGGGCTTCTTGGACCCCCTGTCTTGCAGCAACTTTAAGGAGTATCTCTACATCCCTAGAAGAGGTGGTTGTTTAGTCACATGGAGAGAAAAGTAAACCAAAACCACCTGTGCATCCAATGTTTAGGCTAAGGGCCAGGTTAACACCTGTTTGGACTCACTCTAAGGTATTGAGAGAAACACGTGCCATTTCATCGGGGTTTCCTTGTAAGTGTCTTCATAATAAAACTAAAGCCACCCGAAGAAATAGTCTTAGAGTGTCAGAGTCTGGCTGGATTTTTTTCCCTATTTAGAAGAGTTTTTCTAGCCAAGACTCTTAGGTAATGTCTGAGACCCCCTTCTTGCGAGCAAATTCCATATTCTGTTTTGGAAGTGGTAATTAGAGAGGGGCCCCGTTCAACATGCCTGTCCATCAGTTGTAAAACTACCAACCGTCAGTAATAAGGGAACATACTGACTACACCATTTTGACTTGGCTGCCTCAAAGAGATCATTTCAAAATTTCATTACCCAGTAATGCATGCAACCAATATCTCTGAGAGGTGTATCAATTCCCAAGACTCACTTTATCCATCAGTGCCTCACTGAGATTCCCTCTTTCTGAACCTTGTCTACCCATCAGTCTGAGGTAGATTGAGGGATGGGATTTGAAAGAAGGGGTTGTACACATTACTTGGTAATGGAATATATGTCAGTTTCATTACTGGGAAAAAAAAAAAACCAAGCTGAAAGTTTAATGGTTTATTTCGGGGACCCTATCAAAATGTCTCTGCCTCAAAATAGCTGTATAAAAAATGTCACAGACTATGAACTATTCAAAAACATTAAGAACTTCTCCAGAGAAAATAGCTGTACTTCTCTTGATGACTATAAGTAACCAGAAGAGAATTAGTGCAATAGACACAAGAAGAATTTGTGCCCAAAGAGAACTATCCACTTATATTTTTATATGCTTCATTTTGTTTATATCAAAAAGTCATAAGGCCATAAAGATGATACATCCAGGGTACAGGAGACTGTAAGGACCATGAAATAACCTAGCCTTTCATCTCAGGTTCGTAGAATGCCTTAAGAATATCATCAGTGGAATCTATGCACATGTATGAATCTTGGATTCCCTTACTTTGTGACTTTTATCATAACTCATAACAATGTAAGTACATAAAAAGGCAAGAGTAGGAAGTGAACTATATATAAAACACTTTTGTCTGTCAAATGCAGGTAATATATGGGGGCAGGTTTAGAAGGAATGACATCTCAGCTCAAAGGGGAAAGACAGCCAATTTCATTACCCTACTTCCATGGACCCAGTCATGTTTTTCAGTTTTCCTACTGCAAGGTTAAAGGAAGCATGGGGATGGTCCTGCTTGGAGGCTTGTCTAAAAAAGAAAGGAAAAGAAAAGGGGACTGGTTATATGGGCTGGAAGGGTGGTGGGGAGTCAGTATGCAATAAAAAACAAGGAAACAGTCCCTCGAAAAAGCATCTCCTTAGTAAAACCAAGGGCAGTATCAATACAAATATGTAACCATTACTGGGAAACATCTTATCATAGATCTAGACAAATGTTAATAAGTCTCTTTCATTAAAAAATCTCTCATTTGACACATGTGCAGTACTTTAAAAAAAAACTAATGTAAGAATATTTAAGTCACTTATTTGCTCTAAACCCATTCATCAGCTTTTCCAAATATCAAAATAATTATACTCTTCTCTCCAAAATACACAAGAAATCAAAATACAGGAAAGAACCATCTGGGAGTGTTAGGAATTCATTAAGATGTAAGCTAATCCTTAAGCCCTATTTCCAACTGCTGTAATATAAATGTAATATGCCAGTACTTTCCAACAGCACCTTCTCCAAAGATAGAAATATTCTATATCTGTTCTGTCCAATACAGTAGCTGCTAGCCACCTGTGGCTATTCAATTCTTGAAATGTATATAGTGCAACTGAAGAAGTAAATATTTATTTGTTTGTTTGTTTATGGGGGGAGGTGCAGAGAAAGAGGGAGAGAGAGAATCTTAAGCGGGCTCCATGCCCAACAGAGAGCCCGATGCAGGGCTTGATCTCACACCTCTGAGATCATGACCTAAACCAGAATCAAGAGTCTGACACTTAACCAACTGAGCTACATAGGCACCCCAAAAACTGATTTTTTAAATTTTAATTCATCTAAATTTAAATGGCCATGTGTGGTTAATGGCCATCATACTGGGCAATATGAATTATATAATCATTGCCTTCTTTGCAGTTTTTTTAAGTTAATTATGATTAGGGGGAAAAGTTGTCAGAAATACAAGGAAGTGTACAAAAGTTTGCTATTTTTAATGCATGAATATTTTGAAAAATGAGTAAGAAAATAAAATCCAAAGGAAAAATGGGCAGACAACATGAACAGCCAAATTGCAGGAAAAGAAATTGAAATTACAACAGATGTTTTAAAAAAATATTCAACTTCACAACTGATAAAAAATGAAAAATTTTAAATGAGACATCTTATTTTGTTATTCAAGTTGGCAAAGATTAACAAGTGATTAAAAATAATATTGATAAATCTATGAGTATAAACTAGAGTGGACTTAGACAACCTTTCAGAATAGTTTTGCAGGGAGCCTGAGTGGCTCAGTCGGTTAAGCATCTGCCTTTCGGCTCAGGTCATGATCCTGGAGTCCCAGAATTAAGCCCTGCTTAGGGCTCCCTGCTAAGGGGGAGTCTGCTTCTTCCCTACTCATGCTCACTTGCTCTCTATTGCTTGCTTACTCTCTCTCAAATAAATAAATAAAATATTTTTTTAAAAAAAGAATAGTTTTGCAATATGTACCAAAAGCTCTAGAAATGATCCTTGTCTGACCTAATAATTCTATTTTTGGTGATTTTTTTTTTCCTTTGGGTAATGAAACTAGATGTTCAAAAAGATATATATGAAAGGGTCTTTCCAACATCAATTTGTGGTAGTAAGAAACTAGGAAAAAGGACTAAACATAAAATAGGGAAATCTTCAAGTAAATTAAGGAATATCATTCATATATCAGTTGAAAAAGTCTAGAAGAATACCCATCAAAATATTGACAGTAGTCTTTACTGTGAGATAGGACATAGGTGAGTTTTGTTTTTTTCAGTGTTTTTCTTGTTAGACATAAATTATTTCACAAGTCATAAACTATAAATTATATTTCACAGAACAAGAGGAAATCTCATTTTTGTAATGCTTTCCCACCCCATTCCTGACAAGGGAAGCCATCACTGAAAGATGGAAAGGTTTTTCAAACTGGCTTTTAATTGTATGGTCCCATGAAAGAAAGAACCTGGCCTCCAAAATACTGTTTAGGCTAAGTTTAATGCACATTCTAGTCACCCTAGAACCTTGTTGAAATAAAGTTTCTGCTCCAGTAGGGCTGGGTTAGGGTCTCAGATGTTGCCTTTATAACAAGTAGTCAGTCACCAACCACATTTAGCTCCTCTAAGAGAGCCACGTCACTCCCTTCCTGATTCTCAAAGTTCGTTCTTCTGTTGGCAGGTGAACTTTATCAGAATATCCATTTTAAACTCTGTGTTGAAATGGGTCCCTGAAATGGCTTCCTCTGTTGGTTTGTGCTTACTCTGTAACCACTGTTGACTTCTAGAGTGGTGGTTTGACCTGCTACATATTTACAGTCACTCGAGGAGGTTTTTCTGCTCACTGAAGTCAATCTGGAGCCAAGCATCAACATGTTTCACGGCTCGCCAGGGGATTCTGATATGTCACCAAGTTTGTCAACCACTACTCTAGAAAGAAGAAAGGCAACATCTGAGAAGAATGAGCTCATCAGTTCACGGGTAATAGCAAAGCCATGAATGTGTTCACTTCTCTCTCAGATAATCGAACACTTCTCAGGATCATAAAAGACTGTACGTCAGCATCTTCTGATAAAAATATAATGCGACCCATGCATAATTTTGAATTTCCTGGTAGCTACATTAAAGGTTTTAAAAGAAATAGATAAAATTAATTTAAATAATATATTTTATTTAACTCTGTCACATTATCATTCAACATATAATCAATATAAAGAATTATTAATGATAAAACTTATATTCCTTTCTTCAAATCAAATCTTGGAAATCCAGTGTGTATTTTCCATCTCTGTTCAGATTAACCACATTTCACATGCTCTTTGTGGCTAGTGGACGCCATTTTGGACATTACAGCTCAAAGAGTACTGTAACAAAATTCCACTTTAAAATAAATTGAGACTGCGTGAACTCAAGGCCAGTTCTCTATGTTAAGTGACTCTGGCTTTGCCCTTAACTTGTCCTTATTTTCTATCACAGTCTCCATATAAAATGGAATTTCTAACACCTCAGAGCCTATTTATTTCCATTTTTAAACCTCTAGAATGTACGGTGGAGGGTTCCAGTGTTTGTTTCCAAAGTCATTCTTATTTTCTCAAACTGAACATATAATATGGGGTGTTTTTCTGTGAGGACTCATCAGGCCAATACTACACACTCAGAATTGAGAAAGCTGTGGAAAATTTAGAATACTGAATACAAACCAGTTGAATAAAATTGAAGCCAAAAAATGGGCTGAACAATGAATAATACGTACTTCTACTTTGAAATTTCGAATTAATGTACCTCTTATGGTCAAGAGCTCAAAATTTTAATAAGCAAGGTAATGCTAACACAGAGCACTGTTAATAAAACTACTGATGTGCTGACTCTTGACCTAGAATGTTATACATGCTCTGATTTAGCTCTTTTAAAAGCTAATCTATTCTTTGCTTGTGTGGTGTAGACTGTTTTTCAATGCATCAGCCACATCCCCTCCAACACTACTCCTGCCTCTCCACAGGTGAAAAAAGTAGAGAAGGTACCAAGACTTTAATATTAAGGGAGTTAATATCTCTATCTTATTTTCATTCCAGGAAAGAAAGCACCAAAATCCCAAGATTTTATATTTCAGCACTTCCTGAAATAACTCTGCAGTTCTGCTTTTGATAGCTAGTATCTTTCTTACCTAAACCAATGCATTGCCATCTCTTCATCCTTCACCACACCAGCTCCTGGGTAAAACAAAAAGATATCACAGAAAAAAGAGGACTCTTTCAACTGCTTGACGTTAAAATATTTTATAATCCTACAGATACAGAAATCCAACCAGCAAGTTTCACCCTGAACCGCACCCCCCATACCCTGCCACTCCCCGGTAAAATGCACACCAGAGGAACAAAGAAGTTACCTTTCAGGTATCTCTGTCCAACAATAAGCTGGGCACTGGGATACCCAAAGCGAGCATAAAGATGTGCCACATGGAAATGGAAGCTCTGGGAATACAGCCAGATGTAAAGCAGAGAGATCATGGTTCCCATTGTGATCAAGATCTACAAAAAGAAAAGGAAAGAATAGTGTGGGGATATACATCAGATATGGTTCAGATGTGGAAGTAATGAGTCTATCTTGACAAAGGCATGTCAGGATGAGATGCATATGATTTAAAGAAGAGGTGCTTCCTTAATAGGTCTCTGTTAGGAAAAATCATTTACTATCACTGGTGTTTTAACTTATTTGTAGTCATTCTGTTAGCCACTTTTCTTGGGTGATGCAAGACAACTAGATTGGGTAATTAACTAGGATTGGATGCTGACCAGTAAGATCTTGGCAGTTTATAGAAGGGGGGGAAATGGAGGCAGAAGCAAAAGAGGAAGAAAAAGAAAAAGAATTAATGTGTTTGTTCTTTGGGCAGAAACATGATGGGGGGCTAAGATGAGGAGGGAGGTGCTTGCCCTGCTCTACCACAGTCTGGAGAAGGCACAGCCCTGGTTTATCTGTCCTATACTGTCAACTGCTTCTATGGAAACCAAAGACCTTCAGACCACACTTCCATCTTCCTTCCTAAAAAGATCCGGGTGAGTCAGTGGCATTCAGAAGACAAAGGAAGATGAGAATTCACAGTTTATTAGGACTGCCATTAATAAAGTATGAGAGACTGGGTGGATTACATAATAGAAATTTATTTCCTCACACTCTGGAGCGAGATGTTCCAGATCAAGGTGTCAGCAGGGTTGGTTTCTATAGATGACTGTCTTCTTCCTTTATCTTCACATCATCTTCCCTCTCTACAACTGTGTTCAAATTTCCTACTCTTATAAGGACATTGGTCATATTGGATTAGGGCCCACACTAATGACTTTATTTTAACTAAATTACCTCTGTAAAGAACCTGTATCAAGTATGGTCACATTCTGAGGTACTGGGGGTTAGGACTTTAACACATGAGTTTGGAGCGAGGGGGGACAAAATTCAGCTATACCAGTAGTCTAACCCAACAGTATGGGGATACTTCCTAAAAGAACCAGTGGAATGGAGAAACTTTAACATCACCCTTCTTTGGCTTGAACATGCTACTCACTTCTCTTCAAGAAGCCCTCCTAAGTGAGGTTCTTTCCCATCATGAAAAAGCTGGTACCTCAGCAATGGATTGATGCCCAAAACAAGTCTACATTGTCCAATAACCAACCCAGCATGACCATTACTATTTACAGAGTCATAGCAAACACTATCTGAGATGTCAATTCATGCAGATGTCAGGGACTGACAGGAAACCGGGGAAGCCTTCACGTGCAGCAAGACCACCAACTGTTCCACAAGAAGTTCGGGGCCCCAGATCCATCCCCTGGTTATACTCAGCTGGCTTCTAAGGAGGAGCTTGAACTCTGAAAATCAAAATGCAGTGGGACTGACCTTTTCCCTTTTGGATGCGATTCTACTTCTGGGAGAAGATAAAAATGCAGCTTCTAACCTAAAAACCCAATTCTGAATTGCTGGTATAAAAGGTAAAAGTCTATTACTGATTTCTATACCAAGAACTGAACTTGAAAATAGACTATTTTAACTCAAGTGTATTAGCCAAATAAATCAATCAGGAATTGAAAATGTGAAGAGTAACAGAGGGGGTTTGCAGAATTTAATTCAGAGTTATTATAAATACAAAACAAAGATCATTAAATATTTTTAATGGTCATATTGAAGATACAAGACAGAAGAAAATGATAACCTTATCATAATCCACTATGGACAGAATAATAAGTTATAACTATTTATATTATAAATATATATATATATTGTTTATAAGTTATATATTACTATAAATAATTTCCATAACATAATTTCAAATTTGATGACATCTCTCCCCCCTCATTAGGGAATTATTGGTTATTCACAACAATGACTGGCAAAGTCTATGTGTCAATCCGTATGTATGTGCGTGTGATTGTACTAGTGTTCTTTGTTGTTAGAGATGTATTTTGTTTGTCTTTTTTGATGTATGTTGGGGTAAGTATTTTATTTTAATTTTTTAATCCTTTCTTATCAGGACATCCAAAGTCATCTCTATTGATTTTGCTTCATGAGGAGGTGGTCTTTCACATATTTCTGTATGTTACAAGGTTTCACAGCAGATGAATGTCTGTTTCGAAACTCTTCAAATCCTTTTTGAAATTAGTTTATTTATTCAGTATTTGTTTGGAATGTCTCTGACATTGTTCTAATCACTGTGGATAAAATAGTTAACAAAACAAGCAAATCCACTGCCTTGTTGTAGGTTGTATTATAATTGAAGTAGAAAAATGAGGGAACAGACAATAATTAAAACAAATAAGTAAAACATATGACATATTGAATGGTAATAAATGCCATAAAGAAAGGAAGGAGAGTAGAGAATAATGTGAGGTAAGGTTTACAATTTTTAAAAGGATGGGGCCAATTGGCTGGTTCAGGTTCAAGATCCAACTCTTGATCTGAGTCATGAGTTCAAGCCCCAGACTGGGGCTTGAATTTAATTTTAATTAAATTTAAAATTTTTTAATTTGATTTAAAATATAAAAATAAATAAAAAGATGGATGGATGCAAAGGATGGGCAAAGAAAGGTAGAGAAGAGTTTACCTCAAAGAGACTTGTGGTTGTGGTTTTTTCTAATAGAATAAAATCCAATGAGTTTCACAGGAATTCAAGAAAGACTTGAGAGAATTATATCAGCAAAACACTTGCAGCTTTAATCTACAAGGACAGATCGTATGAAATGAAAAGAGGTCACTGGACCCCCAAATTTCTACGTGCAGAAAGCAGGCTAAGAAAAGTACTCACCTCCAAACACAGGCTACCTTTTATGAAGAAAGGAAGGATAAACCAGAGAATGGAACCAACAGTTCAGAGCTTGGAACTAAAAGTGCTGGAGAATTATTCCCAGAACTTGAGACCCAAGGAACTTCCAATCTTTGCCTGGCTGAACTTCAATATTGCTATGGATTGAGAACTCCTCTGTGACTCCCACTTTCGCCCTATTTGAACTAACTTGTCCATGGCAGCTTTCCTATGCCTGTCTCACCGTTGTGTGGTGGGTGCGTGGAGTCAGATAAGTCAGATAACTTGTCTCCAGTCTCACAGCTCACAGATGGAAATGATATTCAAAGGGTTGTACTTAAGAAAAAGTGCATGGAGAGCCTCATTCACCTCTGGACCTGATTTAGATGTTGAGATTCTAAAGGTTGAGGTGATGCTATAGTTGGATGATAATTTGGGGGACCTGGGGAGGTGGTGAGTATATTTGGCACAAAGGAAAGAGGCAAATCACTGAAGCCGGTGGGCAGAATGTGGTAGACGGCCTCTAAAATGACTCCCAATGTTCACTGCCTACTGGTATTTACACCTTTTATAAGTCCGTCCCCTTGAGTGTAGGCTGAATCTAATGACTCAGTTCTAGCCAAAAGACTACAAGAGTGATAGGACATCATTAGCTAAATGACATTAGCATGTCATTTGTAGGGCCCAGTACAAAATGAACCTGTAGAGCCCTTGGTTCAAGAATTACCAGGAATATTAAGAAACTAGAGCATTAAGCCAACTGTGGGCTTTTTAAAGCACAGGGCTCTATGCAAATGTATACATCACACAACCATGAAGATAACCCCTGATGTCACCTCTCCGATTAGATTATAAAAGACTGTGACACCTGTCCTTTCCTCTCTCTCTCTCTCTCTCTCTCTCTCCCAGGACCTCCAAAATGTGACCCTCTTTCTTATTTGGAAATAGGGTCTTTGCAGATACAATGAACTAAGATGACATTATACTGGGTTAGGGTGGGCCCTAAATCTAATGACAGGTGTCCTTTTAACAAGGCCATGTGAACACTCAGAGACATATAAGGAAGAATACCACATGACAATGGAGGCAGAGGTTGGAGTGATGTCTCTGCAAACCAAGGAACCCCAAGGACGACCAGAGCCACCAGAATTGAGGAGAGGGGTGTGGAACATATTCTCTCTCGGAGCTTCCAGAAAGAACCAAACCCGCCAACAACTTGATTTTGGACTTTTGGCCTCCTAAACTATGAGAGAATAAATTTCTGCTGTTTTCACCCCCTGCCCCCAGTTTGTGGTACTTTATTATGTTAGTCCTAGGAAATAAGTATACCCTTCAAAGCAAAGGCTAGCACAGGCTTACTGTCTATTGTAAAAGATCTGAATTCTCAAATGTCAGGGTTCCTGTGTTGTACTTCAACCCACTGCATGGGCAGCTATCACTTGACTCTCTGGGCATTCCCATGTGGGACTCAGAGCTCAGAGAACTCGCACAAATGCTGATGCTCTGGCCACTGTTATTGCTGTAGTAAACTGTCCTTTGTCTCTGACTCACAGTCTCACATCTCCCACCAGTGTCTGTGAAACCCCTGCACATGATACATCAGCTTCCATGCAGGGAGTCTCAGACCCTTCACTGTTCTCAACTGGGCTGACAGAACTTGCTGATGAATTGGATATGAAGAGCAAGATAAAGAGAAGAATCAAAGATAACCCCAAGGCTTCTGACCCAAGCAGTAGGGGGAATAGTATCTCTATTTCCTGAGATGGGGCAGACTGTGGCAGAAAAAGACATTTCATGTTTTGCATTCTGTGCCTTGATTACGCCCTGAATTTACTGAAAATTCCATATAGTTAAATCAGCATCAGCGATTCACTTAAATGTTCTAACACTCAGCTGAATTTTTTCTATTTTTGTCTTCCAAACATGATAAGACATGTTTGTTAAATTTCAAAAGCAATATATATACATAATAGCTGTTAATATCTATATCACAGCTACTATTTCCATTTAAAAAGACAATGAGGAGGGGCGCCTGGATGGCTCAGTGGGTTGAAGCCTCTGCCTTCGGCTCAGGTCATGATCCAGCGTCCTGGGATCGAGCCCCGCATCGGGCTCTCTGCTCGGCGGGGAGCCTGCTTCCTCCTCTCTCTCTGCTTGCCTCTCTGCCCACTTGTGATCTCTGTCTGTCAAATAAATAAATAAATAAATCTTAAAAAAAAAAAGACAATGAGGTTTGTTTGTAATTGCTGGCTCATAAGGATCACTACTTCCTTTTTCTGAGCATTTACAACACATGTCTTTTACCGCTCTTTCTGATTCTCGGATCGTGAAATATCATGATCAAGGGGCACCTGGGTGGCTCAGGTGGTTAAGCAGCTGGCTCTTGATTTCAGTTCAGGTCATGTTTCAGGGCCCTGAGTTGGAGCCCCTGGGCAGGCTTTGCACTCAGTGGTGAGTCTGTTTGAGTGCTCTCCCCCTCTCCCTCTGCCCCCTCTCCATTTGTGTGTGCACTCTCTCTCTCACTCTCTGAAATAAATAAGTCCTAAAAAAAAGAAAGAAAGAGAATAAGAAAGAAAGGAAGGAAGGAAGGAAGGAAGGAAGAAAGAAAAAATATCATGAGCAATGAAGCAGAAATTCAGGGTACCTTGGTGGCTCAGTGGGTTAAGGGTCCCACTCTTGATTTTGGCTCAGGTCATGATCTCAGGGTCTTGAGATCAAGCCCCTTGTCAGCTCTACACTCAGTGG
Source organism: Mellivora capensis (assembly GCA_004024625.1). NCBI lineage: Eukaryota > Metazoa > Chordata > Mammalia > Carnivora > Mustelidae > Mellivora > Mellivora capensis. The sequence goes on from PISX010000305.1 coordinate 60,186, forward strand.
AGAGTCTACTTGAGATTCCCTCTCTCTCCCTCTGCCCCTATCTCCCTAAAATAAATAAATAAATCTAAAAAAAACAAAAACAAACAAAAAATTCCCTGAAAGTTGCTGTGGGCAGGTGGCTTTGGCTTCCTTACCTTTGGCAGCAGTGTTTGTTGCCAATGGGTTGTGCTAATTTGAGATCCAGTAAGAATAGATCATACAGTTTTGAAAGTTGGTAAGATCTCTGTGAATTATCAGACTGGTGTGGTAAGGAGTTGGCATGCAAAGGAGGCTACTGAGTGGCTGGAAAAATTATTGCAATGAGAAAACAAGTTAACTTTTAGGCATACAAGGAAATGTATTGAAGATGAGAAAAACCACATTTCTTACTATCTGAGAAAGAACTGACAAAACATAAAAAATCTGCAAGGAAGAATTTCCTTACCACACTAGTCTTGCTCAGACCTGGATTCACTGACATCTCCACAGTGGGAAGGAGTGGGAGGGCAGAGAAAAAAAGATGGAAAAAGTTGGGAAGGGAAGGAAAGATGAAAAGTCAAGGAAAGATCCCAACAGGATATTTATATATTATATTTTTATATTTATATATATATTTATATTTTTAAAAGATTTTATTTATTTATTTGTCAGAGAGAGAGGGAGAGCGAGCGAGCGAGCACAGGCAGACAGAGTGGCAGGCAGAGGCAGAGGGAGAAGCAGGCTCCCTGCCGAGCAAGGAGCCCGATGTGGGACTCGATCCCAGGATACTGGGATCATGACCTGAGCCGAAGGCAGCTGCTTAACCAACTGAGCCACCCAGGCGTCCCTATATATATATTTATATAAATATATGTTTTTATATATTTATATTTATACATTTATATATTTATTTATATATCTTTATATGCAATATATATTAATATATAATTAAAATTTATATATATTTATATTCTCAAAAATATATATTTTTTTCTCAACTATATTCTCAAATACACACACACACACACACACACAAATATATATCAGCCAGAGCCTGATGATGCTCTGGCTACTGTATATAGATAGATAGGAATACAGATAGATGACTGTTCCGTGGTGTCTGTTCACGACTTGCACACATCAGCTGAGCTTCAGTTGGTGTATGTCAGATTAAGTGTATTTATGGACAAAATGTTAGCTTAACTGAAAGAATTGTCATAAAGTGGATACGATCTTAAAAAGATTCCTATAGGGGGCGCCTGGGTGGCTCAGTGGGTTAAAGCCTCAGCCTTCGGCTCAGGTCATGTTCCCAGGGTCCTGGGATGAGCCCCACGTCGGTCTCTCTGCTCCGCGGGGAGCCTGCTTCCTCCTCTCCCTCTCTGCCTATTCTGCCTCTCTGCCTACTTGTGATCTCTCTCTGTCAAATAAATTAAAAAAAAAAAAGATTCCTATAAAGAAACCATGGAATGAAGTGGATACTAATGTTATAAGGCTTAGTGATCAAAGAATTTCATGGTGTCTGATTTGCAGGACTCCAGTCACTGGAATCAGAGTACTGGGTTTGGAAGCGCTTAGGAGGGAGGGTGTAGGGGTTTATGACTTCTGTTTGGGCCATATTTGGCTCAGAGAAATGCTATAAAGCAGACTGTTGGAAAAGGGTGATGGGAAATTCACAGATGTCTAGACTAAACATTTGAGCCACCTGAATAAAGGTGGTCATTTCCATTACATAGACTTAATGACATTTTAATTTTACATGTCAAAATTTCAGGTTTTGAAAGCTTCTGATCTCTTGTGATCTTTCTCGATTGTCAATAAATAGAATTCTATATATATTCTAATGTTTTTAAAGTAATGCTTTTTAAGGTAAGGACAATCTGGGATCCAATCTGGGATCTTAGAAGACAAGTTCACAGTGTTTCTTTTTTTTCACGAGTAAATATATCAACAACTTTTTATATGTGTTGCTTAAAAGGGCCACTTGAAATCAGCTGTTTCATTTTTTAAAGCAAACAATTTTCAAACATACAAAAAAGAAATTAGATCACCCATGCACCCACCAGCCATATTTGGTTGGTTTATATTTTGCCGTATTTGCCCCAGGTATTTTTAAAGAAATACAACATTGTAAAAATAATAACACAGCCACTCTCAGCTCTTGTCTGCTCTCTTCCCAGAGGTAACCACCAAGCCTGCATGAAGGGTGTAACATTCTAATGCATGTTTTTCAGCGAGGATGGGCTTCAGTTAGCTATACGAACAGGGGTAAATCTTAAAAATAGATGCTAAGGCGAAAAAAGGGAAGTCTCAAGCTATTTCAGTATTTCATATTTGAGTGAAGATAATATTTAACTTCAATCGCATCGCTAAGGCTAAAACATCAAATTGGTTTTCTCTTGGTTGGAATTTTCTCCACCGGCATGGTGTTTATATCAATAGTGATCAGAAGCCAGAGATCATCTTACAATTGCAGTTTGTTTGGTAGGAAGCTTTTAAAACACAAAATTCGTTAAGGGGAAACTAGTTCTAAATGTATCTTTACGTCATGACATGACTGGAATCAATATTTCAGTCCCTGACTAGGCGCAATTCTGTATGTTTGAGGACATAATTTGTGCTAAACTCTGCAGTCACAAAGATAAACGTACGGCCTGGAACTTGCTCTCAAGCATTTCCAAGTTGCAGAGCAGAGATATAAGCAAATTGCAAAAACAGCATGATAAGCATCTTAATATAAAGATGCAAAATTTATAAAGTTCCGAGGGCGAGAGGATGGTATCTCATTCTGCCCTAGTGGATTTCTTCCAAAAGTTCTGCCACTGATGTGACTAAAGTTTTTTGGCCTAGAGAATAGTTAACATGGTTCAGCTTGTCCAAAATTAAATTCCCTACCCTCTCCCTCACAAGTAACCCATTCCTCACTTCCCCTACCTAGTCCCTCCTCATCAGACTCCTGACGTCTCTTGTGCTGTCACCTCTCCTGTCCCTGCTGTCACAGACCTGACTTGGCCACCACCATCTCACCCAGAATTATTCAGTAGTCTTCACCTCGTCTCCAGGCCCAGGCTTGAGCCCCCCAATCCATCTGAGATCAACCACTGGGTTCTGTGATCCTCCTTTTCTTCCAAATCCATGTACCGACCCTATCACGGTAGGAAAGCGCCACATCCAACTGTGAAATAATTTCCTACATCGCTATCTTTTGAAGACAGCTTTGCCCTATTGATGGGCAACATTCACCTTCCTATTGTGAGGAGCATTTTTCCATTATGTGTTCATAATCATGTTAATTTCAATGAAATTGTCAATTTAATTGTTAATTGTTCACACAGCAATTAAAAAAAAAACACACCCACTCTTACAAGTTCCACAGAGGAAACGATGTTTTGTGTATGTTCCTTTATCATTATGTTTTGTGTATGTTCATTGCCTGGCTGTCTCATACACTGTGGCTCATTAAATATTTGAATGAACGAGTCTGAATGGAGTACAACTTGAATTTAATTTACAGGATTTAAGGGTTCTCTTTCTTCGTTCTTAGCTACAATTCTTAAGAAGAACCAGTTTAGGGGCGCCTGGGTGGCTCAGTCGTTTTGAGTGTCTGCCTTTGGTTCAGGTCATGACCCTGGGGTCCTGGGATCGAGTTCTGCAATGGGCTCTCTGCTCATCAGGAAATCTGCCTTCCCCTTTCCCTCTGCCTCTCCCCTCTGCTCGTGCTTGCTCTCTCAAATAAATAAATAAGATCTTTAAAGAAGAAGAAGAAGAAGAAGAAGAAGAAGAAGAAGAAGAAGAAGAAGAAGAAGAAAGAGTTTAGGTCCTTTATGTATTTATTGAGGCTCCTAGCAGTGCCTGTCAACCATGTGTGCACCCTTGTGATAGAAAATACTGGTCCTGGTTAACACGGAGACTCAGGGAGGGAGGGTGCGGGGCAAAAGCTTGAGAGAACATACCAGGAATGTTGCAAACTACTGTTAGCTAAAAGACAGCTACAATCATTAGTTACAGGAGCATTAATTCTTGAATGCCCCTCAAATCATAGTTATATGGACAGAAGGCTAAAAAAATTAAGTCCAAACTTGAATGAGAACTGACTTTTCTTCTCTTATTATATATTAAAAAGTAAATTTCAATGACTGTAGTATTTTTTTTAATCAGGTCAGGAGTTTAAAAAGGACATGTTTGTATTCTGTTTGTTGGGTATTTTGTGGCCAAGAGAGATGCTACTGATATTTGGGTCCAATTTAATCTTAGGGACAAGGTAGATATTTCACACAAGGAATTGAGTTTGTTTTTCTTTCTTTCCCTTGGGAACTGAAATCATTTCCCTATCCTAAACTTCATGAATGCCTTTCTAGATTACTTAACAGGCATTTAGCCAGGCAGCCTCATGGAAATTTTCCTGTGAGATAATTTCATATTTGAATTTTAAAAGCATAATTCCATATCAATGGCTTATTTAGTCACTGGTCTTCCATGATCTGGTTAACAATTAGTTCTTAGGGAGCAATTAGTTTCCTACAAAACTTTGGCTCTTCATAATTGTCAGGCTGTTGTTAAATATGATGCAATAAATAAATGTTTATATGTGCTCTCTCCTAAAACCTCACTAAATTGGCAGGAAACCAATGAGAGAGAGGGAGAATGGGCACAAGAAAACAAAAAGATAAAAGAGAATTATCTTCCCAGGAAATCTGACTTCCAAATAATAAGAAGTCCATGAAGAAATCAGAGAACATGAAAGGGAGAAAATTATCAAAAAAATGATTCAAGAAAATCTCCCAGAACTGAAAAAACAGTTTTTAGACTAAAAGGTCACACCATGATGAAAGAAGATGTCCAGAACAACGGGGGTTGGTGGGGGGAAAATCACATAAACACATATCACTAAGAAACTTCAGAACATTGGCTATACAAAATAAGATTCTAAAAGCTTCCAGTGGAGTGGGGGGAATGAAAAAAGAAGGAAAAAGAAGTCACATGCCAAGAAGCATGAATCAGAATATACCAGATATCTGAGTATCAAAGCTATATTAATACCTGGACCATAGTAGAACAATCTTCAAATTTGGAGAATAAAGTATTTCAATCTAGAATTCTACACCTAGTTTAACTATAAAATAATTATGATGATAGACTTGGAACATTTTCCTATTCAGAAACGCAGAGGTCTCCAAGTTGAAGCGCTCTAGCAGAACAGGGGAGTGAACCAAGAAGAAGGGAGTCTCAGGATCCAAGATGAGGAATCTAGTATAAGAGGAAAGCAAAGGGAATTTCCAGGATGATGTGATGGGAAATCCCAGGAAGGCAGCTGGGAAGCAGGTGGAGAGGACAAAGAGCCCATACTGGAGCAGCAGAGTGGAACGTATGTCTTCAAGAAAATGGGGAAACTGAGAGATTACCCAAAGTGCTAGAAAATATTAAGAGGAAGTTAATACTTTGTGTAGCAACATGGGATAATTAGATATGGATACATGAACTAAACGAAAAAAAAAAAGGAATTATAACTACCTAGGAAACAAAGTTACAGAAGAAAGTAATTATAGGGGCACCTGGGTGGCTTAGTTGGGTAAGCATCTGCCTTCAGCTCAGGTCATGATCCCAGAGTCCTGGGATGGAGTCCAGAGTCAAGCTCCCTGCTCAGCCATGAGTCTGTTTCTCCCTCTTCCTCTGCCCCTCTGCCTGCTTGTGCATGGGCTCGCTTTCTCTCTCTCTCAAGTAAATAAATAAAAATCTTTAAAAAAAAAAAAAAAAAGGAAAGAAAGAAAGTAATTATAATCATGATACTGATGTGGTTCAAAACAGAATACCCCAAAATACAGCACCTTGATGTGTTGCATATTTTAAGCTGAGTTTGTGAAAACAGCAGGAACAGGAAGATTTCTCGACCTTCCTCTGCCCTCTTCCCTGAAGCAGATCATAAGACCCTCATTTCAGAAATGCCCTCACTATACCTACCTCCTTATCTCTGAAACCCAGAAGCCAAATGAAGAGGTCTGGCTGAGTTTTTCCCAGGTTGCTAAACTTAGCTCATCATACCTGTTGTCCTGTTTCTCCATGACGTTCCACTCTTCCTCAAACTCCACACAGAAACTCTCAGATTGAATAATGTCTTCAAAAGGTCTTCAATTCCTTATGAAGACTCATGTGTCATGTAAAACTTATATTACGTACATTTGTACCCTTTTCTCCTGTCTTTATTAGCATATTTTTTATTAAAGATTTTATTTATCTCTTTTAGAGAGAGAGAGAACATGCATGAAAGCATCGGGGGGGGGGGAGAAGCAGAGGGAAGAGGGAGAGAATCTCAGTGCAAGCCAACCTGGTGTTTGATCCCACCACACAGGACTTGATCTCATAACCCTGAGACCATGACCTGAGCTGAAACCAGGAGTCAAACACTCAATTGACTGAGCCACTGAGACACCTCTGTTCATTAGTTTAATTTTTCAGACAGAACCAAGGACTCTAGGAGGGCCAAGGAAAACTTTTTCCACCCCTATGTTAGACTACTATTTAAATTGTCACAATAATGAAAAATGAATATTGATTTAGACAAAAATGAAGCTGTAGCTATACTAGAAAGAGGAGAGGATAACTATGTTTGAGGGTCAGAAAAGCAGCTAGAAATAGGGAATTGATCATTAGTACATAAGTTGACCAAAATAGCACTACATGAATGTTATTTAGAAAAGTGATAGTGAACACCAGGAGAAATGTCTAAAACTTTAAAGTGGTTTTCTCTGAGGAGGAATAATTAGGAGAAGGGAGGGGGGAAAGAGAATCATTTTTAAATTACAAGTCTTATGAAATACTGGAGTTTTGTTTAAGATTTTATTTATTTATTTGAGAGAGAGAGAGAGACAGAGATAGCAAGAAAGAGCAGGAGCTGGGAGGAGAGGGAGAAGCAGGGAGATGCAAGGCTGGATCCCAGGACCCCGGGATCATGACCTTAGCAGAAGACAGACACTTAACCAACTGAGCCATCCAGGCGCCCCAAAATACCAGACTTTTTAAACTATGTCTGTATACAGCTTTGAAAATTAAAATTTAGTTTAGAAAGGAGAAAAAAATATGATGGCTTTATCATCAGACATCCAAAGGTAATTTATAAATAATGACAAATAGCATCTTTTAGGTGGTTAACTGGGAAGAAAAATATTGAACAGGCATAGACCCTTGTGAATTTCTGCTGAGGGCGTAGTAATTCATAGCTAGCCATACTATTCGAGTGCTTCTGGAGATGTGGCATTCCCCTCTTGAACCCCATCACTGGAAAACTCTTCAGCCAAAGCTCAACAGTGCTGCTGGCTGCAGAGGATCCACATCTGGGGCTGCTTTGTGGACCCATTCAGGTGTGAACAGGGAATAAAAATAGTGATTTCATTATTCCTTGTCACAATGGCTCCAATTTAATCTCATATTTATAGCACTGAGAACGAACACAGCACCAGCATTTAGTTAACTCTACTCTAAATGAGAAAACAAAAGAAAACTTGGGCATTCTAAGAGCCAAAGTGGGTATTTTGGGTATTCTGATAAGGTCTTTCTTCTGTACCAACCTGGTAAGTCTTAAATGGTTGCCGATTATAAATATTTTGGAGACACTATTGATCTTAAAGCGCTTAGAACCCAAAAGATCTATTGCTGAATTATTAATAATTGGCATTTTATGCAGACAAAATAGCCATATAAATTTATCAACACTTGGCACAAGAGGGAGATGTGCAGATTCTCCCTGTCTTTTTTAAGACATGTGTATTTTCATGTGGCTCGTGATAATTCATCCAAAGTAGATGGGAAACCTTGGATATAACAACAGAAAAACAAAGAGCAACATGTTTCCTTTCGTAGCCCAAGGCCACCCATATCATTCAACCTATATAAGTCCGTCACATTCATTTTACACTTTCATTTGGACTCAGCTGTAATTGCAGGGCAATGAACAAATGAAACAGGGCCCATTAAGGGAGCTGGCTATTTATCTTATTGCTGGAGGAAAGATCTTGCTCCTAAAGTAGGATCAGGACAATTCCTGGTATATCTAGCGAATTCTCACTTATTGGGACTGATAAATGGTAGTTGTTTTCAGGTGAGAGTCAAAGACTAGAGTTCCATTTTGTTGTTTTAAGTTAATGCAAACTGAATCTCTCAGGTTTCAACTAAGGGACAGAAAAGAGAGTTTAAAATCTTCCACAGTGTATCTCTGGAACAATGCACAAGGTACTGTCCATAGCGGTTGCCTCCAAGGAGCAGGACTGGTGGAGGGAGGTTAGGGGGGAGCTAGTGATAAGAGATGAGGGGGCTTTCTCCTTATACAAAATTCTTGAATTCTGTACCATATACACACAATACCATTTTTAAAAACCCAATTTTTAAAACGATATATGTGAGGCTGTGTCTATAGTCTTGTGATCTTCATATGATTTCTGTCCTTAAGGCATCAGTGTTGCTGGTTAGCACAGCAATTACAATACTGTTCAAGAATATTCTGTAAAACTGAGCTCTGCGCTAGTATACCCCATAGCTTTTTTTTTTTTCTTATGAGTACATCATGACTCCTTCCTAACTTCCTTTGGTCTTTGATCTCTGGGGTGTGTGTGTGTGTGTGTGTGTGTGTGTTTATAGCTGGGAGCCGAATTGTTATGCTCCCTGAAAGTGATCCTAGCTTCCTGTCTTTGGGGGCTGTCAGGTGTGCAATGGCTATTACCCATCAACTGAGAGAAAAGAAATGCAGAGAGATGGAGTGGTCTATTAAAATGCAGCTGGAAGGAGTAATATAAATCAAGACTGGCATCCTTAAAGGGCCTAAGGTTGTATTTCTGGCTGCAATAGATGTCTAAAAGAAGAATTAATTTATATTTTTACATCTGCTAATTTGCCATTCGCCTTTCCACCACCTCTGCGGCGTCCATCAGTTTCACTTACCTATATCTGAATAATCCACTCTCTAAAAACTTAGGGGAAGAGCATGTTAAAATATGAGTGAGCTGAAAATACTGATAGCAAACCAATCTGGTAGAAGATTGTTATTCTTCTCATATGGAATTTCTATTTTTTTTTTAAAGCCCTAAATTTTTAGCACTAAGCTCATTTTCAAAGGATAGAAACCTTAACTGAAATTGATAGGAGTCCTCCAATTTTCCAGCTAAGTTTGCGTAAATTAAGAAGTGTTTGTATAATTGCTAGAGGTGGCTAAAAAAGAAAAGGAAAAAGAAAAACGTAAAGCTAGCTCTCTGGTATCAAACAATTATTCTCAGTAAATTTTCATGAGTTTTTTTTTTTTTTTCTTTTACTAATTGTTGGTTTTTAAATGGATTTTCACATTAATTGAGGAAGCCCAGATTTGGGTGTCCATGTAGATTTTGAGAATTTTTTTATGTACATAATTTTGAATAAATCTACCTTCAATGTATTTTCCAAGAAAACTGAAATAGTTCATCTATACACTCTGAATTCTGGAGCCCTGTGGGCAAATGCAGCGTGGTTCCTCTTTTATATAACTATGACTGGCAATTAATCACATGACGTCCTCCTTCCCAGTTCCATCTTGTGTCCTGGAATTGAGCACCTACCTCCCACTTATTCTGTGAACGCGGAGCCTGCTTGTACTTCCAGAGCTGGTCTGCTCCCAAGCCATAGGGGTCGCTCGCCTGGGATCTTCTTTTCCGCCTCTGAGGCACCAAGGGCTTCATCTTTTTCTTCTCAAGTTGGCTACTCTGTTCTGCCTGTGCTCACCGGAAGGGTAGAGGGCGTCGTTTATTGTGTTTGGCCTGGCGCGGACTCCCCAGGGGTCCTTTATTCTTCCCTTCCCTTCTCTCAACTTCTGTCCCCTTTCATCCCTGCTCCAGGCCCGGACCCGCTGGGTAGCTGCTTTTCCTTTTCTGATTTATGCCTGAGGTAAAGCGGCTGTCTTTTAAAGATAAGAACCAGAGAACAGAGATATCAAACGGACGTGAAGAATAACATAAGGAAAGACAAGGAGCCCTTTCCCTAAAAATAGCTTTGTTATTAGCCCTTTTTATGCTGAACATCCAGATTTATTTCCCCTGTCCCTCTGTTTGCACAGACCAAGCCAAACTACCTCACCTGGAGAAAAACAAAGCGGTACAGAGGAAATCCTTGACTTCAGCCTATTTTTACCAAAGTAATATAATATAAAGGTGGCGAATTTGAATCTTTTTTTTATTTCTCGTAACTGTCAAAATTAGAGTATAATAAAAAAGAAGTTCTTTTTTGGACAAAAGTATATGACAAAAAGGTGAGTCAGAAATAAATAAACTATGAAAACAGGAAAATGGGAAGAAAAGTAAAATAAGCTAGAACTCAAGCTAGATGCCAATGAAATACAAAGATTATATTGATAAAGTCAATTCATACATCAGGACCCACAAAATGGAGGCCACCCCAGTGGGCTGGCCCCACATCACAAACCTAAACCTAAGTCAGCCTGCACTCAGGAGAAACACCTCACTGTCAGGGAAACCTAGCATGCACCAGTCACAGTCCACCACTTAACTTTAGCTAGCTTATTTGCTTATTTTACCCTAGAAAACAGGACCTGTTACTCTTACAAGGAAATCCCAACCTCCTAGGCAATCACACCCTGTTTCCGCCTGGCTGCCCCGCCCCCTTTTTTTAAAAGAAAGCACATGCTCATGAAGGGGGGCGGGGTGGGAAGGGCCAAGGGAGAGGGAGAATCCCAAGCAGGCCCTATGTTCAGCCTGAAACCCAGTTTAGGGCTGGATCTCAGCAGCCTGAGATTGTACCCTGAGCTGCAGTCAAGGGTCGGACACCTGACCGACTGAGCCAGTCAGCACCTCTCTGCCTTGCAGCTTCTAATACTCTGTAAAACTGCTCTTCCCCCATATCCCTCCGGAACAGTGCTCCTCCCCTTGTGAGGAACTGTATTCTCCAAATCCATGGATTGTTTCCCTCGAATAAAGGGTATCAAACTCATTACTAAAGTGTTTTGGTTCTGCCATTTGACAATACAGATTTTCCTCGACTTGTAATGGGGCTATGTCCAAAAAACCCGTTGTGAATGGATAATATCATAAGTCGTGCATTTATTTTTTTTATTTTTTATAACTTTTTAATTTTTTTATAAACATATAGTGTAGTATTAGCCCCAGGGGTACAGGTCTGTGGAAAGTGCATTTAATACATCTAACCTATGGAACATCCTAGCTTAGCCTAACCTACCTAGAACATGCCCAGAACAATCCTGGCAGCTGACAGTGGGGCAAAATCATCCAACACAAAGCAGATTTTGTAATAAAGTGTTAGTTAGCTTATATAATTTATTGAATACCATACTGAAAGTGAGAAAGAGAATGGTCATATGGATACAATAACATTTAAGTGTATCAGCTGTTTACCCTCATGATCATGTAGCAGCCACCCCAAAACAGGCAAGGGTAGAAGAGATAGCCTCTGGGGTGAGAATGGTCCCAATAGGCTTCATTTCCCTGGATATTCTTCAAGGATAAAGTCACATCACAAATGAACATGCAGCAAGAAGTGGCCTCACTCCTCTATCTGTAGGACATAAATTATCCTGTAATAAAGAGAAAGGTCGACACATACTCTGCTTTCCTGTCAGAGAGCCAGGGTTAAGACACTGCCTGCCTACCATGTACTATTCCCTGATCTGAGACCTTGTCATCCAGTGTATGATCAGTAAGCCAACAATGTTGGCCTTCACCTGTGAGCCGCTTAAAGACGCAGAATCTCGGGTCCCACCACGGACCTACTGAATCAGAATTGCATGCTAACCAGACTCCCAAGTCACTCGTTTGCACGTAGATATTTGAGAACTACAGATCTACAGTGAGTTACCTAATCTATACATGTCCCAAATTCCTCATTGACCAAATGGGCATGCTAGCACTTACTCTTAACATTGTGGGAAACGAGGAATACATGGAGAGAGATAGCAAATGTCTAGTAAACATTAATAAAGACATATCATAAAATATGGCTCGGGGTTCTGAAATTGAATTCTATGCTCTAGTGCGCAAACAATTAAATGTAACTAAAGCTGGTTTTTCATTCTAAATGCTAACTGCTTTTATAACCATTTCTCCAAATGAAATAGTCATTTAAAAATGAGTGGTTTCAAAAGGGCCATCCATGTTAATTGCCTAGCTAAGCGAGTCACTTTATTTTTCTAGAAATCAGTTACCTGAGTATAAAAGACATTAGTTCAGCTAAGGTCCTTTCTAATCCTATATTTTCATTTTAAGGAATTTGCTATGAAGACTAATGGCCTTATCAGTGATTAATTTGGAGTGCTACAAATTAGACATAATGTTAGTATAATTCTCAGTCTTTCTAACTTATGAGGATTTCAACTTTGACAGGTAAGAAAAAAAAAAAAAAAAGAAAAAAGTTAACCAGAGTAAGAGGCAAGCCTGAAGAAGGAACTGAAAGGAATTTTGTGGATGCCTTTTTTCTTCCTTTTTTTTTTTTTTTTAAGAATTTATTTATTTATTTGTCAGAGAGAGAGAGAGAGAGAGCGCGAGAGAGCGTGCACAAGCAGGCAAAGAGGCAGGCAGAGGTAGAGAGAGAAGCAGGCTCCCCACCCAACAAGGAGCCCAATGCGGGGCTCGATCCCAGGACTCTATGATCACGACTTGAGCCGAATGCAGCAGCTTAACCCACTGAGCCACTCAGGCGTCCCTTTTCTTTTTTTGAAAAACTTTTATTTACTGACATAGAGAGCCAGAGATCACAAGCGGGAAATAGCAGACAGAAGGTGAGTGGCAGCCTCCTCATTCACAGGGAGCCGAGACACTGAATCGGGGTCTCCATCCCAGGACCCTGGGATCAGGGCCAGAGTGGAAGGCAGATGCTTAACCAACTGAGCCACCCAAGTGCTCCTCTCGTTTCGTTTCTACAAATATGCAATCTCTAGGGCTTCATACAGTTAAATATATCAAGCCAGATATTCTTAAAATCACAGGACAAAAAAATCATGTAAGCCTCTTGTTCAAAAATACTACTTCTTAGGACACCATCTCTCGAGATTCAGACTCAGGAAGTTGAAAGGATGAAGCTCTGGAATTTGTATTTATGGTAAACACCCCAAGAAATTATGATGTGGGCAGACTACAATCTGAGAATGCTTTGGCTAGGTGATTTTTCTTATGGCCAAACATAGTTCTATTATTACATATTAGATCACCTAATATCAAAATATTTTTTACTCACAAATACAAGCACTCCATCCTGTTGTACATAAATAAAACCACTGTCATCTGGGAGATATGAATATGAGTTTCAACTGTGGTATAAGCTCTATGTTAGGCATGATAAGCAGCAGTTAAGCAAACAATTTAATGCCTGTTTCTCTCTTCTTAAGCTATTAGTGGGGAGGAAAGTGGTTCACTATGCGCTCAGCCATCTGCCTGGGCCCGGCCTCGCAAATCAGAATCCTCCATTCCCCCTTGTCACTTTGATTGGCTCGGGAATTTTAAGTGACACGAGCCCAGCCAATGGGAGCCAGCTCCAGACCTTCGGCTGAAACTTTTGTGGAAAAAGTGACTTTTTGAAGTTGCTAAGCCTCCCCACTAAACATGAGCTAGAGTCCTGTTTACCATCACCAAAGAAAGTCTGGCTGAAAAATGCTAATGGAAACACACACACACACACACACACACACACACACACACACACACACCAATATTTTAAAGGAGAAAGACCATGACATTGTCTACTGCCTGAATCAATTACACCTAGACGTCCCAGCTCAAGAGCTTCCCTTTCACTCTCTCCTACCTAGGCAATTATCATGCGCTTGGAGATTTACAGAAAATGTTGACTCATTTGTTTCCTAATGAAATAAAAATCCTTAGTCACAGTTGACAAGGCAAAGAGGTTGTTCAAATTCATCATTGCAATGTCTTGGCAATCCATTTAAAAATACGCAACACATACAAGTACATGACTTTTAAAAATTTAATCAGCAGAGCAACCAAAAACATCTGTATAGCTACCAGACATGAAAATTAAGCGCTATCCATAAATTATCATTTTTCTTTGTGTAATTTGCCAAACAATTCCCTTACGTGTAACCAAAAACCATTCAGCTTGAAAGATGAGTCACATCCTGATTGTCTGGGTCTTGCTTAAAATCTCAGTACTCTGTTTTCTTGACTTTTTTTTTTTTTTTAGATCTGGAAACCATCTCTTACTCTCAGCTCCTGCCTCTGTAAGAAACAATGAGAATAAGGGATTCACTAAGTTGGTAGACTTGAATTTTCCTCTTGTTCAGACAGATTTTTTAAAGATGAAAAGGATGGCCTCAAGTGGACAATCTTTATTCTTTTAACATGCTGCCATCATGTGGCTGCTTTGCTCATTCACATTCAAAAGTTTCAAGGATTACAAGGTTTATAGCCGCCCCTCACTCAGCAAGGTGCAAAGGAGGAAGCCCCAAGAAATTGAAAGTGAATAAAATGCATGCTGACTGCAAGCTTCCTGCAGACTATGGTTGGAAATATGTATGATTTGCCAAAGTTGGGAAATTTGCCAAAATGTAATTTGTCAAAATGAAAGACGGAATGTGTAGGAACCTAAACAGGCTCAAACTAAGTGCAAAGGAGACTCAGAAGGGAGAGTCAACTGTCTTAGACTCAAGCCTATTTTTTACATCTAAAGGCTGTAATTTTAATAAGGCTATTCAATAAAAGCTGGCAGTATTTGGTTATGCTATTAATTCCTTGTAACATCTCATCAGTCACCTCCATTTTAATTCTAAGGTGCTTGAGACCAATAGAGAATTTGCAATATGTTTCTGTAACCTAAAAGCAAAGTGAGGCTCTTTGTTCATAGTTTGTTATAAAAGTACTTTGGACTTGTAAGGCTTTATATAGTTTACACTCTTGTTTTTGAGTCCTGTGAGGTAGATAAGGCAGATGGATTAGAGAAGATACATCACAATTTTCTGACTCTAGCACATTTTCCTTTACTACATTCTCTTTTATATATAGGTGCTCAAAAAATGTGGTTTTGATTGGTTGGAAAAATCCATGTGAAAACTCATAAGTTCTGAGATTTCTTTTTTTTTTTTTCAAGATGTTATGTATTTATTTGAAAGAGAGGGCACAAACAGGGAGAGTGGCAAGCAGAGGTAGAAGCAGGCTCCCCACGGAGCAAGGAGCCCATGGAACTCAATCCCAGGATACTGGGATCATGACCTGAGCTGAAGGCAGATGCTTAACTGACTGAGCCATCCAGGCATCCCAGGTTTTGAGATTTCTTGTATGATTTTCTTTATTCAAAGAAAAAGCCAGTGAAATTAATAGGACTAAGTTCTGTTGCAATATTAATTGTCAAATTGTTTCCAAAATAAATTTAACACCTTTGTTAACTAGAGAAACTAGAGAACTAGAGAAAAGAAAGAAGTTTAGCACCTCAGAATTAAAGTTGTGCTTTTTGATATTTAATATTTTTTTAGAGTAAGCACTACACCCAATGTGAAGCTTGAGCGTACAACCCCCAAATCAAGAGTCATATGCTGTATTGACTGAGCCAGCTGGGAACCCCAAAGTTGTGCTTTTTCAAATTGAAAAAGAAAAAGGCTTTTAGGGCTGTATATAGGACATATAGATACTAAATTCTCCTTATATTTAATTGCCTAGATCATGTGTGCAAATTATTATTTTAAAATGTTATAAACAGAGATTGTGTACTGAAAGGTCTTCTGTAGCCTCTCCAGATTTGGAAATGCCATTATCTCAGATTCCTGACCCTCAGCACTACTTCCTCCCCAAATTAGAAGGCACTACAGCTACCAGAGACTTTTACAGTCTCCTATCCTCCTCTTCCAAACAGAACTTTTATTAAGATTACCAAAAAGATTCATCTTGATTACAACCCCCTCAAAATTCATATGTTGAAGCCCTAATCTGCAGTACCTCAGAACATGACCTTATTTGGAAGTAGAGGTAAGCAAGTTAAAATGAGATCATTTGGATGGGCCCTCATCCAACACGACCCGTAGCCTTATAAAAATGATAAATTTGGACACAGAGACATGTATACAGGGAAGACAATGTGTAAACACATGGAGAAGACTGCCATCACAACCCAAGGAGGGAATCCTGAAACAGACCTTTCCCTCGCTGACCTTGGAAGGAACCAATCTACTGGGCCCATGATCCTGGATGTAGAGTCTCCTGAACTGTGGAACATTATATTTCTGTTGTTTAAGCCATCTAGTCTGTGGTACTTTGTTACACAATAATACAATTGGCCTAGGGAAAAGGGATAAAACAATTTTTTTAGGCTATGTATATCTTTGTGGCTAGTCCTAAATTAACTTGTAATTCTAGAAAATACAAAAACAGTAAGCTGTTGTTTTTATCCAGAACATGTTAGTGTGAATTCATGTTCCAGAAGAAGTAAGCAAATAGAAAGAGAGCCTATAATTTAAAAGTCAGAATAAAGTGTTAAAAACTGGTAATTCCAAGCATACATTTTGGCTTTGGTAGCTGTTTCTTCAACTGTGTTCTCCTATTTCCCATGCCAGCCAAACCCTAATCAGGCTCTGGGAAGAGAGAACCAATTATTGTTCTCCTTGACCCTCAACATTTTAGGGCAAGAGAAGAAATAGACAATCTTGATTCCCAAGTGGCAGTCTTTTAAGGATAACTGCCTAGACAGGATCAGTTGAGAACTGCTGATGACAATTGTCAGTCTTTTGGAACATCCAGAATCTAAACAGCCTTCTGATGATGGAAACTCCCCATCTTTGAGGTAGAGCTGGCTCCCACTGCTGAAGAAGGAAATGGCTGAGATTCGTTTCCAGAGCATTCCTGTCAGTAGAACGTGAAAACTTCACGCAGGCCCCAGACCAGATAATAGCCTTGACAAACTACAACAAATGTGATGGGTCCAAACAATCAGGGATTGCTCTGAACCCATGGGGGAGAAGCCAATGGCAGCCACATCCAGTTTCTAGGGTAACAGAAGCAGCGTGCCCAAAAACTCTGATGGACTAATGACTCTGCAACACCACTCTACCCACTAGTCATGGACAAGTTGTCCGGTTACCTGCCTGCTTTCACCTAGCCCATGTGTTCTTAAAGCATCCATAGTTTCTGTTGCTTCCAACTAAGAAGACAGAAAGAATATAAAACATGTGCATTTTTCATTTATCTTTTAGTAAATATGGAATTCTCTATTTTTTTGTTTTTGCACAATAGGGAAAGGGACCATAAACTTTACTCAGTAAATAGAAATACTAAATGTATATTTAAGTCTTTATGAATAGTTAGGGAGAAGATACAAAGGTAAATAGGAAAGGGAAGATAGAGAATGAAATGCTAAAGGAAACATGACGATTAAGAATTCTTTCAGGGCCACTTGACTGGCTCAGTCGGAAGAGCAGGGGACTCTTGACTTCAGGGTCATGAGTTTGAACCTGACAGTGGCTGTGGAGATAACTTAAATAAATGAATAAACTTTAATAAGAGGAAAGAATTCCTTTGAATGTTTCTTTTTAATTATTTTAAGATTTAAAACCTTCTGTCCTGATTTTTTTATCATTAACTGGCCCTAATTTTACATAACTTTAAAACCCTGTGTCAAATTTCTTTAAGATACCTAAATAGCAGCATTATCAAATGATATTAACAGATAGCTAACAAAAATGGCAAGACAAATAGCCCTTAAACCTATGAAAAGATGCTCATCCTCACTCACAATAAAAGTATGCAATTTAAAACAACAATGAGATACTGCCTTTCGTCTGTCTATTTGGAAAACCCAAGAAGTTTGATCATATACTGTGTTGGAATAAGTGTTGAGAACAGGCCCTTTCATATTGCTTGTGGGAATATAAGTTGGGACAAGCACTTTTTTGGAGGGAAATTCAGACGTATCCATCAAGATCACACATACATCTGCCTTGGAACCCAATAATTCCATCCCTAGGAATTATCCCTGCAGGTGGATACAGACATCAACAAAACCACAGAAGTAAAGGGATATTAACTGCAACTGCAATAGAGAACTAACTTAGGTCGGTTCTGATACATACAAACAGTGGAATACCACAAAGCTGTTAAAATCAACTGGGAAGTTCTCCAAATGCTACCATGGCAATCAGAACCAAACTTATCGTCAAGTGGGGGGAAATGAGGTATTATGTTAACCACTGGACAAGAGGATTTGACAAAGCAGAAATGGACTTGTCCAAACTAGAAGAACAAAGACAAAGAAGGTTTCTGCCTACCCAGGGGAGAGAAAAGAGAGGGATACAGGTTAGAGGGGGGAAAAAGGGTCTTGAATCCACAAACCACAGTTACACACCTGCAATAGTCCAGACTGTCTCCAGGACTTTGGAAAAATATCTTCCAGCCACACCAAGCAAAGCAAGGCTGAAGAGGACTGCTACAAGAGACAGCCAAGTGGTGCCCTGCATGCCAGTCCAGAGGCACACTGAAGCTGGCATTTCAAGCCGAAAGGGACCTTAGATATTATACAGAATCCACCCATCTCCTCTCTAACTGTTACAGGTAAAGAAACTGAAGCCTAGGAAAGATGGGACCCACCAAAAGTCCCACAATCTGAATGTAGTAGAATTAGGATAATAATCAGTGTCTCCTAACTCCAAGTCCAATGTGTGTTTTGCATCTACACACTCATTGCCCTCCTCCCCATAAATGATCTTTTTGAACAGTGATTTCTTCCATTTTCAGTATGAGAAAGATACAGTACAGAGGAGTATTTTCTCCTTGTTCTGGCAATTGTGTAGTCAAGGCTGCTAGAATTCTTGGTCTTCAGTTTGGGACAACTGGTTAGGCTGGTCTCCAGTCCTACACTCTAAGGATGAGTAGAGTGAGCACTCGTTGGGTTAATGCTGTGTTCTGGTCAAAGCTGTTTTTTGAGTGCAAAGATAAGAAACCCATTCAAATTAGTTCAGGTACAACTAGAGCCAATCCTCAGGGTATAGGAACCCTGTTCTTGGATTTACATAGTCCAAGGACAGGAAAGAAGTTAGGGTGGGTTTCATATGAAAGTTTAGAAACAAAAAATGTTTTCTATATTCTTTCATTTTTACATATGACAGGACAAAATTTTACAGAAATAGACTCAATTCTATAGTTAAAATTTTTCCTTTTTTTTTTTTTTGGAAAGAGCACACACAAGCAGGGAGAGACACAGAGGGAAAGGTTGAGAATCTTTTTTTTTAAGCTTTTACTTATCTAGGGACGCCTGGGTGGCTCAGTCAGTTAACCATATGCCTTCGGCTCAGGTCATGATCCCAGGGCCATGGGACTGAGCCCTATGTCGGGCTCCCTGCTCAGTGGGGAGCCTGCTGTTCCCTCTGCTTTTGTTCTCTCTCTCTCTCAAATTAATAAATAAAATCTTTAAAATTTTAAAAAAATAACATTTTACTTATCTATTTATTTGAGAGAGAAAGAGAGAGAGACAGCAAGGGGAAGGGCAGAGAAGGAGGGAGAGGGAGAGAAAGAGAATCCCAAGCAGACTCCAGGCTGAGCTCTGGGCTCTATCTCACCACCCTGAGATCATGACCTGAGCTAAACACCGAGAGTCAGTCGCTTAACCAACAGAGCTACACATGGGACCCCAGCTGAATTTTTAAAAACCACTATAGGAAAATAGAATGGTGTTCACTAGCACCTATTATAAAAACAAACCAAAAATGAGTCAAGACTTTAGCTAAAACTTTAATAGGAACTTAAGACATATTACTAGAAGTACAGGGCCTAGAATAGGAAAAGTCATTTTTTTCTCGATTATTCATACAGTATCTGGACTATTATGCTCTCTCTATTCTAGGCACCATAAGAGAAGCAGAAGAAAAAAAATACCCAATAAGCAGTAGTCAGACTGGCAAAAATTCTGAAAACCTAGCCTAGAGGAATGACCACAGCAAAAGGAATTAGTTCCTCTCTTTAAATATTTGAGGAGCATTACCCGAATATACTGGAATTAAAACTTTAAAAAATAAAAATGAATAAATGGGTTATCACTATATTGTACACCTGAAACAAATATAACACTGTACATTAACTAACCTGGAATTACAATTAAAAATGAATATAAATATAAATAAATAAATGTTCGAAGAGCATTTAGTTTGGGATATTCTGTGTGGATGCAGAGAACTAGGGCGGGTTAGTGGGAGTTGTGGTAATGGAATGGTCTGTGGTGGGTGGCATTTGGTAAGACAGAAGAGTCAATGAAAGCAAGCTGAGATGGATAGTTCTATGCTTGGTTGAGTCCTTTCAGCACATGGCCCAATTCAGGAAAAAAAATTGTAGAACGCATTTTCTTCTTCAATTCCAAGTAGCTTTCTTGAATTCCATTGGAGAAAATGTTTCACAACTTAAGTTACATTCTTTAACAAGCAGCAGAATGTGGGGACATTTTGGGACTTCTTTGTAGCTATTAAAATATTAATATATGGATATGTTTGCAAATAACAACTTTTTAAACTCCTTATATTGGTATAGTGCATGAGTTCACAAAAACGCTTTCACATTAATCCTCTCCTTTCATTTTTGAAACTCCTCTCCAAAATAAGTATTACTATCCCCAGGAAACAAGTGCAGAAAGGCAAAACAACTTGTCAAAGATCCTGGTAAATGAGGGTGATACTCAAGCAATACTTAGTTTTTTCATTCAATGCAAACTATAATGATCAAGATGGTTACCCTGAAGACCTTTTTTTTTTAATCACTGCTTAGTATAAAACTGAAAAAGAATCAACTACTCCACTTCAAGCTCAATGTGCCTGTCTTTTCATTCCCCAGAGAATTTTCAAATGAGAGAAAATATACTGAAATAAATGAAACATATTTTATACAAGTAAAAAGGAAGGCTCTGCTTTTAAAAAATGTATACTCACTTAACACGTTAAACAAAATCTCTATAGTATTGTGATTCTTTTCAATATTTTATGAGAAAATATTTCCTGTATATTTTCCCTTTCATCCCCAAATACATTAATAATGGCACTATGTGTTTGGACTGCTGGGTAGCAATGTCATTACCAAGTGTCGATTAGTTTTTTATTAACCTTGGTTCTAAGAATATGGGACCTACACATCCAAAAATTAAAGAGGCATAATGATGGGCTCCAAGAAGTCTAGGGTCTACCTAGCACCTAGTACAATGCCTAGCAAGTATTAGTCACTTGATTAATATTCATTTAGTAAAAGGGCTCTTTCTAAGAAAAAAAAAATCAGACTTGCACAGGTCCTATACACCAATATTCACAGCAGCATTATTCAAAACAGCCAAAAGGTAGAAATGTCCATCAACAGATGAATGGATAAACAAAATGGAATATACATATAACGAAATATTATTCAACCTTAAAAATGAATGGAATTCTGACACATATTACAACATGAACGAAACTTGAAGACATTATGCTAAGTTAAATAAGCCAAACACCAAAGGACAAGTATTGTATGATTCTATTCATATGAGAGGGGCACCTGGGTTGCTCAGTGGTTAAGCGGCTGCCTTGGGCTCAGGTCATGATCCCAGGGTCCTGAGATCAAGCCCCACATCGGGCTCCCTGCTTAGTAGGAAACCTGTTCTTCCTCTCCCACTCCCCCTGTTTGTGTTCTCTCTCTGTGTCTCTCTCTCCGTCAAATAAATAAAATGTTTTAAAAAGAGAGAGAAAGTAGAATAGTGGTTGGGAGGGACTGATGCAAGGAGGAATGGAGAGTTGTTATTGTTTGACAAGTACAAGGCTTTGGTTTGGGAAGATGGGGAAAGTTCCAGAGATGGATGGCAGTGATGGTTGCACACCAGTGTGAATATACTTACTGCCACTCAACTGTACACTAAAAAGTGGCTAAAATAGTAAGTTTTATGTAATATGTACTCTACCACAATTTTTTAAAAAATAAATTATTTATTTTAGTATTACCTAATTAGAAGTCATACTCCAACTCTATGCTGACATCATTGAGATTTACCATACCTTAGACTTTTAAATAATATTTTCTTTAAAAAACATCATTGGGACTTAGGTTCCCAGTTCTGCATGTAAGAAACTCAGAAGTCATCACTATGTCCTAACAACAGGTACAAAGCCGAACAAACTGAAAAAATCAACAACTCTTCTTAGCTCTGTTAAAAAAACAAATGAGATCACAGGGCAAACCTTTGTCCTCACAACTGGAGAGACAGACAGGCAAACATAGAGAATCACAACTTACCAGAGCAGAAGGCTTTGTGGGAGCCAGTGCTAGGGTAGGAAAACCTGAATGGTAATTGACTAATTTCTGGAGGCTCAGTGTGGACAATTCTGAGAGTTAAAATCTCCAGGGGGACCCAGTCATCGGAACCTCCCCAACCATACAGTTTTGTAAGATTTCCCTCCAGGAACTTGATCTGGTCCTCACAGTGACTATTAGAGAAAAATCCCCTTGAGTTTCTGTTAAAGAGGAGGAGGAGGAGGAGGAAAGAAACAATTTTGAAATACAGCAGAGCACTTTGCTCTTCTTAACATAATCTGCCTCCAGGAGAAACTATTTAACCAGACCCTTACTTGTCAAGATTTTTCAGGGTTTAACTGAACTGAGGGAAGGGAAGTACCCGACTCCAGCCCACTCTGTTCATCCTGTCCCACCTAAAAATCTGAAAATCCCTTGTAAAGTTCACAGTACAAACCCAGGCTCACCAAAAAGACTAAGACCAAATCATAAGACAACAGAACACTTCCCTTATCCTAACACCTTGCTTCCATATTATTAAAGGCCTATTTATGACATTTCCTTTTACCCAGTACATTATGTTCAGTGATGAAGAAAAAATTATAAGGCATACTAACTGGCAAAAACACAATTTGAAAAAACAGAGCAAACATCAGAACCAGATAAAGATATAGCAAAGACGTTGGAATTATCAGACAGGCAGTTAAAAACTACTACGATTGATATGCTAAGGATGCTAATGAATAACGTAGACAGCATGCAAAAACAGATGGACAATATAAGCAAATAAATGGGAATTCAAAGAAAGAACTAAAAAGAAATGCTAGAAAGCAAAAACACAAACAGAAATGAGGAATGTTTCAAATGGGCATATTAGTAGACTGGACAAGGCTGAAAAATATCTGAGCTTGCAGATGTCTCAATAGAAAACATCAAAACTGATGGGGGCACCCAGCTGGCACAGTCAGTTAAGTGTCCGACTCTTGCTCAAGTCTGATTTCAGCATTGTGAGATTAAGCCCTGTATTGGACTCCACCCCGTGTGGAGTCTGCTTGAGTTTCTCTCTCCCTCCCCCCTCCCTCTCCCCTCTGTGCTCTCTCGCTCTCTCTCACTGAAATAAATAAATATGTCTTTAAAAAAAAGAAAGAAAGAAAACTCCAAAATTGAAAAGCAAAAAGAAAGAAGATTATAAAAGAACAGAATATCCAAGAACTGTGAAATAACTATAAAATGTGTAACATATTTGTAATAGGAACACTAGAAGGAGGAGAAAAAGAGAAAGGAACAGAAGAAATGTTTGAAACAGCAAGGACTGAGAATTTTCCTAAATTAATGTTGTATATAAAACCACAGGTCCAGGAATCTCAGAGAACACCAAACAGAATAAATGTCCCTCCAAAAATGGCATTTAGGCACATCATCTTCAAACTACAGAAAATGAAAGATAGAGAGAAAATTCTAAAAGAAGTTAGAAAAAATAAAAACCACTTACTTATAGAAGAGCAAAGATAAGAATTATATTTGGCTTCTCTTCAGAAACCAGGTAAGCAAGAGGAGAGTGGAATGAACTATTTGAGTACAGAGAAAAAAAAATTCTACCAAATTAAAATTCTGTACCCTGCAAAATTATTTTTCAAAGTGAAGGAGAAATAAAGACTTCTGCAGACAAAAAAAAAAAAAAAATCGAGGGAACTTATTGCCAATAAACCTGCTTTGCAAGAAATGTTAAAAGAAATCATTTAGAGGGGCACCTGGGTGGCTCAGTGGGTTAAGCGTCTGCCTTTGGCTCAGGTCATGATCCCAGGATCCTGGGATCGAGCCCCACATTGGGCTCCCTGCTCAACGGGAGCATGCTTCTTCCTCTGCCTCTGCCTGACACTCTCCCTGCCTGTGCTCTGAGTCAAATAAACAGGTAAAATCTTAAAAAAATAAATAAATAAAAAGGTATTCAGGGAAAAAGAAAATAATACAAGTCAGAAACTCTTACCCACAGTAAGAAAGGAAGAGCATCAGAGAAGGAACAAGAGAAGACAGAAGAAAAACCTTTATTTTTCCTTTTCTTACATGACCTAACAGATAACAGTTTGTTCAAAATAATAACAACAATATATTTAATTATGTAGACGTGTGTGTGTGTGTGTATGTATAAGTGACATGAATGACAGCATTGATACAAAAGATGGGAGGGAGGAATTGGGATTTTTTTTCTATTATAAGCAGTATAGTGTTATTCAAAAGTGAACTTGGATTAGTTGTAAATGTATGCTGCAAGCCTGAGGTTCATTAACAAAAGTTCTAAGGAGTTTAGAAAAGAAGACACCTCTATGCTAAGAAAGGAGAGAAAATGGAGTCATTTCAAATACTCAATTTAAACTACAAAAGACAGAAAAAAGTAGACATTTTAGACCCAACACCAAAGACCTCCTATTAAAGAAAGAATTGATAAGATAGACTTCACTAAAATTAACTTTTTCTGCTTTGCGAAAGAAACTGTCAAGAGAATGAAAAGACAAGCCACAGACTGGGAGAAATAATTTGCAAAAGACATATTTGATAAAGGCCTATTATCCAAAATATACAAAGAACACTTAAAACTCAACAATAAGAAAACAAACAGCCAGCTAAAAACAGGGCAAACATCTTAACAGACAACTCACCAAAGAAGATATACAGATACAAACAAGCATAAGAAAAGATGTTCCACATCTTATGTCATCAGGGAAATATAAATTAAAACAATGAGGGGCACCCAGCTGGCTCAGTCTGTAGAGCTTGCATCTTGATCTCAGGGTTGATCTCATGAGTTCGGGCCCACTTTGGGGGTAGTGTTTCCTTAAAAAATAAATAAATAAATAAATAAATAAATAAATAGTATTAAAACAAACAATGAGATACCATTACACATGTGTTAAAATGTCCAGAAATCTAGAACCCTGACAAATATCTAAATGCTGGCAAGGATATGGAGAAACAGGAACTTTCATTCATCCCTGGTAGGAATGTAAAATAGAACAGCCATTCTGGAAGACAGTTGTCATTTTCTTACAAAACTAAACAGATTCACCACGCGATTCAGCAGTTGCACTTCTTGGCATTTACCCAAAGGTCGGAACCTTATATCCATGCAAAAATCTGCACACAGAGGTTCATAGCAGCTTTATTCATAATCGCCCAAACTTGGAAGCAACTAAGATGGCCTTCAGTAGGTGAATGAATAAATAAATTGTGGTATATCCAGGCAATAGTATTATTCAGGACTACAAAGAAATGAGCTATCAGGCCACAGAAAGACATGGAGGAAACTCAGATGTACGTTACGAAGTGAAAGAAGCCAATTGAAAAGCCTTGAGTAGAAGAGAGATAGGGGTGAAAAAGTGGTGCACAGAAGATTTTTAGAGCAGTGAAACTCCTTTGTAAGATACTGTATTTGTGGATACACTACACATGTGTCCACACCCACAATATGCACAATATCAAGAATGAACCCTAATATAAACTATGATCTTGGGGTGATAATGATGTGTCAGTGTAGGTTCATTTGCTGTAACAAATGTGACATTATGGTGGGAATGTTGATAATGGGGGAGGCTGTGCATATGTGTGGCCAGAGGGGTATACGGGAAATCTCTGCGCCTGCCTCTCAATTTCTCTGTGACCCTCGAATTCCCTAAAAAAATTAAGTCTACTTAAAAAAATACACTGAATTTGAAATAACTTATTATGAAGATAAGAAACAGAAAGGTCTGGTTAGCAAGCATGAAGGAAAGAAATATCTTTTTCCATAACCAGAATCAAATTCTCTGTAAGAATAAATGCTTAATTCATTTAATATCTTGGGGCACCTGGGTGGCTCATTGGGTTAAGCCTTTGCCTTCAGCACAGGTCATGATCTCAGGGTCCTGGGATCGAGCCCTGCATCGGGCTCTCTGCTCAGCAGGGAGCCTGCTTCCTCCTCTCTCTCTACCTGCCTCTCTGCCTACTTGTGATCTCTGTCTGTCAAATAAATAAATAAAATCTTAAAAAAATCTTTATAATTATCAAGGGTTTATATATATATATATATATATATATATACTTGTTTTGTTTTTTAAAGGTTTTATTTATTTATTTGAGAGAGGGAGGGAGATTGAGAGAATGAGTGGGAGGAGGGGCAGAGCATGCTGCTGAGCCCACGGTGAGCAGGGAGCCCGATGGGGGACTCGATCCCAGGACCCTGGGATCATGACCTGAGCCTGAGGCAGATGCGTAACCAACAGAGCCACCCAGGTGCCCATATTTTAGTATATATTTATAGATGAAAAAGTAAAAGTTATTTATCAGAACTTATGAAGAGATTTGTAAAGGACACAGACTTTGACAAATTGTTATTTAGTAACATTTGAAGAATTCTAACTAAGAATGGGCTATATTTGGTTCATGGGAAATAATCTGTCCTTTTGACTCTTCTGAAGAGGAGAGAAGAGCTATTTAGAAAGGCAGGACCAATTTCCAGTGTTAACTTTCACACACAATAAGGTAACACTGTACTTAATAACAATGTGGATGGTAGAAGTATGGGGCATTGTTCGTAGCCTTAAACAGATTGGTATAGTTAGGAAAATATGACCAGCAGAGGAAAATTACGTAGAACGGTGTAGAGACCAGTGTTTCCCAGTTGGTGCCACTGAAAAGGCATGCACAGGTGCTCCCCACACAATACAGTGCTTTGTTAACAATTAATCACAGACAGCTCCTCTTAACATTCACTTTCACTGCAAATGACATGTGCATTTTCTACAGACTCTGACAGCCAGCCATCTATGCTCCACACATGACTTTGTGGCTGGCTTTGCAGTAACAACGGACAGACACTAGGCTGTTGCCAAGATCCTTAGCTTTCTTTGTCCAGAAGTTATCTTTGATATGTCCCTCCCAGCCTAAGCTTCCTGCTAAGGATTATCTTTTGCTACCTACCTGTCCCCTATTACCTTAGCCACCTGTTGTCATTGTATCTCAAAGTGTGTCTGTAATATTCTTTGGCTTTGGTGCTCCACCATTGCTATAACACTAAAATATGTTTATTACTTTCATCTTATAATGGAATTTCTAAATTGTGCTTTACCAATATAACAGTAAAATATGCACTCAGCATACTATTGTAATTTTGATTTCCTTAAAACTTACTTTAAATAATAAATAATTCCAGGGGGGAAAGGGAGCTGTTCCCATCATGTGAGATCCAGCTTCTTCAATGGGTAAGTGAAATTTGCTAAAGACCAAGAGTTGGCAAACGTTTTCTATAAAGAACCAGATAGTACCCTTTAGTATTAGCTAGATAGTAAATAGCTAGTATAGATAGAAAGTAAATATTTAAGGCTTTATGTGCCATATGGTCTCTATTATAACTACTCAGCTCTGCCTTTGTAACCTGTCATAGGCTGAATTCCAAAAAAGCTTCATTTACAAAAACAGATTGTGGGTCATAATTTCCCAACCCTGCTAGTAGACAATAAGAACTAATAGCAACTGAAGAACAAAACCCACATATGTAGACCAGACCTGGGAGGATAGACAATACAGAAAGTGTATTCCAGGCAGGAGAAACTGAACATGGAGCAAGACACAGGCATAGAACTGACCATTAGGAGAACTCCCAAACAGGTGGACACAGAGGAAGAATTCATTTAGGCCTGGGGACAGTGAAGTTGAAGGCTGATTCCATGAATATTAGTAAGTCATGGTAAACAGACTGTCAATGGCCCTGAATGTCTATTTGAAGAATATGTTAAATTCTCACTTGTGTCTTTATTTCATCTTGAGCATTAGCAGAGGCTATGGCATTGGTTTGAAATGTCTCACTGGACAATCTTTAAATCATATCCAAAATCTCAAGAATTTCAAGGCTTTGGAGATGGGAAGTAGTAGACACAAGTAGAAGCATGGGATCATGAAAGTACAGCTGCTTTCACATGCATTCTCATTTGATGTGTACAGCCCTTTGTAAGAATTAACTGTATAAGGGGCACCTGGGTGGCTCAGTTGTTAAGGGTCTGCCTTTGGCTCGGTCATGATCCCAGGGTCCTGGGATCAAGCCCCGTGCTGGACTCCCTGCTTAGGGCGAAGCCTGCTTCTCCCTCTCCCACTCCTCCTGTTTGTGTTCCCTCTCTTGCTGTGTCTGTCTCTGTCAAATAAATAAATTTTAAAAAATAATAATTAACTGTATAAGGTCATGCATTAGTGCCCTTTATAAACTGTTAAACATAATAAGAAAGATATTTAGTTGCATAGTATTAAACCCACCTTATTAAATGAGGGAAGGCTGTGCTGTAAGTCCACTTTACATACCTGGAAGCTGAGACTCAGAGAGATTGCATTGTCCAAGGTCACCAGGCCAGTGCAGAGCCAGGACCACCAGGACTGTGTAGTAGCAAAGCTGGAGGGTGTTTACATGAATGTGATCAGTTAAGAGTCAAGTCCAGAGTGAGGTTCCAAAATAACTAGCCATGTGATCTTTGAAAAATAAGTCACTTATCCTTCTGATAACATTTCATTTACAACTTGCAGTTGGTAGTAATGATATGATACTACCTCATAGTAGCTGGTAAAGTAAATTAAGATAATGTATGTGTCTTAGCTCTTCCAGGCTCATTTCCTTTCTCCCCTCTTCCTAAGTTTTTCAACTTACTTGTACCCTGATAATGGGAGCAGGAATGTGGTCAGTCACTTTCTAAGTGCTATCTCTTAGAATCTCCTTGTGTAGTTTTTCTTTTTCAATTTCCACTTATACCTAAATCAACTTTGATATCTTCAATTCAACATTCCAAGTGAGGAAATACTACTGGTCTAAGTCAGGGAAAAATATGGCCAAAGACCTCAAAGCTGTGTCCTTGAGCAACCAGAATGAGGAAATGAACTCTAAGAAAACAAGAGGGAGGGGCACCTGGATGAAGTATCTGGTTGGGAGTTAGATTGGTTTTCACTCAGGTGGTGATCTCTGGGCTGGTGAGATGGAGCCCTGGGTGGGGCCACACACTCAGTGTGGAGACTGCTAGGGGCTTTCTCTCCCTCTCCCACTGCCCCTCCCCCTCTCTAAAATTAATTAATTAAGTAAAAAAAGAAAGAAAGAAAACAAGGGGGGAAATTGTGGTCAGAAGGACAGGTTTTCCTTGCTTTCTGAAAGTAGAACATTCTTATGAAATCTTTCACAGGACAAAATGGTGTAAAATGAAGAAGCAGTTACCATCAATTTATATGGAATTTTTTTTAGTGTTCCCAGACCCCCAAAATAACCTCTCTTATGCTTTCCTAATACCTTAAGACACATCTTACCAACAGGTGCACAAGATAAATTGAAATAAAGCACAGATGCACATAGACACATCTCAAAGTTGGGGTCGCTTGCTGGTGAGATGCTGGCTATACTTCCCAGAGAAGGAGCTTGGCCAGACCCCTCTCACTGCTCAGGGGGCTCACTCTCACTCCTCTATAATGGCTGCAAAACACACACGGAATGCTATTTTCATGTTTTGCCTTTTTTCTTAAAAGAGAAAATCCTCAGGGTGCCTGGGTGGCTCAGTCAGTTAAGCACCTGCCTTAGGCTCAGGCCCTGACCTCAGGGTCCTGGAATCAAGTCCCGCATGGGGCTCTCTGTTCAGCAGGGAGTCTGCTTCTTCCTCTCCCTCTGTGTTCATGTACTCTATCTCTCTTTTTCTCTCAAATAAATAAATAAAATCTTTAAAAGAGAGAGAGAGAGAGAAAAAACACTCTTCAAATTGTCTTTTGGTTAGTGAAAACAGGGACAAATGTAGGTCTTGTGTCAAAAGCAAAGGGAGGTAAAGCAGACTTTGAAAAAGCGGGGATGCCTGTACTTCCAGTGGGAGCACTATACAAATGAAATATTTTGTTATTGGTCTGATTCATCATCTAAGGTGTCTTCTAATAGTCCACACATTGAGAAAAATAAGCTGTAGTGGGAAATTACCTTCTGGGAAATTCCAACAGTTGATTTCTAATGTAAATCTCAAATGCTAAGTTAGTTACTTACAGACGTCATACTCCATTATTCAAATTTTCTACTGGTTGAGAGAAAACCACACCTTATTCTTAGACTTGTGTGGGTGTCTAATGAATGAATATTTAATTTCTAATCAGTCACTCTTGCTCCATTGGGCAATTCCCAACACAAAATACTTTATTCTTTAATGCGTTACATGAACTTGAAGTTCTTTTTAGGAGATAAAAACACCCTATCTTAATCTGCCTTAAGATATAGAATGTTAGAGTTGACCATCTTTGAGTAAATTTAGACCAACTCCCTTATGTCATAGATGAGGAAACAGAAGGTCCTGCGATCGACAGTGACTACCCCAAAGTCTAAGGGCTGGCTGGAGGAAATGACAGCGTAGGCCCTTGAGTTTGGATCGGCTCTGATACAAACAGTAGCACTCTACTTTCCAATAATAAATGAAATGGAGTTTTTCCACGTGTAAATTTTCCAGATAACTAAAATTTAAGCACTAAATAATTGTCAGCCATTTTTTGAAATGTCCTAACATGTCCTAATTTCGAATGTCCTAATGTACTTTTCTGCCTTTAAAAACAATGTAAATGGACCTTCATTTTGCCTTTTATAGATGACTCATTCAGCTTTATTAACATTAATTGCTGTTATTACATAAGGAAATCCTACGAGACTGTTGAAATACAAAGAGATTGATCGATAGTGATTCTCTATGTCTTAGTAGAAACTCCATAAATATTTATTAGTGGATTGCTTCTACAATGTTGTTTCATACTCTTTGCTTGTTGGTGAACATGACCTTTCAGTGATTCAGCTTTACCTTATCCTCCCTCACACCCTTATTTCATTAGACGTGTACTCTAAGACTTCCTAAATCACCAACTTAATTTTACATGAAAATGATAGTCCTCTGGCCTTAGGGCAACTTCAATCCTCCTTTTTAGAGCAGAAGATGGGGGTTTATAGCAACTATTTTCCTCAGGGACTTAAAAACAAAAGTTGAAGTCTGGTTCAAATTGAAGGCTAATTCCAGATTGGCGTGTGCTATGTTTTCAATGATTGTGCCCCTCCCAAACACATATGTTGAAATCCTAACCCCTAAGATAAATGCTATTAGGAAGTGGAGACTTTGGGAAATGATTAGGTCATGAAGGCAGAGCCCTGGTGAGTGGGATCAATGTCCTTATAAAAGAGGCTCCAGAGAGATCCTTCATTCCTTTCTACCATGTGAGGAGAACACAGTGAGAAATTGCAGTCCCTGGCCGTCCAGAGGGCCTGACCATGTGGGTACCCTGACCTCAGACTTCTAGCCCCCAAAACTGGGAGAAATAAATGTTTTTTTATGAACTACCTAGTCTAGTGTTTCATTGTAGCAAATGAACTAAGACAGCAGTATGTACATGTATTATTTTTCATTTATTAAACAATGATTACTCAAATTTCTCTTCTCCATCCTCTTCTCTTCACTTGCTCTTTCCCTTCTATTCCCCTTCATCTTTCTAAACAACTCAGTCTTAAAGACATTAGGTGAACAGATCAGGCAAAAATCCACACGAATGGGCTGAATTGTATGAGGTGTCAGAGCACATGAGGAATGAGAAGAGCATCCACACTGGGAAGGAGATTGTCCAGTTCATGGTGTCAGAGTATGAGAAGAGTGAGGAGGGCCCCCATTCAGCAAGTGGGGCCTGGAGGGAGATGTTAGCTCCCAAGTGGAGCAAGGAAGGCCTCCATACAGGGATAGGACCCTGCTATGGGGACTTGGAGCCCAAAAGAGTGAACATGACATGCTTGAGTGAGAGCAACATGGCATCTGGTATCAGATTCGAGCTGGATATGGAGAGCTTTCAAATGCGCTGGGATGGAGGGAAGATATTAGAGCCTAAGCAGGGTAAGGAAGGTGTTACACAAAGGACATGTATGCGGTGAAGTATCAGAGCTTGAGCAAAGTGAGAAGGACATCAACCTGGGGAGGCAGCCCATGCAGGGAAACCATCCATGGTCAAACATCTTGAAATGGGGACTCAGAGATGGAGTAGATTAAGGGAGTCCACATGGGAGAAAGTCCAGCTAGATGTGTCAAGCAGAACAAACAGGTCATCATGCAAGGAAACACCAAATGCAGGGTATTAGAGCCCAAGCCCGGAGTGGGGGGAGATCATGTATGCAAGCAGGGTGACCTGGAATGCTACATATGAACCTGAGTGAAGAAGGTGCATATGCAGTAGCCCAGTGCAGGGAATCAAAGCCTAAGCGCTCAGGTGGGATAGGGAAGCTTCCATATTGGAGACGGGCTGCAGCAGGTGGATCAAATAAACACGGAAAGGGAGAAAACTGTTAATGCATTGCATCTACCCTGTGTATAATGTGTCTTTCAAGTAACATCTTCATTCATTAAGGCTTGTAAACTTATGTGTAGAAGCATATGGGAATAAACATATGCTTAACACATTGAAAAAAAGAAAGAAGAAAACTAGAATGAATTCTGTGCTGTTTGATTGGAATCAAAGGTATTCCAAATGATTAAACTCATCATTTTTAATACTTACAGATGGATGTGGAAATTAGTACAGTTGTAAATGTTATATGTGTGTGCACATGTGTGTGTTCATATAATATATATAATATATTCCTCACCCCTTACCACTAATAAGGTCTTGGAGCTGTAACACCCCATCATCATCTGTGCCCCCATGGGCATTGGGCCCCAGATCAAACATCTAGATCATGGCTTGTACATTAGTTTCCACTAAAAGGAACAAAAGCTCCTTGAATAAATGACTAATTTCAGGGAAAGGATCAACAAAGCACAAGATGAGCATGGGTTCCAGTTATGGAATGAGTAAGTCATGGGAAGAAAGTGCACAGCATAAGGAATATAGTCAGTAATAATGTAATAGCATTGTATGTATGGTAGCAGATGGTAGATTACACTGTGGTGAGCACAGTATAGCATAGAGAAGTTTAATCACTAGGGTGTACCCCTGAAACTAATGCAACATTGTATGTTAACTATACTCAAACTAAAAAAAATTTTTTAAATGAGGTGGGGTAGCTTGTGCCCCAAAACAAGAGAATGCTCCAGAATAATAGGGACATGTCAAACACACACCAGCATCAGCTTGACAGGGCTCCTAGAAGTCAAATCTAGGACCATTAAGAATGGCAGTAAATAATAGTAGTAAAAATTTTAATGCACTGATTAAATAGGAAACCATGGATTCAATCAATGATTAGAGAGAGAGAGAGAGAGGCAGACAAATAAATGAATAAGTAGAAAGTTAAATGAGAAATAGGACGAGAAGCCATTTCTGAAGTACCTCTCCACAAAACACATATTAATTACAAAAAGAAAAGGAATAACTTCACGGAGGAGAAACCTGGCAGATTATACCTTAAGTTATTCAAGTTAATAGCATCAATTATGGGACAAATTAAAATCATGAGTCACTAAATAGAATGCAATGAGAAGAAAGGAGAATTATTTCTGTGATATTCTTACCAGAGATGCAAAATCTGAATGCACTCATGAGGAAAGATCAGACAAATTCAAACTGAGAGGCATTTTCCAAAGTAAGTGATCTATAATATTAAAAACTGTAAGGGTCATGAAATTTGAAAAAAAGGTTGATGGCTTATTCCAGATCCAGGATGAAAAAGATAAGGCAACTCAATGCATTCCATGATTCTGAACTGGATCCTTTTTACAATAAAGGACATAATTGGGGCAAATGGAAAATCTTGAATGGGGTCTATGTACTTGATGTGGATTTCAAGGTAGTAATGTAAGAATGGTGATTCCTTGATTTTGATGGTTATATTGTGGTTATGCAGGAAAATGTCCTTGTTCATGAAGAACATGCCTCAGAGTATTTGGAGGTAATGGGTATCAGGTCAGCTACTTACTGTCCAGTGGTTTAGGGAAAAAAAGAATTCTTTGTATTGTACTTTTAACTTTTCTGTAAGTTTAAGATTATATTTTTTAAGCATGTGTGTGTATATTTTAATACCTCTTTAAGGACCTAAATGTCATGTTCTCAGTGAGGCCTTCCATGACAATTTTTTTAAAACTGCAACCTCCAACCAGCACAACTTATTCCCCTATTCTGATTTTTCTTCACTGTACATATTCTTTAAACATTGATATAATTTATTCGTTTGTTCTCCATCTGCGTCCCCACCCCCATTCCATCCCATTACTAGAATGTGAGTTCCCTGAAGGCAGGACTCTGTTTTGTTCACAGTTGCAAGCCCGTGTCTAGAACAGTGACTGTTATGTTGGGTATTCGATAAATATTCATTGAGTTTCTGAATATAGTGTTGTTCAGAGACAGGTTCTACTTTTACTCTATACATTGATGGTTCTTTGGTCATCAAAACCCCTAAAGGCATTTTCTTCCATTTTGTTTAGGTCTAACTATGCTAAATAAGGTAAGGGGTTAAGGATCCTTAGAACTCAATTAACTCCCTCCCAACTTCTAACTTAAAAAGAAACTCCAAAGGTAAACATGAATACATATCAATAAAGTAATAAAATGGATCCCACAAGAGTGTAACAAAATATCTCACATATTAACTTGTGGTTCATTTAAAATCATCCATATCTTGCACATGAATGGATAAATACATAAAGAAAATGTGGTATGACATACAATAGAATATTACAAAAGTGACTTTAAAAAAGAAGGTAAGGGGCGCCTGGGTGGCTCAGTGGATTAAAGCCTCTGCTTTCGGCTCAGGGCATGATCCCAGAGTCCTGGGATCAAGCCCCTCTTTGGGCTCTCTACAGCAGGGAGCCTGCTTCCTCCTCTCTCTCTGCCTGCCTCTCTGCCTACTTGTGATCTCTCTCTGTCAAATAAAAAAATAAAATCTTAAAAAAAAAAAGGTAAACCTACCATTTGCAACAACAGGGATGAACCTGGGGATCATTATGGTAAGTGAAACAAGCCAGTCACAGAAGGACAAATACTGCACAATTCCTCTTATACGCAGTATTCCTCAAATACTGCACAATTCCTCTATGTCTAAAATAGTCAAGCTCATGGAAGCAGAAGAGCAGGGATGGTCAGGGGAAGAGGGCAAGAGAAAATGAAGAATTATTCATCAATATGTATAAAGTTTCAGATAAGCAGGATGAGTTGAGGTCTAGAGATCTGGTATACAGCATTGTGCTTATTGTATTGGACACTTAAAATCAGTTAAAAACGTAGACCTTATGTGGAGTTCTTACCACAACAAAATAAGACTTAAAAGTTAAAAAAAACCATCTTGCCTATGTTCAGATTTTGCCACGTAGTTGTCTACATATATTAATTCCTGGATATTAATGATTTCTTAATATCCCACAGACCACTCTTCATTAAATCAATATTTTGCCTAATATTTATGAATTTCACTTGTATTGAAAATAGCTGTTGAATATATTATTGAGTCATAGAAATTTGGCATCATTATACATATTTAAGCTTATCTTGCATAAAGTTGTTCCAAAAAATGTCACTTAATTACAAATTAACATCAATAATTTATGGCAACTTAAAACTTATTGGTGAATAGATATGTATTTTTAATTCACTGTCTCAAATATCTGTGACATTTTGAAACATCTCCATTTCTCCCCTATCATATAACTTAAACTAAAGATTTGCCTTTGTTTCTTACGCCCTAGAAATATACTTCTTTGTTCAGAAATAGGGCTACTTGTAGACACCATCGCATATCTACAAAGCAATTTTGAAATCAGGCCAATGCAATAATAGTATCTTAAATAACAAAATATTGTTTCCTGGGATGCTTAGTGTCCACTCCTTTTGCTTTTGTGTATGTGTCCCAGTTGTGGTTCCAGAAATACTCATAAACTAGCATGATAATCACAATTGCACATTGTAGCTGAGGAACTATTTTCAACATTATGCAATTCATATTACAATTGAATATGTCAGTCTAAATATAGAATCAGTTCAAGTATGCTAGCAGTTTTCATGTCACTATACAAATTTAGATAATGTTTTAAGAGACGGTATAAATTGCAATATAGGTGATAGCAATGAAATCTTTAATATTTTATAAAATCTTACAGGGAAACAATAATTAACCACTTGTGAACCCATTATAATGCTTGAAGATGACATGTAAAATTCACAACTCATTACCAAACCTTTTTTTTTTTAAAGATTTTATTTATTTATTTGTCAGAGAGAGAGAGGGAGAGAGAGCGAGTGAGCACAGGCAGACAGAGTGGCAGGCAGAGGCAGAGGGAGAAGCAGGCTCCCCGCTGAGCAAGGAACCGGATGTGGGACGCCGGGGGGTCATGACCCGAGCCCAAGGCAGCTGCTTAACTAACTGAGCCACCCCAGGTGTCCCTCATTACCAAAGCTAAGTATTGCTTTAAGAATTGTATTAAAAATCGGGGTGCCTGGGTGGCTCAGTGGGTTAAGCCTCTTCAGCTCAGGTCATGATCTCAGGGTCCTGGGATCGAGCCCCTCATTGGGCTTTCTGCACAGCAGGGAGCCTGCTTCCCCCTCTCTCTCTGCCTGTCTCTCTGCCTACTTGTGATCTCTCTCTCTCTGTCAAATAAATAAAATCTTTTTTAAAAAAAAGAATTGTTTTTTTTTTGCTTCAGATGTTTTTGCCTCAGCTGAGTGAAGCTTTGCCCAGTTAAAATTAATCCTTAAAAGTATTGAAACGTTTTAATGAATCAAAAAATGTCTGATTTAGCAGAATGTCAACACCTAGTAAATGAGAATCTTTATCATAACCTAGTGATTTATCTAAAATGAAAGCAAGAAAACAATTCTTACAGAATAAATATATAATGATTTATTAATTCCACTTACCCTTATTTCATACTATCCAAACATCCCTGGGCCATCAACAGAAGGTCAGACATGACAACCATAATTAAAAACAGTCATTCTTTACATTTTCTAACTTGGAGTTACATAAAAATAACATAACTCTTCACATTTAAAATTTTTTGCTACTATAAATATAATTTTGTCATTTAGGCAGATAAAACATTTTATTTAACAACGCTAGCTCAATTTTTAACATGTAAATATTCAGGAAGATAGTATATGGGCCTCCACAAATGCCAGGATTGATGTAGTAAAGTCATTATATAAATGAATCAAGAAACAGTGTATTTGTTGGAGCTTTATTATAATCCGATATTATTATAATCTGATAAATGTAGGTACCAACAGAATTATTAAATATATCATGTCAGATCTTTATTATGAGTTTAAAGATTTTAATAAAATTATGAGAAAATAGATTTATTATATCAGCACTATTCAATTAAAATCTTAGAGATGCAGGTTTAATAATAAGAGTTTTATATTGACAATGCTTCATTCCATTAAATAAATAAATTGGTGATAACTATGACACCTTTGATCCTAAGGCATGTGCTTTTGAGACTCCCCTTTTTCTAAAGTATAGCAACATTCCTAAATGTGAATTACTTAGGTAGTAAAAACATATATGAGACAGACTTTATTCAATAATCTCTTTCTTCCCAGAATATCTCTTTCATATCAAGCAAATTTTCCATCGCCTCCTTGTAATGTACATATTCTCTATTTTGAAGACTTCCCATTACGTGAACCCTAACTTCTCGTAAAAGAAGCAGGTTCGATCCCCAGTATACAGAAGCTCACCAGCAGGAGGTGTTTCTGCTGAAGATGAGTGGGGAGGGGGAGAATGGAAACCCAGAAGCTGGAGGGTATGCTTAGGCAAAAGACTGTAAAGGAAAAAGGAGACGTAATCTGGAGAAGACATTCAGGAAAAAAAAAAGAAAAGAGATGTGGAAAGAATGTTTTATGAAGTTTGCCATATGATGTGCTATTTAAACTCATCCTCCTTCAGTTTATAGTGTTAAAGTGAGTTTAATGTGTTAGTTGTAGTCTTTTCTAATAACACTAAAAAGAATATTTATCTGTTAAGGTAAAAAAAACTTTCAACCATTTACCATCTGAAATCTTCTCTAGGCACAAGTAGTACAGGGCCGAGTGTGGAGACAATAGAGGGCTTAGGATCAAGAGCTAGAAAACTGCCATCCTGAAGTCAGACAGATAAGAGGCAATGGAAGGAGAGGAGAGTAGCCATGTGGTGTCCTGGAAATCAAGAAAAGACAGTATTTCCAACAAGGGGATCCTGCTGCTAAGAAGTGAGAAGAAGGCAGAAAACTGACCCTTGGATATGGCAACATGACAAGTAACACAAACAAGACCATTTTTGCATGCCTGATAGGAATGAAACCGAGATATAAGTAAGTTGAAGAGTGACCTGGAGGCTAAAAAAAAAAAAAAAAAAATACAACCATCTGCATAGCAAAGCCTTAGGAGAAGATTTTCAGTGAAGGAGAGCAAAGAAAATATAGTTGCTGGAAGAAGGCCAGTGAGAAGAGGAACTCCTTCTTAAACCCAACAGAAGCAAAGCAGAAATGAGAAATGATGCAAGAAGGGGGCATGTTTGACATTGGTAGCAAAGGCATAGTTTTTATGAAATGAAGTCATAGTCTGAGATGGAGGGCATGGAGGTGGGCTAGGTTACTGATTCTTAAATGTAGCTGCAAGTTGGAGTCATCTGGTGAGTTTTCAATAGTGCTTATGCTTAGACCCCATGCCTAGAGATTCGGATTTGATTGTATAGGGTGAAGCCAGCACATTATGAGTTTCCAAACCTCCCAGGTGATTCGCATAGCAGCAAATTTTAAGAATTACCTGGTAAGGTTTTGGAGAATAGAAAGGGGATTCACCATCAACTATTTGCATGAGTCCAGACTACCTGCTATATGGAAAACAAAAGAAACAGGAGTCATTTTCTGCTTCTAAGGAAACTACAAATCTGTAAGCTGTTCAGAAACCTCAGATCTGGGGCTATTGGGTGGCTCAGTCTGAGCCTTTGGCTCAGGTCATGATCTCTGGGTCCTGGGGTGGAGTCCCAAATCAGGCTTCCTGCTCCACAGGGAGTCTGCTTTCTCTCTGTCTCTCCCTGTGGCCCCTCCCCACTGCTCATTCTGTCTCTCTCAAAGAAAGAAAGAAATCTCAAATCTGCTCAGGAAATATGAAGATAATTTCGGAACATTAGCAATTTGAAGAATTTTTATTATTTTTTAAGCATATTTTTAAAAATTAGGGTAAAAACCATATTCCATTGGGCAGAATCAGGAAAATAAGGGATCAATTTTAGAGGTGATGGCTCAGGGAAAGCTCATTAAGGAGAGTATTAAACTACATTTTGAAGATGTGAAGAACAAAAACTGAAAGGTGTTTGAAGGACATTTCAGATAGGGGAAGCAATATGAGTAAAATGAGGCAATCAAGGAAATCTGGAGAAAACATTTCTGGGTAATTGAGGGACAAGGTTGGGAGAGAGAATTTTCACTACATAACTTTTTTTTTTTACCTTTCAAATGTTGAAACATATAAAAGTGTAACTTTTTCAAAAATAAGTAAGTAAATAAATAAGCAAATAAATAAACTATTTTAATGGAAAAAGACTGATGGGGATAAAAGACAGTTAAGAGTAGGGAAAAGTGAGGGTGAGGAAATGTGGAAGGGGAGTTGTTAAAGGTACCGTAAGTGCCAACAGTATCCACAGGAATATGTGTTTTCTCTATCATTCCACCTGAAGAGACAAAATCAAACAGCTTAATCAAAGAAACTCTGACATCACTATAATGAAATGAGACTTAGCAGACCCAAACTGAAAAGCCAATGTGGAACTCTGTGTTTGTTAGGCTGACCTAATCCCTCTCCTGAGGGGAACCCGTAGAGTCAGTGAAATGTGTTTCTTATTGCTCGTTTTAGGAAAAAGATCACTTTTGTTATTTATTTTTGAAGTACTTTGTAGCCCTTAAGCCATTAATTATTTAAAGAGATATTCGTGTTCTTTCATGTGGTCTCTTTTTCTGAAGAGAGGATAGGGGAAAAGCACATTTTCTTCAGTTCTCTTTTCAGAACCCAAAATTATATCGTAAGAACAACTTTTCATTAATGCAGGATGTTGACGTGCCTTAAATAGTTTAGAGAAAACTGCATTCTAGGGCTTAGCAATACTGAGTATTGACTGCAAATTTTGAGATTATAAATTACTGAAAACAGTCTTTTAAGTCCACCTGATGCTGCCTCTTGCTCCTCGGTCTGGTACTAAATTTACCTGTAAGTTTTTTAAGAGTTAAAACTGTATGAAGTGCTGAAATAAAACAAACACACACAAAAAAACTTGACCTATTAAAGATAAGACCTGAAACAGTAAAACTGAGGTACTATCTGCATTGTGAGATTAATTTCTTTACCCTGGTATTTTTTAATGGGCATTTTCAGTTTATTTATTTTTAAAAATTGATATGATATTTTGGGGAGCCTCAGTGGAACAGGTAGCTAAGCCTCCATCTTCTGGTTTTGACTCAGGTCATGATCTCAGGGTAATGATTTCCAGCTCGGAGCGGGGCTCCATGCTCACTACCAAGTCGGCTTGAGATCCTCTTTCCTTCTCTCTGCACCCCCTGCTCATACTCAATCTCTCTCTCTCTCTCTCAAAAATAAATAAATCTTTAAAAAAAATTTTTTTTAAATCCATATACCATTTCACTTTTGTAAAGTGACAATGGTCATGTGAAATATTGCAGGATCCATTCTCCATGCTATAATGTTTTCTCTTGGTATGAAGCTCGAGCGTTGAAAAAGTGATCTCACATAGTTCGTGAGGTCTTTACAATAGCCCTGTTCCCATTCTCATTTTGCCCAACAGAAGTGCCCATACTCTGAGGGTGATTTAACAAAACGTCTCTTAGCTGGGAAGTATCAGAGTCAAACCCACATTGTCTGAATTCAATTTTCCATTTTTTGTCCCCACGACTGCCTCATCGCTTCTTCCTTTATGTGGCCCATATTGATACCCTGTGAACTCTCACACAAGTTCCCTGCATGTTATTTTAGCATAACCAGAGCAAAACAGAATTAACAACAAAAACATTCATATAGATGAGCTTATCTGTTAAATATGGCTCAGTGCAACCTCAAACAAGAAAATATCTTTTATGTGGTAAAACCAGAATGGCTGAGAAGCCAGCCTAGTTTCTTCAAGTCAGATATTGGGGTTGCTCATTATTAAAAAAAATTTTTAAAGGGCAAAGCTATGATGCAAAACAGTTTGGGCCCGAAGCAAGGAGCAAACTGCGTGACTACAAAGCAAGGCTTAGCACTTTTTTCCTCTTCCACACAAAGATACCACTTGGAGCAGTTTTGTCACCTTTTAAAGAAATTTTTTGAACGTCTCCTGAAATTTTCAAAACATACTCAGTTTTAACAATCATCAATACCTTGCTTGCATTATTTCTCTCTCCTACACTTTAAAAAATCATTTCTTGGGACGCCTGGGTGGCTCAGTTGGTTAAGCAGCTGCCTTCAGCTCAGGTCATGATCCCAGCGTCCTGGGATCGAGTCCCACATCGGGCTCCTTGCTCAGCAGGGAGCCTGCTTCTCCCTCTGCCTCCGTCTGCCAGTGCTTGCTCTCTCTCTCTCTCTCTCTGACAAATTAATAAATAAAATCTTTAAAAAAAAAAAAATCATTTCTTGGTTGGAACATTTGAAAATAAATTCCAGAAATCATTACATCTGTCTCCTCAGTGTTTGTGTGCATGTTTTAAAATAATAACATAGGGGGCATTTTCTTACATAACCATATGCCATTATTTTATCTAATAACATTAACAGTAATTCCTGAATATTACTTAATGCTAAGTTCATAATCAAATTTTCCCTTTAGCTAAAAACTTAAAAAAAATAAAAAGAAAATAAAAATTATTTTTTTAAGATTTTATTTATTTTTTTGTTTGTCAGAGAGAGAGAGCACAAGCAGGGGGATCGGCAGGCAGAGGGAGAAGCAGACTCTCCACTGAGCAGGGAGTTCAATGCGGGGCTCAATCCCCGGACCCTGGAATCATGACCTGAGCTGAAGGCAGACTTTTAACTGACTGAGCCACCCAGGCGTCCCTAAACATTCTTTTTAAACAATTTAAAATCTCTTAGTCTAAAACAGCTTTCTTTTCTCTCTCTCAACCTCTCTCTTCTCCTCCCTCTCTGATCAATACTATTTTCTTACAGAGGAAACCAGGTCAATTTCCCACATCCTACATGTGGCTAATGCTCCCTTGCATTGCCTGTCTGTTGTCCTTCTTTGATTTCCAACGGCCTAGACACTTGAATAGATATGAAGTGAATTATACAGCCCCATCTATAAAGTATTCTCTTAAAAGAATATTCCACATAAACTTAGAAATAGTGTGACTCTCAGTCTTCAGTGAAATATACAATAAAGATGATAGTTTTACCATAGACTGATGACTTTTGAAGAATTAATGTGAAGGTTGCAAATGGAATTTTAATTCTAATTCTATTATTTCTTCTGTGTTTATTGGCTTGAATTCTTCTTTTTAGAAGAATTTTGTCCCTGGGGGCACCTAGGTAGCTCAGTTGGTTAAGCATCTGCCTTTGGCTCAGGTCATGATCCTGGAGTCCCAACTGGAGTCCTTCAGCAGGATTCCTGCTCAGCGAGAAGTCTGCTTCTCTCTCTGCCTCTCATCTTGCTTGTGCTGTCTCTCACTGATGCTCTCTCCCAAATAAATAAATAAAATCCTTAAAAAATAAAAAAAGAATTTTGTCTTCATCAACTAGCTCAGTATAAACTGAAATGTAATGCAATTACATAAAATGTAATTCATAAAATAGCATGTAATTTTATTGTAATTCATAAAATAGCAACAAGATAAATATTCTCTTCACCTTTAATTATTAAATTAGAGTAATGAGTTTCCTTCCTTTCTCTTTCACCTTCTCCTCGATCTGTCCTCTCTTCTCCCTCTTTTTTTCCTCTTTAATTTGAACTCATTTCTTTTTGTAAATGTAATGTGTTTGACTTAAATTTATGGTCATTATTCTTTTGATGTTTGAATTGCCCCATTTTGGCCAATGGGAGATTTTTCTAACTTTTTCCATTGTTCTTTTTGCAGGGATCTATAGCCTTTGATGGTGTCCTTACTTTCTGGGAGAATATAATGTCATAAGCTTATCATGTACATT
This sequence comes from Mellivora capensis, assembly GCA_004024625.1. Classification (NCBI taxonomy): domain Eukaryota; kingdom Metazoa; phylum Chordata; class Mammalia; order Carnivora; family Mustelidae; genus Mellivora; species Mellivora capensis. The sequence continues at coordinate 103,439 of PISX010000305.1, forward strand.
TTCTGCCCCTATGGAGTCAGCCATTTCTCCAAAGATTTCTTTAAGTGGAAAATGGTATTTAGAAACCAGGATCTTGCCACTAGGGATATTGACTGCTATTGGCTTGTCATTGCTTCTTAGGCTTTTTCTTGAACAGAGCCAACTCTTGGTTTCCACTCAAGTCATGATCTCAGGGTCCTGGTATTAAGCCCCTCATCGGGCTCCACACTCAGCCTGGGGTTGGCTTGTCCCTCTCCCTCTGCTCCTCCACCCTCTTTCTGTCTCCCTCATAAATAAAGAAAATCTTTAAAAAAAAAAAAAAGAATATGGCATCAACTTAATATCCAGTTAAGTTTATTTAATTCAGTTTGTTTCAATATTTACAGTTTGCTTATTAGAGTTCTTTTTATTATATAAAAATATTTATAACCCGCCAAAGTAAAAATTGTGAAACAAGTTTACTTTTCCATCCCTGTCTTTTCTTCCCTCCCTCTCACTATAATAATTTTTATTAATTTTTGGTCTATTCATCCACACTATTGTTTCTTTTTTGCACATATGAGCAAATACTCAGACTTTTACACAAAACATAACATTCTAAATACCATATTCTGCACTTTATTTCTTTCCCTTAATGATATATTTGGAAGATTACTATATTTCAGTGTACAGAGGTTTTCCTCATTCTTTTTTACAGTTCCATCTTACTTCATTATGCCAATGTATCACTTTATTGATATGTTCTATGTTAATGATAATCTGAGTTATTTCCAGTCTTTTGCTATTATAAACATTGCCACAATAAGTAACCTGCACATAAGTATTTTGTGTTTTTCAATGCACAGTGGTTTTTTTTAGGTAGGAGATAATGGAAAAAAGAATTCTTTAGTAGAATTGCCACAACTCTTTCTGTTATATAGTTTTAGCAAATGAGAGGAGCATTCTAATAACAATGGACCACACAGTTATAGATCTCTCTAAATAGAGCTACCCTATGACCCAGCGATTGCACTACTGGGTATTTACCCCAAAGATACAAATGTAGTGATCCAAAAGGGCATGTGCACCCGAATGTTTATAGCAGCAATGTCCACAATAGCCAAACTGTGGAAAGAGCCTAGATGTCCATCAACAGATGAATGGATAAAGAAGATGTGGTGTGGACCACACACACACACAATGGAATATTATGCAACCATCAAAAAAAACCCCACAAAATCTTGTCATTTGCAACAACATGGATGGGACTAGAGGTTGTTATGCTATGCAAAGTAAGTCAATCAGAGAAAGAATTATCATATGATCTCATTGATATGAGGAATTTGAGAAACAAGACAGAAGATCATATGGGAAGGGAGGAAAAAAGAAACAAGTGGAACCAGAGAGACAAACCATAAGAGTCTCTAAATCTCAGGAAACAAACTGAGGTTTACTGAAGTGGAGGGGCGTAGGAGGGATAGGGTGGCTGGGTGATGGACACTGGGATGGGTATGTGCTATGGTGAGTGCTACGAATTGTGTAAGACTGATGATTCACACACCTGTACCCCTGAAACAAATAATACATTATATGTTAATAAAAATAAAAAATAAAATAAAAGTTAAAAAAACACATTTGTTTACAATTGATTGTTTTGTGGTTGTAAACTAGGTGTTTTAGGTAAAGAAGGCTAACTGCTCTGATAAACAAACAAAATTGTGGTAACAATACAATAAAATTGTTGATTTGGTGTTTCTAGTTGGCAAGTAGTCTTTTGTATGATCAATCTTGAGAATCTAAAATCCTCTCTTTCTTTGGAGTCTCCTGCTTTGTATACAACCCTCGAATGCAGAAAAGGAGAGTGGAGAAGGCACACTCACTATTTAAAAGGCTTGCTGCAGAAATGACACATTCCATTTCCACACACCTTGACAAGAATCGATCACATGGCCACTCCTCCCAGCAAGGAAGCAGGAGTTCTAGTGGAATGTTCAGGAAGAAGAAATGGGTTTGGTGAGCAATGAGCCAGTCTCTGTCATTCTGGGCTCTGATTACCTACTTCACATTCTTCAGTGTATTTACTCAAATGTCTATATACAAATCTAAAACCCATATAAAGATCATGTCAGTGAAAAGGTGCTGTGTCCTTTCAAGACAGCCTTTTGAAGTGTGTGCAGCAAATGGAACAAGGGAGCTTATGACAGGTGCAATCTTACAAATGTCTATATTTTTACATGAGCTATCATTCAAGGTAAAATTTCAGTACCTAGAAGTGACATGGAGACATTTGGCCACCTCCAAAATATGCAGTCTGATTAAAAATGTGTTGCTTTGTAGAAGTGGTTTCAAGTCATGTCACCCAGTCTTTGAGGTCAATCAAATTACCACAGGCAACCAACCAAGAGTAAAGCCTCCATATTTCAGATCCTGTTCATCTGAAATTTTCGATGTCATTGGAAATTGAATTATAGCTTGACTTATCCATATAGAATGTTCATAAACCAACTTAATAGAGAACATAAGATACGGAAATTTTCAAATACATATTTTAAAAGTTCTTGAGCTTTGATATATTTACAAATAATTAATGTTATTATAGAATTTTTTTAAAGATTTTATTTATTTATTTGACAGAGAGAGATCACAAATAGGCAGAGAGGCAGGCAGAGGCAGAGGGAGAAGCAGGTTCCCTGCCGAGCAAGGAGCCCGATGCGGGACTCGATCCCAGGACGCTGGGATCATGACCTGAGCCGAAGGCAGTCGCTCAACCAACTGAGCCACCCAAGCATCCCTATTATAGAATTTTTTTAAAAAGATTTTATTTATTTATTTGACAGAGGGAGAGAGAGAGAACACAAACAGGGGAAGTGGGAGAGGGAGAAGCAGGCTCCCCACTGAGCAGGGAGCCCAATGGGAGGCTTGATCCCAGGACCCTGTGATCATGACCTGAGCCAAAGACAGACGCTTAAGGACTGAGCCACCCAGGCACCCCTAGAAAAATTTTTTAAAGCAAATCTGGTATTTTTCCTAGGCAATATGTTTAGCAGCTACTTGGAGTGTTATATATATTCATATGTGAAATTATTATCAATTTCTTATATATTTATATTTATCTATTTAAGTATTTATCTTCAAGATACTGCATTTATCTTCAAGTGCTCTGTAATTCATAACATCCATTAATTAGAACAAACCCTTTCTGCAGATTAGAGGTTCTACTATATTACAAATCAGTGATGTGACACAAGTACTTCTACATTATAATAATATATAATAACACTGATTTGCCCGACTTTTCCCTGTCCTTACATATTTTGTAAAATTCCTGAATTGTCAGCTTCTTTTGCAGAAAAGGTGACTTGTTTCATTTTTGAGACTTAAGATGAGTACACTGTTTTAATTTTAAAACAGGAAATAAAAATCTAAACAAAGAGCCAGCATGTGAATTTCCATATCCTGTGGTGAAATATGATAAATGACCTGGACAGCTCTTGCCTAGAGTTGTTGGATTAATCTATTAATGGAGGAAGAGATTGTCTCAGACCGTTTCCTGCTGAGATTCTGAGTAGTAGAGAAGGCTTATTGAAGAAATAAATGACTATTTCTTGAAACATCAGGACACTAGAAGACAATGAATTCATCCAGAAAGAATAACACTGATGCCTTAAATACTGTTGTTTAGTTAGAGAGTTTACGTATTTCGTTTAAGACAGATAAAGTCACAGGTACGTATGGTCAAAGGCACTACTTAAATTCTCTCCTGAGAGGTTTTTCATTCAGAAATCTCCTTAAAGCAATTATAATAGCTAACAAGATGATTCTCAGATAGTTAGCTGTATTAGTTAGCTTTCCCTGGGTTGTTCAGTGCTAATAAACAGTTTCAAACTGCTCTCACCCCTCAACTGCCCCAACACACAGAAGAAAGATGGGAAAATCTAAGGGTCTGGAAAAGACTTTAGATGTTTCTCTTGAACCATTTCCGTCCAATTGAGAGGACTGTGGGGTCACACTTAACTACAAAGTTTTAACAATGGATGTGATGCCCACGCCTTTCATATGGTTTTTCCCAGGGTATTGAGTTTGTGGAGGAGTATGAAGTATAAATTTCTTGGCCTTAGACTCCCGTCTTTTTTTTTTTTTTTTTGTAGTGTTTCTCTTTCCTCTTCAGGATGAAGATGGCATTTGGATTCCCTCTCATACTAAGATAACTACGTGGGATTTCAAACTTAAAGAAGTTAGCCAATGGGCTTGTCTTAGTTATCTGTGCCTTGTAACATTGGACATAAGAAATTTTAAGTAACAGCCAAGGGTTTAGATAAAACCAGATTGAGTCTCAGAATCTCTGGCAACATCATTATTTTTGGTAAACAGAATAGTAAGGATCCAAAACTGATTAATGTTCATTTCCCACACTTGTGAAAATGTTTTGAACATCATCTTGTTAGATATTGTACCTATGGGGAATTTTCTAGTTTAGTATGGAATCATTATGCCCAGTGAGACACCACACACACTTTGCTTCTTTGGGTCTTTTCCTTTGGCTGCTCTTTAGCTCTCAATTGTATTCACAGTTTTCCTTGGTGCTGTCATCTGAGGTGTTCAATTAACTAAACAAGGAGGCCATTACACTGATGTGGCTCTAATGTCACAGCAGCCTAAAAATCTAAGCCTGTAAATGCCTCTAGGTTATGAAATAGAAAGTAAGATAACCAATGACAAATAGTCAACTAAGCTTTAAGCTATAGCCAATCAATCAATCAATCCTTGCTTCCACACCTTCCCTGTGTAAGTCTTTTTCCCCAGCTCCTGTCAGTGGAGGGCCCCTAACTATTTCTGGTTTGGTGTTGCCCAATTCCAGTAAGTTTTTGTTCTTATAAACTCTTACACCTTTTAATATGCCTCAGTTTATCTTTTTTTTAAAGATTTTATTTATTTGACAGACAGAAATCACAAGTAGGCAGAGAGGCAGGCAGAGAGAGAGGAGGAAGCAGGCTCCTTGCTGAGCAGAGAGCCCGATGCAGGGCTCGATCCCAGGACCCCGGGATCATGACCCGAGCCGAAAGCAGAGGCTTTAACCCACTGAGCCACCCAGGCACCCCTCAGTTTATCTTTTAATGGTTCTGATATCACTATCGAAATTTTTTGTTAGGTATACTCTGTGGGATATATCTTTGAAACATGTTCTTTTCACAAGCTCCTGCCCTTATTTCCAACAAACCTACTTGAAAATTAGACTTGATTTCCTCTAATGTCAACTTAAATATTTCATAACTCTACTAAATTAGTTCTTCCTCTCTCTGTCCATTCACATCTACCCTCTTGGTTTCCCATTTCGTTATTTAATTTTATTTTTTAAATTTTTTATTTTACGTAGGCTCCACACCCAATGGCAGGACTCAAATCCATGGCCCCAAGACCAAGAGTTGCAGGCTCCAGTGACTGAGCCAGCCAGACACCCCTCCCCATTTCTTTAGATCCTACTTTAAATCCCAGACCACCAATCTAAAAATCTAGGTATCTTCTTTTATGCCCTTTCATTTATTTGTGTCCACCTCCCATGCCTTCCTAAATGTCATACCCAGTCAGTTACTAAATCTTATTGATTCTTCTTTCAAGATGTTTTACATCCTTCTCTTGGCTACAGTGTTAGACTGGTTTTAGGTTTTATATCTAGGTGACATATATCATCTTCGCCAGGTTTCTAACAGAAATTTTCCCTTTTATGATTTGTCTTATACCTCATGCTAGATTAGTATCTTAAAATCAATGAAGACTGTATCTTCCCTTCTCAGAAATATTAATTGGTTTCTCAGTTCTTCAGGGTAAAGTCTACTACCTTTCTCCAAGATTTAGGATGTTGACTTACTGTGATGGTTAAGATCGGGTTGAACTGCAAGTGACAGACAATCCAAAATAAAAGTGATTCGAACAAAACAGATGTAAAAGGTCAGAGAGAACCAGGGCAGGTTTGATACATGATACTACCACTTGCTTTTTCTATCTCATTACTCCTTCATGTGGTACTTATATTCCGAAGTTCATTTCATGGTCCAAAATGGCTTTCCAACTCCATCTTTGTTCCAGTCTGCAAGAAGAAGAAAAGGGCTTGTCTTTTTTAGGGAAATTTCCAGGATGTTGTGCCTACTGCTGCTCACACCCTTTGGTAAAAACTTATTTTTCTGGCCGAATATACTTATATTCTGATGAGCAAGTGCCCCACTAAAAATTGAAAGTGCTATTCCTCAAGAAGTTGGGAGAATAGATATAGGGATATGACCAGGAATCTCTTCCACACCTAACCTTCTAGCTGGTGCTTCCTTACACCAGTCTGCCAGTCTAGTTAAATTCTCCCTGGGTCCATTTAAACATTAACACTTCAGAATACTCCAGTTCACACTTGTCTCTGTCCTTTAGAGAAAATGTTGATTTGGCAGCCAATCAGGAACTTATTTTGTAACAGGCTTATTAATGGGGTCTTAATGATTAGAGCATTGCTTAAATTTTCCTCCTTGTCTAATCCTTTCAGCTAGATCAAGGAAGAACCTAAGCTCTACATGTCCTATCTCCCAACTGTGATTGCTTGGCATGTGGCCTGGCATGCAGTACAACTTAATGACTGTATTCTAGTTTACCTAACAGGCTGGGAGCACCAATCTGGCATCGTATTTCTTTATTGGGGAGGGATTATGCACCAAGTGTTTTGATGCACAGTATTTACAATTTAGCTGGTGGGATAAGTTATAAACTACTAAAATAGGTGAAATCTTATTTGGGGAAACAGGATCAAAACATAGACTCCCTCCCTCTACTCAGTAAATCCTAAAGACCAATGATAGTGAAAAGTGATGAGAAAAAAAAAGACCCTCAATTTTTTACTTTGAAAAAGCAGGTTTCCAAATATTCTGAGGACAGTTAGGTATAGGAAAAACAAATTTAGTACTGTATTAAAAGATATATTGGTCCCCCATGACCTTTGAATTGTTTCCTGAAATGGCCATGGACTGGGGTAGAGTAGCTTCAGCTGATCTTCTTTGTAACCTACACTTTGAACTTCTGAATTAAGTGTATGAAATCTGTGGTCATGGGAAGTATATAACTGGGCAATTGGGACTTTAAACTATGGCCTTGGATTCATCAACACTGTAAACACATAGGTTTCTCTTAATGTAATCATCTTTATATGATGAATTCAGGGAGGACTACAGTCTTTGTCCCACAAATGTTAATACATTATTCCATATGTTCTTTTTAAAGATTAGTGAGAGAGAGCATACTCAAGCAGGGAGAGCGGCAGCAAGAGACGGAGAGAGAGAATCCACAAGCAGACTCCCCAGCTGAGGGCAGAGCCTAATGCAGGGGCAGATCCCAGGATCCAGAGATGAAGACCTGGGCTGAAACCAAAGTTGGCTGCTCAGCCAACTGAGCCACTTAAGTGCCCGCCCCCCATATTCTTTATACTTCATGAAATCCTTTCACAGTTCTACGAGGTTGGTTTATCTGACGCGATGAATCCCTATATGAAGAAACTGTGGCTTAGAGTTTAAGTTACTTCAGGCTGTATAACAAGCGAGTGCTACCCAGACTCATTCCATTTTTCTTGTTTTTGTCTTTGTTTAACTCTAGGTCAGTATGTTGTATTATATCACACAGGAACTCAGAGTCCTTGAAGGCACATTCTTTCCTGGATGTACTAGGCATTGAGAACTAGGATTCTAACGTGGATTTCCTAAAAAGAAGAATTCTGCCATTATCTATCTAGGCTGATACCTTGTGAAATAACTTGTTTGTATTTGCTTAAAAATAGGTGTTTAAAGAAAAATGTTATTCAGAAATTTGAGATTCCCAAATGTGACAGTCTCAAATTCTCACCATAAAAAGTAAAAAACAACAGTAGTTAACATACAGGCTAGTGTTTGAGAGGAGGTAATAACTGGTCATAGAAAGTTTGGCTGAGTTAGGATAAGGCCATTAAGGAGAGAATCAATAATAGTGGGGTCATCTACTTCATATGTAGATTTTTATGGCAAAAGAGGACTTAAATAGCCATTGGATATGGCATTGAACAAAATAATTATATAGCTTTGGCTATATACATTATATACATGTAGTAGTATACACACAAGTACAGGAGAGATGACCCAAGAATACTAACATTTGTAGCATTCATTTTCCAGAGAAGCAAAAAGAGTAGGTAATCACAAAACTGCTGGGAAAATGAAGAAACTGATGTCGTCCTGCTATCAGAAGGAAGAGGAAAACCATGGAAGGTATTAAACCAATTTAGGATTTTAGTTTGGAAGATGGATGACTTGGTTGTGTATACTTGGACAGTTTTTAGGCTTGCCACTTTCAAGTCAATGGAAGACAATGTACTAGACAGGAAAAAATATTTAGGAATACAAAATACTTTATTTCACCCCTCCCCAGCATCCAGGGTAGAAGATAATCGTAGTTATGATTGAGTGCTTATTGTGTGACAAATATATGCTAGAGGGTACATTGAATGCCCTCTCCTTTACTCTTTCAACAACCATGTGAAAATAGGTGATACTATACCCTCATCTTAGAGCTAGAAGTTCCAAAAGGTTAGTAAGTATGATAACAGTGAGAAAGAAGAGCAGAATCTATTTCTACCTGTTCCTGAGCTCGTTCTGTTAAACTCTATTCAGTGAGGCAACAGTGAATTCCTTTAGTTGGACCTCGTAACAGAGAGAACATAGTCTCTAAACTGGAAAAGATATTAATGTTGGCTTGTGAGTTGTTTATCAGAAAGGCCCAGTGGAGCCTAGGTTTACTATTACATCAGGCCCCACAGCTTTTACTGTCATTGTATCAGTTCGGTGGGGGAACTGATTAATTTTTCTATTGATGACATCATGAACAATTCCTCAGTTCCGGGGGGTGGGGGGAGCGATAAAAAACCTTAGTATTAAAATTATTGGGGATCTCTTCTCTAGAATTTATCTCCCAGAAATGGAGAATTCCTCTAATTTGATAAAATCTTTCAAACTGAAACTTTAAAGTACTTAATACATATTTCAAAATTACTTCATGTCGGAAACACTGTTAAAGTGTAATAACTATAATTATGAAAGATTTACATCACCACAAGCATCTGGAGATGCACACAGGTGTTATTAATCTATTAGTTGGAAGGCTAAGTAGCTGGCATTATGATAGTACTCTGTGTACAGGACTATTTTTTAAGCCCACCATTTGCAATTGATTACATGGACCATCTGTAACTGTCTGTGAATCATGTTAGGAGTTACCCCACTGACATTTATCGAACATTTGTCATGTAGCAAAATGTCTTGTATAGAAAAGTTGACACATAATGGCTTTCAGGTTTCACTAAATCAACTTTAGATACCAGGCTGTAAGTACAACCCATTGATACGTAGTCTCCAGAAAAATAAGGTTTATGATTTGATTAGGGAATACAGCCTCACCCCGAGCCCTCCGCGCTTAGGGCAAAGTCTTTTGTGACCAGCGAGGTGACTTTGCTCCACCGTTTGTTCCCGTGGAACTCTCGGGTAGCTTCAAAAGTGGCGAGGAAAGAAAATGTGGGAGATATAGCTAAAGATGACGTGGGAGCAGCAGGTCGCGATCATTCGGCGGCTGGGGATTTGCCTACGGGGAAGACACGCGAAATCTCTGTTAAGCCTGTGGTTCACCGAGGAGTGAACCATTCTCACTCGACGCGAACGCGCCACCTGTCAGACCAGAGGAGACGCTGGAGATGGAGAGGGCGCGAGGAAGAGGGTGCCCCGGGTCCCAGCAAAAAAAAAAAAGGCTATGGGCCAACGAGCGGGTCTCGGCCTTCGAAGCGCTCTTGTCGTAGTGACAAAGCGGTGGGGTTTGGGGAAAGAGGGCGAGCTAGATCCGGAGGCCACAACACGCAGCCCAGGGGATCAGACTGGGAGACCGCGGGCGCCACCGCGTGCCCCTCCCCTTAGCCAGCCTCTCAGCTCCTCCTCCCAGACACGTGATCACAGCCGGCGGGTCTCCTCGCTCCCGCAGCGTAGCTCGCTCTGTTTCTTCCCTCCCGCCGCGGTGCCCTTCTTCTCCTCAGTTCCCATCCCTCCGCCCTCCCCCCACCTCCTTCCCCACGCCCCAATAGCGGCTGGAGCTGCGGAGTGCCCGCCCCTCCGCCCTATTCTTCGCTTGTTCATTGGCTGAGGCCTCAAGGACGCGTCCCGAGGGCGGGTGGCAGCCATTGGTGGGATGAGCAATCCGAGTTCCCGGATGAGGGAACATTCAGCAGTATAAAGGGAGCGGGGAAGGCGGGAGACAGCGCAGTTTGAATCGCGGTGCGGCGAAGGAGTAGGCGGTGGGATCTCGCTGGCTGGCTGACTAGTCCTTTCTCTGCCTTGCTTGTTTGAGCTTCAGCAGAATTCGAAATGGTAAACTTCGCCGAGGCGCTCGAAGACTTCGCGGGTTTTTGCCGATGGGAGAAAAACCCGTTACACACGGGAGATGGGGGTGAAGTGGCGACGGTTGGGAACGCGCGGAGACAGGATTTGGAAAAGCGGGGGGAGGTGTTTTGTCGGCGGCGAGCGGAGCAGCCTCCGAAATCGCGGCGGGCGGCGACGGTTGGGTGGCGCGCGCAGCGCCGCTGGGGGCCGGCGGGCGGACGGAGGCGCGCGGCCGCGGCGGGCGCGCTGCGGGGGGCGGGCGGGCGGGGTCGCCCTTGCGGCGCGCGGCTGGCCGGAGACCCCGGCTGGGCACGGGGCCGCGCTCGCGCCTGGGCCGCGCCGCGGTGGGGGAGGGGCGCGCCGCCCTGGTAATCCTATATTCCCCATTTCTCCTTCGCTCGCGGACGTGTGCGCGCCGCAGGCTGGCGGTAAGGCTGGGAAGGACTCCGGAAAGGCCAAGACAAAGGCGGTTTCCCGCTCACAGAGAGCCGGCTTGCAGGTCAGTGGTTGTTCGTGCAGTCTGGGAATTGTGGCGTTTTTCTTTCCACCGCTTTTCGTGTTTATCATCGCTCTAGATGGGCGTTTCGTCCTTGCGTGGGTGATGCGGTGTCGCGACTTGGTTTGCCGATACGATAAATAATCGGAGGGGGGGCGATCACGTGTGTCGATGCTGGGGCGCGTTGCTGCACCAGCGTTTTGCTCCTTGGTTTGGCGCGCGTGTAATATTACCATCTTTGACTCTAACATCTTTGTGCATTTATGTTTGTGTGCTTAAAATTAAGTTCCCGGTGGGCCGTATTCATCGACACCTGAAATCTAGGACGACCAGTCATGGACGTGTGGGCGCGACTGCCGCTGTGTACAGCGCAGCCATCCTGGAGTATCTCACAGCAGAGGTAAATGGGTGTACGCCTATAATCTGGAAAAGGTTTTGGGGGGGGTTGGGGGGAGGCGGCGAGAGGGAAGGAGGAAAGTGATGCAAGAAAAACTCCCAGGCCCTAAACACGGCTAGAAGCTTCTGAGAACGCTAGAGGGGGCTGGTGTTCATTAAGGAATCCTATTGAGCTTGGTTGAGTTTGCTGCTCTTGGAAATAAAATTGCGTGCCCCCTTTTGCATGTGTTGCCATTCAGGTAGTAGGGGAAGACGTCATTTGGTAGATTTACCTTCATGAAGATTTGATTCTACTCTCTGGGCTTCCGCTTTAAGGAAAGTTGGAAGGAGATTGATTAGAGTCTGCCTTGTAGGTACTTGAATTGGCAGGAAATGCATCAAAAGACTTGAAGGTAAAGCGTATTACCCCTCGTCACTTGCAACTTGCTATTCGTGGAGATGAAGAATTGGACTCCCTCATCAAGGCTACAATTGCTGGTGGTGGTATGTAAATACTAAAATTTTATTCCTTCATAAAAATTTTGTAGCTTGTTATTTTTTAGTACAGAAGAAGACCTATTTTCACGGATCTTAAGTGTGGTTGCATTATGAAATTTGATATGTGTATATAACTTAATATTTACATACTTGAGCTTTGCATTTAAAGACCTTTTCCAAGTTGAACATTAAACTTAGTTTTATGTTTTATGTGATGTTTAAAAATCTATATATTAAAAAGTAGTATTGATCCCTGTTCCTCTCCTAGGTGTCATTCCACACATCCACAAATCTCTGATTGGGAAGAAAGGACAACAGAAGACTGTTTAAAGGATGCCTGGATTCCTTATTATCTCAGGACTCTAAATACTCTTAACAGCTGTCCAGTGTTGGTGATTCCAGTGGACTGTATCTCTGTGAAAAACACAATTTTGCCTTTTTGTAATTCTATTTGAGCAAGTTGGAAGTTTAATTAGCTTTCCAACCAACCAAATTTCTGCATTCGAGTCTTAACCATATTTAAGTGTTACTGTGGCTTCAAAGAAGCTATTGATTCTGAAGTAGTGGGTTTTGATTGAGTTGACTGTTTTTAAAAAACTGTTTGGATTTTAATTGTGATGCAGAAGTTATAGTAACAAACATTTGGTTTTGTACAGACATTATTTCCACTCCAGTGGATAAGCTCAATAAAGGTCATATCCCAAACTCTTTGTGTTTTAAATTTGCTTGATTGTAATGGGAATTCCTTTCTTTTGAGTAGGGATCTCATACAGCAGTTAACATAAGCCTATTTCTCTTGAAATTGAACTTGGTACAATCAAGTCAGACCCAAGTGTAATTTTTTTTAACGTTATGTAATGAGCTATTAAAAATTTTTAAAACGTTGGCAGGAGCAGCAATGGGGCAAGTTGCTGTTTCTTAGGCTAAGCTTGGCCATCCCAGTTTGTTGGCGGTGCCTGCTTTGTGTGATAGCATCACACTGGTGGGCTATTGCTGTGGTGGATTTGGGGAGGAAGAGGGCATTATAGCTACCTCCACAGAGGGAACTGTAAGTTTAGACTTTGGAGATAGTTTTTTGTGTGCTACAGTGTTTTGAAGTCTACTTGAACTAAATTTTTCAGTTAACATCTTGGTGGGAGGCTTCATACTCTTCCATTTTCTAGAAGAGTGTCCTGAGTTACATATTTGCATGCTGACAATAGCTTGATTGAACATGGTGAAAAAATGAGTATTTTTTGGTTGGGTTGAGTGGACCATTTTGACACTTGCTTTTTTGTTCCTGTCCTAATCTGTTAAATTTGGATGACATTACCAAGCAATAAGTGGTCCCTTTCACCCCACCAAGGAGACCCAACATGACATTAAAGATAACGAGGAAATGCCATGAAAATGGGGGAAAGGAAAAATCCAACAAGTAATTTTCTGTGATGGTAATACATTAAGAAAAGGTGGTGCCGCCTTGTTTTGGTCATAAAGGATTTGGATTAGGGCTTTTCACCAGAATAATTGCAAACTGCAAATAAAGTGTTCATATCTTGTGGATGTACCTAGAAGCAATTTAATGAAATATGAGTCAGGAGAATGGTGTGTAGCTGAAATAAAAAGGAAATAAAACAATACCGTAGTTAGGGTATAAAACAATACTGTGGTTAGGGTCAAAGGCGCTCTAAGGAGCTTCTGAACACCTGTGCCGGAAGCACTTCCTAGGGACTGACAGCGCAGTACTCACCCGACCAAACCTCCCAAAGCTGAGGGGGCCTAGAGGCGGCCCTTTGATCCCTGGGGTTTTTTCCCGTAAACCAGCGTCCCCAGCCCCCCATCCGTTGTTCCGGCCGCCCAGAAAGCGGGCTCCCGCCTGCGCTGGCCGCGCTGCAGGTCAGGGGGCAAGGCGCTGAGAAGCCGGGGGGCCCGGTCCCCACCTCGACGGAATCCCCCGGCGGGTAGCCGGGCTGGTATCGCCCTCCTACACCACCACCCCCCCGGCCTCCGGCGTTGGTTGGCTCCGAGCGTGCCGGCGCCGCGCACTGACAGCGGAGTCGGCTCCGACTCCCAGGCCCGGGAGCTCGGTCCGGGTGCCCGGAGGGATGAGGCTCGCGCCGTAGGGGCCAGCGGGGGGCGGGGAGGCCGCCGTGAGGAGGCGGAGCTGTGAGTCCGCCCGGGCCGCCGCCGCCGCCACGGTGCCCTGCTCTCCTCCCCGCTCGCCACCGCACGCCCCCACCCCGGGCCGGCTCGCCTCCGCCGCGGCCGGGCGTCCGTTTCCCCAACCCCACCCCCCCGTAGCTGCGCTACCGGAGGAAACGGAAGAAAGCGCAAGCCATGGAGGGGAACCGGGATGAGGCGGAGAAATGTGTGGAGATCGCCCGGGAGGCCCTCAACGCCGGCAACCGTGAGAAGGCCCAGCGCTTCCTGCAAAAGGCAGAGAAGCTCTACCCACTGCCCTCGGCCCGCGGTGAGGCCCTCAGTGTCCCTTCCTTACCTGCCGGGTCCCCCCAGACCGCCGCGTAGCCCCCCCCCCCCCCCCCCCCCCCCCCCCCCCCCCCCCCCCCCCCCCCCCCCCCCCCCCCCCCCCCCCCCCCCCCCCCCCCCCCCCCCCCCCCCCCCCCCCCCCCCCCCCCCCCCGGGAACCGGCGGCGCCCCCGGCCTGCCAGACCCCGCCGCAGGGCCCAGGGGGGAACATCCCGACACACCCCCGCCCCGGCCCCGACTGCCCCGGGCTGGGCCTGGGGTGGGCTGCCCGAGATTCCCTCTGCACTAGTTTGCCTTCCAGATGCTGGCTCTCAGCTGACAGACGAGTGTTGCCCGTGCTTGGGTCCGTTTTGTAAAGGTCTAGCTGTCATTCTGCCAGGAGATTCCTCTGACCCCGTCTTACCTGAGTGGGGCTTTATAAATGGCTGTTCGGTTGTGTGGCCCCCTCCCACCGCATCTTAATCCTCAAATAAGGCCTAGGCACCTGAGGAAGTGAGAGGAATGGGGAACTCTGGTGGCTCATGTACAGGTCTCCGTTCCACCACCTCTGGGGTAGAACCCTATTCCCAGAGCAAACATTTCGAATACCTGAGATGACATTGCTTTTCCCTGGTAGAGCTTTTTTGTTTGTTTTGTTTTTTGGTTGTTTGTTTTTTTAGAAGAGAGGAGCACAAATTTGGCAAGAATGATAGAGTCAGCAGTGATTTCCTAAATAGTATCTGACTGATACTATTTGATAACACCATAATTACTAATAAATCAGGCAAATCACTAAGGAATACCATACTGGACTGACTGATTCGCCCTGTTCAGGTCCTGCTCTGTAGGCTTTAAAGTAATAGTAATAGCCAACATTTACTGAGCACTTAAGTGCCAGGCCTTGTGCCTAGTGTTTTGTACGAAATATTTCATTTACTCCTCAGAACAGTTCTCTGTAGAGATGGAATTTGTTTAACCGGGTTTACCCATGTGTAAACATTTTTTGATGAATGAATGAATAAATGAATGAATCAATCAGTGAGTGAATGAATAAAAATATTTTACTGAAGATCGCAGAGTAATTAGTACCAAAGTCAGAGAAGTACTTGAGCTTTCCAGCTCCAAAGAGCCTTTAACCGTCATGCTCTATTGTCTTGCCAATAGAATACTGTTTCACTGGAGGTTCAAGGTATTTCTAGGTGAAGAAAATTAATGATAAGTTAATAAGAACGTGAGGCTGTTTTATTGTTTTCTCAATTTTTTTTATATTGTTGAACCCCTTGTATTCTTTGCTTTCTCTATCATTTTTGTTACACTGCTGTTAAATATTGTACCAGAGAGGACAGGAAAAGGAAGTGAAAGGAAAGAAAGGAGTTAATATTTTTTAAAAATGTGTTACAAATATGTAACAAAATTTACTAAATCATTTTTAAGCATTTGGTTCAGTAGTATTAACCATTTTTATATTGTTGTGTAATAGATCTCTGGAATTTTTCATCTTCTAGAGCTGAAATTCTATACCAACAGAACAACTCCCCATTTTCCCTGCCTGCCAGCTTTGGCAACACTGTTCTTTATTTTTAAAATTCTACTACTTTAAATACGTTCTGTAAGTGAAATCATACAGTGTTTGTCTTTTTTGACTGGTTTATTTCCCTTAGCACAATGTCCATTAAGTACATGTTGTAGCACGTGATATGATTTTCTTTTTTTAAGGCCATATAATATTTCATTTTACGTGCGTGCGCGCACACCCCCCCCCAACATTTGCATTCATCTGTCAGTAGACAGGTTGTTTTTATATCATGGCTATTGTGAATAATGCTGCTGTGAACGTGGGTTTGCAAGTATCACATTGCAAGTTTCTCCTGCTTTCAGTTCTTTTAGATACACACCCAGAAATGGGATTGCTGGATCATACTGGCAGTTCTATTTTTAAATATTTGAGGAACTACTGTACTGTTTTCCATACCAGTTGCACCATTTTACATTCCCACCAACAGTGTGCAGAAGAGTTAGTTTTTTCACATCCTCACCAAAAGTTTTTTAGATGTTTAACAGACTGAGCCACCCAGGCACCCTTGCCCATTTTTAATTGCATTGTCTTGTGGTTGAGTTGTAGGAGTCCTTTATATATTTTAAATATAAAGCCCTTATCAGGTATATGATTTACACATTTTTTTCACCCATTCTGTGGGAAGTCTTTCATTCTGCTGGTTGTGTCCTTTGATGTACAGAAGTTGTTAAGCTTCATGTAGTTTCATTTGTCTGTTTTTGCTTTTAAGCCTGTGCTTTTGGTGTCATATTCGAGAAACCATTGCGCAGAGTTAAAATTTGCATACTGTATGAATACATGATTTCATTTTAGTCATTATCTAGTACTAGAGGGACAGTTTTAACAGATGGAATACCTTGGCTTTTGAATCCTATCTTCTCCACCTTCTAGCTGTAACCTTAATCTTGGGTATGACCTCTGTAGCCTTTGGTTCTTTCATCTGCAAAATGGGGCAGTAATGTACCGATATAACGGGGCTATTGTGAGAGTTAAAGGAATTAATACATGGAATGCGTTTAACAGTAAGCACTCAAGTTTTGGGGTATCATTTCTATTTAACAAATGTGAGGCTCTGAGAAACTTGTGGCTTGTCATTCTTATGTAAACAATTTGTTGTTTTTGTTGTTTGCTTAATGATTCACTGAGAAATTTTATTCTTTCAGTGTTTTGGTTTTTTTTCCCTTAACTTAGCTCTATGCCCAACATAGCTTGAACTCACAACCCTGAGATCAGGAGTCCTGTGCTCTATGGACTGAACCAGCCAGGCATCCCTATCATATAAACAATTTGAATCAGTCTGCTAAAGGATACTGTAAGATATCAAAGCACAATAGAGTTGTTGTTCTTAAAGACATGAACATAGGAAAAAAATAAGAAAAATAACAGTGAAAATTAATAGTACAATGTCTTGCAAAGTCAGTTCTGTGATTATCAAGTAAAGTGATAGGGTACAGTTGTGGTGTGGTCAGAATATCTTAGTTCAGATGCAGACTTTGCCTCTAACATTTTTGAAACCAGGGACAAGTTACTTAACATCTCTAAGTCATTTTTTGTGTGAATTATGAAGGGTGAAATGTTATGTGTGAAATGAAGATTTTATCACAGGGCTGAGGTGAGCATTAGCTGAAATAAAGTTATGCTCAACTGCTCAGTAAAGTGTGTTTTACACAGAATGTTCTCAGAAGATGTTTAATGGAATAATTTAAGGATTTAGGGGAGGGAAAGATCTAGAACATTTGTTTAAGTCCTGAGAAAATATTTAGTGTAGAAAGAAATTGAAGCTATTGGTTAAAATGAAATTTAAAAATTTTATCCCTAAATTTTTCCTATTCTCCTCCTATTCTGAAACTCTCCTATTTTTCTAGATTACTACCAAATTCTTATAACTCGGGGTTTTGACTGAAGGTTCCTCTGGATGTATTTTCCTACTAAGATAGGCAAAAGAAGACATTGCTTATTGACCTTCATTATTCTTAAACGGTGAATGTGAAAATGTGAGAGTAAATTCTAACCAAACTCCAGAATTTTTATCCTCTTTACATTTTTTTTTTGCCAGGTGAGCAGTTGGATTGATAAAACACTTTAAAAAGTTGGCAAGAGTTTTCCTTGAGGAAAAGCTTGGTCTTAAAATGGATCTAGGACATTATTGCTTTCTATGTTTTCAGTTGAGGATATTATTTTATGGATCATTTATTTCAGTGGACTTCTAAAAGAACTGAATTTTACAAATATTCAAATATTTTCATACTAGGAGTTTGGTTTATGTTCAAAAGGATTGATATGTATGACTAGCTACTATATATTCTGGAAAAGTAATGTCAGCAAGCAGAAAAAGTAAACTACGTTTTAGTTTCTTAAACTATATTTATTGAATTATTGATATGTTTTGGACTTTACAGAGGGAAACAATCTCACTGTTTTAATGCTTTACATTGCTATTTACTTAGTATTAACTTTACTGTTTCATACTAATTGGGGCCAATTAGTATAGATTTGTTCGTTGTTGGTTGGTTTTTTTTTTTTTTTTGAAGAAAAGCATTTTGATTGTTTTCAAGAATTTCTTAGTAACTTGAACTAAATTGTGGCCTACAACTTCAAAAAAGGCCATCCTGGTCTATTTTAATGAATGGATAACTAAGGTGTAATTTGCAGCATCTGTCTGCACAACAGCACTTAAAATAGTCCTCTATTTTTTCCCTCATATGGGAGATATATGTATAGAATTTTACTTTTTTTAACTACATTATTTTAAAATTTAAATCTAATAAAAAATTCAGAGTTCTATCCCTCTTTTGCCTCACTTTAAATAGTAAATTAAAGCTTTTCAAACTGTCATTACACATCTGGAGTATTAGCTAACCTAGTCCTTTTAAGGCAATTCCATTTTCTTTCTATTTCTGTCTTAATTAAAATTTAGTGATGAGTACAAATTATACATTCAGAACAATTACTTCGATAACATTGAGTTAAGTGTTATAAAATGATCTCCAAATTTCAGCTAATAGCCAAACTGTTTCAGACATTATAGTTAAAGAATACTGAATTTGGTTTTGAACCTTAATTTAATAGTTGTGTGACCTTGCATATGTAACTATTCTTTGGAGCTTCAATTTTCTCATCTCTAAAATGGGGATACCTTTATTCAACACACATTTACTGAATCCACACTTCTTTGTGGTTAGGGAGTCAGTGAACAGTAAAACAAAGTCCTTGTCCTCCTAGAGCTTACATTCTACAGAAATGAAGTATGACGTATCTGCTGGACATAATAATGACTTAATTCCTGTGATTCTCCTTTCCTTTCTTGAAACTTAGTTATCTCATCTGTAATTTTCACAGGACTATTATAAGAGTATTGTATTAAGTGCTGTAAGAATGTCACGCCTTATTACTAAGCCAAAAGTATTTGGATACTGCCTTTGGGTCAACAGTATATTTATTTTCTGTCATTTTTAAGTTACCTGTTTGAGCACAAAATAATTGCTTTAAGTTAGGATTGCTCTCCATTTAGATTCAACTACTCATTCCATGCTTAGTTAACATGTGGTTCTCCCTCTTTTGCTGCATTCATTCCTCGTGCATATAGCCGTACTTCTCCTAGACTAAAAAGTCTTGCCATCACGAACCATTTTAATCTTAATTATCCTTTTTACTCCCCTGGTATCTGACAGTATTTGCTTTGGCATATATAAGCCTGTATTTTCTGGAATGACACCTGTTTATATAACTTTATTCCCTTCAATAAAGATGATTTGCTAAATTAGTAAGTGAAAATCTTATAGCTGTGAGGCTTAACATGCTAATATATTCACAAATGAAGCTTTTCAATAATCAGGTAAGTATGCAAATGTATATGTAAAAATTGTCACTAGCAAAATTTGGAAAGAGTATAAGTGTTCATCAGTGAGAATTGTTAAATAAATTACATTGCATTCAGATACTATGCACCTATTAAAAATAATAATGTGCCTCAATAATTTTCCTTCACCCTGCTCATTGGCCATAAATCCCCAGCTGTCTTTGCTGAATTCGAAGATAAGCCTGATTACTCCCCTATTGCAGTAGTCCTGAATAATAAATAAATAAATATATAAATAGTGATGTGAACCGATATTTTGCTAAAAAATTAAATGCATGATGTTTTATGAATTAAAGGTAAGCTATCAACACATATAGATTATTCTAATTTTGTTTAAGCATACATAAAAAACTTAACAGAGTAACTAAAGTCAAATATACCAAAATGGTGAGTGATTTTCTTGTGTGGGATTTATAAGTGATTTTTACTTTGTTGTGTCTTTTTTAATGAGCTGAGAAACATTACTCTTGTAATTGCACAAATAAAAGCTGTTTCTGGTTTGTGAAGAGGAGGAAAACATCCGTTTGTTTTTCAAATTATGCATCCTATTTTAGTTTAGCTAATAGGGGACATTCTATTGCACAGGTGTGCAATAGAAACTTAAGAAATAAAGACAGATCTTGGTTCTTCACTTTTGGATGATTCACATAAACATTTTTAATATTGTATTTACTTTTTCACTAGTCCTTAATATGGAGTATTCTTTTTTTTTTTTTTTAAGATTTTATTTATTTATTTGACAGAGAGAAAGAGACACCAAAAGAGGAGATTAGGCAGGGGGGAGTGGGAGGAGAGAGAAGCAGGCTTCCCACAGAGCAGGGAGCCCAATGTAGGGCTTGATCCCAGACCACTGGGATCATGACCTGAGCCGAAGGCAGACACTTAATGAGTGAGCCACCCAGGTGCCCCAGTAAGGAGTATTTTTAAATTAAATGCAGATTCTGTCAAAATCCCCAAAGCAAAGCAATAGATGTGGAAAGTGAAGGCATAAAATGATATTGTATAATTTTAAAAACTAAAAATAAATGTAGTCTGGTTTATAAGTACTATATTCGCCCTGTTAATGTTTGTAATACTGCACATTATTTGCAAATGAGATCTCGTGGTAGCTAATACAGAAAAATCCAACGTGTTTTAAATTCTGGCAGTATTTGAACTGAATCATATTACCTTCTCAGGGATTGGTTCCAGAAATTGTTAATAAAGAAAGCCTTGCTGATTCCATTTTTAAGATGACAAAACTGGATATTGAAACCCAGAGGTAATGGAACTTGTCCAAATTTTCACTCTTTGGAGTCAAAGAGTATTTGGTGTGAGTGCATGTACACATGTAGCCATTGTTAAGCAGAGCCCCTATGCATGAAATCGTAGACAAATTTTCACTATCATAAAAATGCTGAAAATATAAAACAACAGTGATCCTGCTTCAGCAATATTCAGCATCTAGCTATTAACCTGGAAGATGTCCAAAACAAACACTGGAGGAGCATTTTTGTGCTAAGAATAAAAGGGAATGCACAGATAACTTCTAACTTGCATGCATAGGGATTTTGTGTCTACCTGTAAATACTAAACACATAAAACCATTTTCATATCTGGCTCCACGAGTTTTTAAAAAATTCTTCACTTACTAGCTGAACTACTTCTATAAAGAGATAGTTCCCCTTTCCTGTCTTAGGATTACATAGTACAGTTCATACAGGAAAGACAAGTGCTTGATTGCTTTTATCAGTTTTCAAGAAAAGGAGTTGGTTCCCTGTTTTTCTACAAAAGCAACTAGTTAGTATAGTTGACCCTCAAACAACATGTGTTTGAACTCTGTGAATCCACTAATCAGATTTTTTTTTTTTTGCTAAATACAGTACAGTTCTATAAGTGTGTTTTCCTTATAATTTTCTTAGTAACATTTTTTTCTCTAGCTTATTTTATTGTGAGAATATAATATCTAATGCATATGATATACAATATATGTGTTAATCAAGAATTTATGTCATTGTTAAGCTTCCTTCCAGTCAGTAGTAGGCTATTAGTAATTAGGCTTTTACTGAACCAAAAGTTATATGGGTATTTTTAACTGCATGTGGATTGGTGCCCCCAACTGCTGGGTTGTTCAGGGTCAACTGTTATTATTTTTTGGGTCTTTAGCCAGTATGGAGCCCCTTTACATTTAGCTCCTGAGTACACACAGAGTCCCAATAATCTTAAATAATTAACCTCCTGTTTGGTGTAACAGAATGTTTCAGGCTCCTCTTGTACATATTCTGTGATAGATCTGGAATCAGTCATATCTACAAGTTTCTTTTAATAGAAAATGGTGTTTCAACCTCACAGTCTGGCAGTAAGGATGCTGTAGCTACTAGATTGTTCATTATTTCCGGGCTTTTTTAGTGTACAGACTAGGACTTAACTTTTCTTCTAAATCTAAAATAGTTTACGAATTTGTACTTTTACTTCTCATTCATATTAAGCACTTCGGGGTATTAAATTTCTCTACTTTATATTTCTTTTTTTTCCTAGTTTATATTTCTGTTTCCTTCCTTCCACAGTAGTAATGCTGGTTCTCAAGGCCATAGTGAATGATAGAATATGTCATGATTATTTTTTTGCTTTCGGCCACATCATATACTTACATAATAGTTTCAGAGTAATATTGACCAATACCACTCCCCTAATGCATTTATTGAAAAGTTAAAATTTCTGGCATATACTCTCCCCATTTGCCCTCCCCATTTCAAGTTTTTTTTAATTTGAAATAATTTAAAATTTCTATAAAAGTCACAAGAATAGTATAGACTTCCCTTGTGTATCTAACTCAGGCTTTTTCTATTTGATAAAATTTTACTATATTTGCTTTATCATGCCCTTCCTCTGTCCTTTCTTGCTGTCTCCCCTGTCCTACGTATACATGCACAATTTGTTCTTATTATATTTTTCCTGAACCAGTTAAGAGTAAGTTGTAGACAGGCTGTCCTGTTAGCCCTCAATAATTTAGTATATATTTTCTAAGACAGGGATACTCTTATATAACCACAGCATAACTGTTAAATTAATGAAACTAATGCATGTACCTCTTTCAAATTCTGTCCATCTTCTCAATTATGTCTTTGATAGCAAAAAAAGACACACTGCATTTATTTGACATGTTTTATTCTCCAGATAGCATCTTTTCTCTTTTCTCCCTTGACCTTTGGTGGGTACAGGCCAGTTATTTGTGAAATTTCCCTCAATTTGGGTTTGACATTTCTTCATAGGAGTTTTTGGCAGGAATACATAAGAAGTGATGTTGTTTTCTAAGTATAGAATATCAGGAGTGATATGGTCTTTATTAATTGATGCTTATTTTGATCACTTGTTTGAGTTGCTCGTCATCAGGTTTCTCCATTCTAAACTTACTTTGTTTCCCCTTTGTAATTAATAAATATTTTATGGGGAAATACTTGAAATTGTATAAATGTCCTGTTCCCCAACAAACTTTACCCAACTCCTTTTAGAGTTCATCAATAATTCTTTCCTGAATAAATTTCTAATGGTTGTCAAATGGTGGTTTTCTAATTCTGTCATTCTTTCTACTACTTATTAGTTGCATTCAACTTTATTAGTTTGGATTCATGGATTCCTATTTAATCTATTACTAGCATTTTTAAAAAAAGATTTATTTATTTGAGAGAGAGTGAGCATGTGGGTGAGTAGAAGGAGGGGTTGAGGGAGAGGAAGAAAATCTCAAGTAGACTCCCCACTGACCGTGGAGCCGATGTGGGTCTTAGTCTCATGACCTATGAAATCATGACCTGAGCCAAAACCAAGAGTCAGACACTCAACCAGCTGAGCCTCCCAGGTACCCCTATTGCTATTCTTTTAATTTTTTTGCTCATATTGCCTCAGATTTAGTCAGGAGTCCCTTCCAGCTGACTCCTTTGTCTTTTTTTTTTTTTTTTTAAGATTTTATTTATTTATTTGACAGAGAGAGAAAGAGTACAAACAGGGGGAGCAACTGGGAGAGGGAGAAGCAGGCTCCTGCAGAGCAGGAAGCCCAACATGGAGCTCGATCCCAGGACTCCAGGATCATGACTCGAGCCGAAGGCAGGCGCTTAACCGACTGAGCCACTCAGGAACCCCTCCCTTGTCTTTTTGACATATCTTCATCACTCTTTGAGCTTCCTTCCTTTCTGGCACAAAAAGATTTTCAGGTTCACTCTTTATTTTATTGTCCTGGGAATCAGCTATTTCTCCAAGGAGTTCTTATTCTTTTCAGTGATCAATGGTACTTGGAAACTAAGATATACACACTAGAAAGGCTTCTTGCTACAGGGTTGTCATTACCTTTGGGCCATCTCAGTCATTAGAGCTAAGAAATATATGTACGTGTGAATGTATGTTTGTATTTGTATGTGTATGTATTTCTGTGTGTTACATGTGTTTGTTTATGGACATACACACATTTATAGTAATTTAATCTTCATCAATTTTGATATCTGTGTAACACTCACAAACCTCCACCAGAGTTCATTCTAGCCTTCTCCATTTCCCTATTTGTAATGCCATTCTCAGCCCTGTTTTTGGCTATAACTCCCCTCTTGGTTCCAATAAGCTTCCTTCCTTCAAGCGTCAGCTCCCAAAAGGCAGAGAGGAAAGGGAAGAGAAGACCAATAATTTGTTTTTTCAAGTAAAAGACAAGCCAGAGGAAGCTCATCATTTTAAAAATATTTAAATCTGTTTACAGTGTCAGAGCATATTGTTACTACATACTATATGCTCTTTCTCTTAATTGTCAGTCTTACCTCTGTAGGTCACTATATATTTAGTTCTCACCATCAGTTCGTATATCAATGTATTTTTAATTATTTTGGATTCCTAAAGCTTTTTCTCTAGTAGATTTCTAGGAAGAGCTTGTGGGAACTATGCTCCTAAGTTCGGGAATGTTGAAAACTTCATTTGGGGCTTAGTGCTTGAAGTTAATCGGTGCGCACAAAATACTTGGCTGAAATTTTCTTTGTTTGGATATCTAAATATGTTATTCCATTGTTTTCTGCAAATACTACTTATAAGCAGAGTTTGATGACAATCTCATTTTCTTTCACTTATAAATTTTTTTGTCTTTGTGCCTAGATGCTTGGTTAATTTTACTGGAATATATTTTGGTGTTGGTTATTTTGTGTCAGTATTCTTAGGTATGTGATTTGCCCCTTCATTATATGATTTTAGATGTTTTTATCAGAAAAGTTTTCTCCAATTATTCTTTTATTGGTTTTATTCCCTTATTTTTCTTTTTTAGGACTCCTGTTATATGTGTGTTGGATAGTCTATTTTCAGTATTTGCCATTTTTTTTCTCATTTTTTGTCCTTTTCATTTTTTTAATTTAAAAATTATTCCTCCTTTTAATATTCTCTTTTGCTTACACAAAATTATCTGTAGTTTATTAATTCCTTATTTCATCTAGTTTAGTCTTTTTTGAATTTGTTTTTCTTTTATATCTCATTGTTTCTTGAGTTTTATCATCTAAGCTCTGAATGAATAATTCTGGGGGGTTTTCCAGTTCGAATTTATGGTATACTTTCATATTATGTATAACGTTTTAAAGTCTTTTCAACTTGTTTTGATGCAGTTATTTATAATGTTTACCTGTTTTGTTTGCAGTATGTTAAAAAAAAGTCTTTGTGGTATGTATTCATTGTCTTCAGAGATTTATTTTATTCCTATTCACTCTTTTTCTCACAATAACTTTGTATCAGATATCAGTTCTACCATTTTCTTTTACTAATTTTTTATACTCATTTTTATGTGAAGTTAATTAGCCTTTCTAAATACACAGAGATCCTTCTCTTTTTGGGTAATGTTTGAAAATATGTCACCTTGTCATATAAGTTCTCTCTCTTTTCTCCTTCCTCACTTCATCTAGAGTTTATTTCTTCTACCACTGTCCTATTCAGTTTGGGTCCTGTTCGTGTGGCTTTGTTCTGGATGGGAGTTTTGACTGATTAATTTTGAGTGTTTATAGTACCTGGAGTTTCTGTGCCCTTAAGAGTTTATTGTGGACCCTGTCACTCACAGGCTATGGCAGTGAGCAAAACTCACTCTTTTTTACATACTTTTCTCAGTTTTCCTTGTTGTGTTGTAATATAGAAAGTCCCTGTTGGTTATTTTGGAGTTCTTTTGTTCTGTGGACCAGCAAATGCCCTGTTACTGTGCTCTACTTCTTCCCACACAGATGATAAAACCCACATAGATCTCATAACTATTAGTTCATCCCCACCTTCTGGTATTTGGGGATTTTGTGCATGGGGTTTGGATTCTGCTATCTAATTGCCCAGATTTTATAAGGCAATTAGCAGAGATTTAAAATTTTAGCTGCTGTGTCATAACCTTCTTCCCAGAATTCTTACAAAATTTTTGAGGATTCTGTAACCTCTAGACCATGTTGGCTTCTGCTCTCAGTTAAAAATTAACTATATAGCATATATTATCTTATTAATAACTAATAGGTTGTGGTCTAAGAGCCTTTCTGTGTCATCTACAACTAGATATTATAAAAACAATTTCTTATGTCTTTGGTTACCTCTTGAATGCATTAGCTAGGGAAAGATATGGTAGAAAGAAATATATATATGTACATATATATATACACACACACACACTTATATATGTCACACAGACACTTATATATGTATGCACATATATAAACTTTTATTATGTTATAAATAATAAACAACTTTATGTTTACAAATTTGCCATCACTGCTAAGATCTTTTATATATATATATGTGTGTGTGTGTGTGTGTATATAAAACAGCCTTATTGAGATACAGTTCACATATGTATAATTCATTCTTTTAAAGTATACCATTCAGGGGCCCCTGGGTGGCTCGGTTGTTAAGCATCTGCCTTTGGCTCAGGTCATGATCCCAGGGTCCTGGGATCGAGCCCCACATTGGGCTTCCTGCTCAGTGGGAAGCCTGCTTCTCTCTCTCCTACTCCCCCTGCTTATATTCCCTCTCTTGCTGTCTGTCTCTCTCTCTCTCTCTCTCTGTCAAACAAATAAATAAGATCTTAAAAAATAAATAAATAAAGTATACCATTCAGTGGGTTTTAGTACATTCATAGTTGTGCAACCATTGCAGCAAACAATTTTAGAACATTTTCTTCACCTCAAAAAGAACCCTATACTCATTAGCAGTTAATCCTCATTTGTCCCAAATTCCTCTTTTTCCTCCCCACTAGCCCTTGGCAGTGACTAATAGTGCTTTCTTCTCTCTACATTTGCTTGCTTTATACGTTTCATATTAATAGAATCATACAATATTTGTGACTCTTTTTTTTTTTTTACTGAGCATATTTTCAAATTCATTTATGTTGTAGCATATATCAGTACTTCATTTTTTCCCCAAAGATTTTATTTATTTCAGAAAAAGAGAATGTGTACAAGTTGGGGAAGGGTAGAGGGAAAAGCAAACTCCCTGCTGAGCAGGGTGTCCAATGCAGGGCTTGATCCCAGGACCCTGGGATCATGACTTGAGCCAAAGGCAGACACTTAACTGACTGAACCACCCAGGTGCCCCCTTTCACCCAAATCTTTATTTAAATTCTAGTTAATACACAATGCAGTATTGGTTTTAAGAATGGAATTCAGTGGTTCAACACTTACATGTAACACCTAGTGCTTGTAACAAGTGCCCTCCTTAATACCCATCTAGCCCATCCCCCACCCACCTACCTCCATCAACCCTCAGTTTGTTCTCTATCATTAAGAGTCTTTTATGGTTTGTTTCCTTCTCTTTCTTTTTTTTCTTCCCCTCTCATATGTTCTTAGGTTTTGTTTCTTAAATGCTATGTATAAGTGAAATCATATGGTATTTATCTTTCTCTGACTGACTTATTTCATTAGCAGAATGTACTCTTGCTCCATGTTGCACCATGTTGTTGCACATGGGAAGATTTCATTATTTTGATGGCTGAGTAATATTCCATTGTGTGTGTGTGTGTGTGTGTGTGTGTGTGTATGTATATGTATATGTATATACACACCACATCTTCTTTATCATTCATCAGTTGATGGACATTTGGGCCTTTCCATACTTTGGCTATTGTTGATAATGCTGCTATAAACATCAGGGTGTATGTATCGCTTTGAATCTGTATTTTTGTATCCTTTGGGTAAATACCTAATAGTGTAATTGCTAGACTGTAGAGTTTCTATTTTTAACTTTTTGAGGAACCTCCAAACTGTTTTCTAGAATGGCTGCACCAATTTGTATTCCTATCAATAGTGCAAGAGGGTTCCCCTTTCTCTGCATCCTCAACAACACCTCTTGTTTCTTGTGTTGTTAATTTTAGCCATTCTGACAGGTATGAGATGGTATCTCATCATGGTTTTGATTTTTATTTCCCTGATGATGAGTGATGCTGAGCATCTTTTCATGTATCTGTTAGCCATTTGTTTATCTTCTTTGGAAATAAATGTCTTCTTTAAAAGTTTTCTTTGGATAAATATCTATTCATGTCTTCTGCCCATTTCTTAACTGGATTATCTGTGTTTTGGTTGTAGAGTTTGATAAGTTTTTTATCGATTTGGGATACTAACCCTTTATCAGATATGTTGTTTGCAAATATCTACTCCTATTTCATAGGCTGCCTTTTAATTTTTGTTGATTGTTTCCTTAGTACTTTGTTTCTTTTTATTGTTGATAATATTCTGTTGTATGGACATATCACATTTTATCCGTTCATCAATTGATGAACATTTGGATTCTTTCCAATGTTTTTCTAGTATGAACAATGCTGCTATGAACATTTGTGAAGCAGTTTTTGTGTAGATGTGTGTTTTTATTTCTCTTGGGTTTATGTCTTCAGATTTATGATTTCTTAAATATATTCTCTCTTTCTGTGGATTGTCTTTTTACTTTATTGGTAATATTCTTTGAGGGGACAAAGTTTTTAATTTTGATGAAGTCTAGTTTCTCTATTTTTCTTTGTCACCTGTACTTTTATCTAAAAATGTTTGCCTGACTCAAGGTTACAAAGATGTATTCCTATATTTTCTTCTAGGAAGAAAATATTTCTTTACTTCTGTATTTTCTTCATAAACACACTTAGGTGTGTGGTCTGTTTTTTGTTGTTGTTTTGGCATATCATGTGACAAAGGGGTCTAACTTCATTTTTGTTCGATTTAATTTTTTCATTTCTATTACAATTATTTCTTTGGTATACAAATTGTCTCAATTTTGTTCTAACCCATTTGTGATCCCTACTTAAATTTTTAAGTTGATTTCTTACATAAATGCATTGTGCTCATATGATTGTGGAATATATGACTACTTAGAAATTCAAAGAGAATAACATTATGGTCTAGCCAGAATGTAGTCAGTGTTTTTATTTCTTGTGTGTCTATAAAGAATGAATATTCAGGGACGCCTGGGTGGCTCAGTTGGTTAAGCGGCTGCCTTCGGCTCAGGTCATGATCCCGGTGTCCTGGGATCGAGTCCCACATCGGGCTCCTTGCTCGGCAGGGAGCCTGCTTCTCCCTCTGCCTCTGCCTGCCACTCTGTCTGCCTGTGCTCGCTCACTCTCTCTCCCTCTCCCTGACAAATAAAAAAAAAAAAAAAAAAAAAGAATGAATATTCACCAGTTGTTGGGCATAATGTTTTATCTCTTAGATCAAGCTTGATAAATTAGACATTTATATCTTGTGTATCCTGGTGATTTTTTTCATCGACCCAGTGTTAGTTAATAACTAACATTGAATTGTGATAAATTGTGTTCAATTGAAATGTGTTAAAATCTTCTACCACAAAGGTGGATTTCTCTGTTTCTTCCTTTAGTTCTTTTTTTTATGTTTAAGTTTTTCTTAAACATTTTTTAAAAGATTTTATTTATTTATTTGAGAGAGAGAGAGGGTGTGTGTGAGTAGGGGAAGAGAGGGAGAGGTAGAGGGAGAAACAGATTCCCCGTTGAACAGGGAGCCCAATTTGGGTCTTGATTCCAGGACCCTGAGATCATGACCTGAGCTGAAGCCAGATGTTTAACTGACTGAGCCACCCAGGCCCCTCTTATGTTTAGTTTTAACTTATGGAATGTTTCAAGCATACACAAAAGGAAGGAGAATAGTGTAGTCAATTCCTATTGCTCTCTCATCTTTAACCTCTGTGAATATATATGGCCAATCTTATTTCATATATATTTTCTCTACCCTTTCTTTTATGCTCCTCCAGTATTTTAAAGCAAATCCTTGACATAACTATACTATTGTTTTATAGACAGTCTGTTTAGATTTATTCATATATTTACCACAGTATTTGATCACCATTCCCTTTTACATTTTCACCTATCTTGGAAGCATTTTCCTTCTGCCTAAAATGTATATATAATATAGTATCCTTTAGTGAAATCTTAGTGGTAAATTTTATCCATTTTTGTTTCTTTGAAATGTTTTTAATTTTGAGCATCCTCTAGAAAATAAGTGCAGAATTCAAGCTGACAGTGACTCTTTCTGAGCTTTTTGTGAAGGTACTGTTACCGTGCCTTTTAGCTGCCATTATTGTTGAGAAATAAATAGAAAGTCTTATTTCTGTTTCTTTATGGATAATCTCATTGGCTTCTTTAGTGACTGTCTCTTTTTCTTTGGAATTCTGTAGTTTCACCATGATAAAACAAATGAAATTGTGTCATAAGGAATTAAATGATAACAATTTTGAGTTATTACGTTTAATTTCTTAATATTCTATTTCTAAGTGGTGATTAGTGGTCTGTAAACAGTCATATAAGGAAATATATTTTATCTTAAAAAATCTGGTGGTGAATACTTTTGGAGTACATGATTCTTAATTTTTCAGCTTTATAACTTTCTTCTCAAGATCATGTGTATGTACATGATGTTTCTACAGCACTATTGGAAATAATTATGAAAAATGGAAGCACTGCTGGAAATAGCCCTCACTGCCGAAAACCATCAAGTTGTGGTGATCAAAACAAGCCTAATTGTACAAAGGACAGCACATCTGGTAGCAATGAAAGTGGAAAGGGCTACACCAAAGACCAAATAGATGGAGTTCTCAGGTAGGGATAAATATGACTCATCTCTCATTTATAATTGATACTAACATACTTTTTGATATTTTAACACCTAAAAAAATGTGTGAACTATAATTTAGTGGAAGAATTGAACTCTGGATGTCTTATGCTTTATATTATTTATCAAATCAGTCTATAAAGTAACAACTCTATGGAAGGTTTCACCTTTTAAAGTAACTATAAGGCAAAAGTTCCTTCCAGATATTCT
The DNA here is from genome assembly GCA_004024625.1 of Mellivora capensis. Taxonomy (NCBI): domain Eukaryota; kingdom Metazoa; phylum Chordata; class Mammalia; order Carnivora; family Mustelidae; genus Mellivora; species Mellivora capensis. The sequence goes on from PISX010000305.1 coordinate 134,313, forward strand.
TTTCCATGGGGAAATATTATTTCAATTTTTTGACGCGGTATGATATTTAGATAACCGTAATAAAAGAGGGAAAGAATTGTTTTGTCTTTATATACAGGAAAGTAGGAGAATTTCATATGAAAGGAAAATTGAGGACAAACAGCAACAGCATTTTCAAATTATTATTTTGAAATTAATTTGTATTAATGTAGCACAATTTTTTTTCTGTTTCTTTAAGGCCATCATATATATGTACATATATATACATATACACATATATATGCAAACATAATAATGTATTCTTCTTTTAGTATTTTTCTTACTGTCATTATTCTGCCTCTGTGTTTTTAGTTTTACCTCATGTTACACTCTACTTAAAGTCAAAGAATTAGGTAGAGTTAGAAAATTGTGAACTGGGTTTTGGGCATCTGATGTGACTGATTTTATAATTAAGAAAAGATTTCTGGAAATAAAATTAACCTTTCAGTATGAAATGCTACAGAAAATGCTGTTTTGTTTTCTGCTACAGCTTAGGGAAGTTGTATTGATATTGTACTGATTTTGCTCTCCAGGGAAACTAAAGTGTAAGGTTGAAGGACTCTAAACAGTGATTAATCAGATAATTCACATGGAGAATGAATTATAGTACAGTGAACTAACTCAAGTGAAAAGCAGCTAAAACTAGATTGTTTTTCTCTTTACGTTTTATCTACTTTTCTTCTGATCTTACTTTTTTCCCTCATCCTTTTTTCTCCATTGCTTTTTAGTTTATTCTTTTTTTTCTTACCATAATTTAGAATTGAAGTCATTTTAATCAAATATCAATGTATTTACATTTTTCTTTTTTCCCTGCATATTTAGATGCTAAATTTGATTGTAACGTTTTATCTGAGTGTGGCCACAGATGTTGGTGTTTGGTGGAAAAAAAGAAAAGAAAAAAGACTTCCTAATGCTAAAGGGCATTTGATTAGCGTGAGTGGTAGTGAAGCACTTTTGGGATATAAGTAATTTTGCTAACTACTTTTATAACTAGTGTTGGGTGAGAGTTTTCTGAATATGTGAGATAAGTGAATGAAAAAAATGGACACTTCCTTTTGAATTTCTTCAAGAAAAAGCTTTAAATAAATGGTGTGCTGAAATGTGTTCTAGGAAACCACATCTATTTGAAAATAAATTGTATTTTCTTCTAAAATTTACTTCTGCTGGGAGAGGATGTTCTTAATGAAAGACCTAAATAAAGTTAATTGTATTATATGTGATTTCTGTTTAGAATCATTTTGTGATTAAAGAAAAGACAAAGAACTACTTTTATATTCTGAAATATCACCAAAGAATGGAGTTGAAAATTTTGGAGAATAGTATCCCCTAAATTTGGTGCTATTTTTTAAAAATCTTTTTTTCTTTGTTTCCTCTACTGTCCCCTTGAAATGAAGAGGAGTAGTTCAACGTATGGTAGAAATAACGAAGGCAGAACAGTGCTTCATTTTACTGTCTCTTGGAATATTTAGGCAGGATATCTTGAGAATGGAATAATGAAAGATGATGGTGGGTACAGTTACACTTTGTATATGGCCAGATTTGGAAAGATCAAAAGAAGAAGTTGAGGGAGTTTCTGTCTGTTGGCTTCTATATTCCCTTTGAAACTAGAGATGAGTTTATCATCTGAGAGTTAGAAGAGAAAAGGTGAGACTGGAAGCCTGAAGAGAGTTGTAAAAGTATGGGAAATTTCCAGAGGGGAAAGGCAAAGGGAATGGAAGGATTGCCTGTTAGCACTGAGGACCAGCCGAATTTCACACCATGAATTCTTATTGGGTATAAGTATTAGCTTAGTAATACAGCTGTATTAGAAATTGTTTCTCTGGTCAATAATTTTCTTATCCCTTTTTATTAAATGCAGTGTTGTTGTTTTTTTCTTTTGAGGACTAAATGTGATTGGAACGTTCTTTAATAGAATCCCTAAGTTATTCAGAGTACTTTAGTTGATAACTTATATGAGTTGCTTAGCTGAGTTATGTAACATTTACTCATTATATAAGCCTTCATAAGTCTTGTTGCTTAAGTGAGGTAACAGATCACCAGCAAACACTTAGATGCTATATGGTTTTGTTTTTTGTTTTACCTATACACAGGGGATTTTTTCTGAAGAAAGCCGTGTTATCTTGTGTTAGCAGGATTATGCAAACAAGTTGCTCAGTGACAATTTGGCTCAATGGGAGAAGCCATGCAATAATACTGCATCCATTGCATAAGTTAGAGCTAGTTTACAATAGGACTGAAGAAAAAGTGTATGACTTTGTAAAGATAATGTTCCATGTAACTAAACACTGTTTTTGAGTTGAAATATATTGAAAAATTATTGAGAAGTGTCCTGGATCTAATTTGAAGTTTTTAATTTCTCATTAAAAAAAACCCCATCTTTTATTTTAAAAACTTACAAGATCATTGTAAAAGCATTAACAGGATCATCATTCTGTTTATCAATTAGGAACACTTCTGTACAATTATTATGTCATTTGAATTGTGGGGATTTGATTAGGATTTGATTTAAGCTGTAGTTCTTGAAATGAAATCATTTTGCTAAACTTATGAAATAAATAATCCTTTGTCTCAAGAATAAATATTTCCCTGAACACCAATTAAATTTGAGGTCTATTTAAATGATCAGCTCTAACATGCAAAAAAAGAATTAAAAGAGGACCTTCCTGCCCTACCCAGTATGCATTTGTGCACATAAAAGAAGACATAGGGTCTGAACTAGATGTACTTCTTCATTGCTGAGCTTGCAGTTAGTCTTTCTGGCCTGAATGTACATTATTTCCTTCCAGGGTAGGTAATAGGTTACCTCTTTTTAATTTCTTTATCTCTTTTTAAAAAATTCTTTGGTGAAGATGGAGAAGAAGATTTGACTTTTTGAGTAAGGAGTGAACCATAGAAAGTATGACAAATGCAGTTAATTGGTGAAGGAATGATAAATAGAAATATGAATTAAAATAAATATATGAATGGTAATTTTTCATTCAGTTGTGAAAAATTAGGTAAATGTATGTGGAGCATTACTTGAAATGTATAGTGGCCTTCAGCTGGTGCATTGGTGATTTCAACTTTATACCTCTCTGCTAGCTTCTCAAAAAATTTCTCTTCTAATATATGATGAAAAACTCAGTGCAGGGAGGATATGGTAAAACTAGCTACACTTAAGAATTAGTGAAATAATTGTCTTCCTACCTTTTTTCTCTTTGTGACAATTCTTTTCCTTTTTTAAAGATTTTATTTATTTGAGAGAGCATGGGGGGTGGACAGAGGGAGAGAGAGAAGTAGACTTCCCGACTTTGTGACAATTCTTAGCTTTATGACCCATCTCTAGAGGATTGTGAATTCCAACCTAATTTCCCTACACTATCCAGCAGTCCTCTCTTGGGCTGCCTTTTTCTATTGCCTAGACTTTTATGCTTAAGAAATCTCTACAGAACAATTTTTGGAGGGTTAATCTTGTTATAATAAATCATTTAATGCATGTAAACCAAGTAATAGTGACTAGAATCATTTAGTGTTTTGTTTATCACTTCCTTTTGTTTTCTGCATTCAGATAATATCTGTCATATTCACAACTCTATTCCTTCTCCTCTTCTCCTATGTTCTCTATTCCAAATTGATGTTTGGTGCCAACTTCATTTTTATTATAGCACTTACCACCTTTGGCTTTTAGATCCTAACCATTTCTGCCCTTACATTTGGACCTATTCATCCATCTGTCCATTCACCATCCATCCATTCAACACATATGATGAACAAAACATAATCCTTGCTTTCAAGAGACCTGTAGTCTACAATAGAAGACTAGTCAGAAAAGGTAGCTGCAGTACACTGTGGTAATTGCTGGGAGAGGGCTCACGTCCAGAGGTTTTTGAGGGGGATAGAAAAGGAACACCAAACCTAGTCTTGAGGAATTGGAGTTCTTGAGAAAAGGAAAGGCTAAGTTGAGGTCTAAAGAAATTGTAGAAACTAAATAAGAAGGGAGGCAGAGAAGGCATGTTTTAGGCACCAAAACCAACATTCGAAAATACCTATGAGAGTAGTCTGTTTAAACAGTAATTGGAAAAGCAAACAGAAAGGAAGAGGTGGGTTACTCTGATGTCTGAAGGACTCCTTTTCCTTGTTTTAATTTCTGAGATACCAGGATTTTCAAGTCAGACAGTCTGAGGTTTGAATCCTTACTTGTGAGGCCTTTCCTAATCATCCTATTTAGAATAGCTGGCCTCCCCGTCCATTCTCTCATCTCCTTTGTCACGTTAGTTTTTTCTAAATATTTATCACCATGTGATGTACTTTATATTTTACTTATATAATTTGTTCATTGCTCATCCCTCTCCCAATTGTAAATTTAGTGTGAGCAGGGATTTTTTTTTTTTTTACTGTCTTACTCATCATTAGCATCTGAAACAGTATCTAGCAGAAAGTAGATGATCTGTAAATTTTTAGTGAAGAAATAAATTTCAGTTCCCATCTATTACTTGGTTATAGGACTTTTGGCAACTTCCTTAACCATTTTCAGCCTCGATTTTCTCATTGGTTAGATAGAAACAACATCTACCTAATGAGGAGTAAGTGAGACAGTTTGTATAAAATAATCAACATAATAAGATTCTGCAACTCTCTGTGTGAAATCTTTGTAGACCAGATACAGTTTGGAATTCAGAATTGTTCCTATTTTAGAAAGGTAATAAGGAGAGTATATTATACATAACATAATAACATTTAACATCTGGCAAACAGCCCATTACTTAATAGTAACATTTCTACAGGAACATGTGGAAATACACTTAAATGGGATAAATGAAAACTCTATAGGAGCTTCATGTCCCTTCAGGTCAAATTTTGCCTCTAAAAGAGTTCAAGTCAGGTTTTTGCAGTCAAATTATAGAATAACTTTCATTTTTCAGAGCTTTATGGATATTGGAACATGGATATGTGATTGTGGACCTGTGCCTGACACACAGTAGGTGTTCTATAAATGTCCCCTTTCCCTTTTTCTCTATCACATAGTTTCTAAACATATCTGGGAGAATGGGTCTCTACAAAGGCAGGAATCATTCTGTTTTATTCACTAATATATCTCAAGTGCCCAGAGCACTGTGACATAATTGGTGCTCCATAAATATTGTTGATTAAATAAAGGAAATACCACACTTATGAAATAAAGTTGATTGTTAGTATTTATTAAATATCTAAAGTAGAAAAAAATTTTAATTATTACTACCATAAAAACTGCATAACAGACTTTTGTTGATAGGTGATTATAAAAAAATTTCTATATCTTAAACGTGTCTTTTTACCTTTGTTCATTTGACAAATGTTGAATGTTTTCATTGTAAAAGAGCAAAGGCTTATTTATTTCAGAAATACTTATTGAGAATCCACCCTGTACCAAGCACTATCATGGCTTATAGTTTCAGTAGTAAAATAAGATCATTTTTTCTCTTTCCTTTGAGAACTTCTAGTCACTGCAATTCTTTAGCTGTCGGTGAACAATTATGCCTTAGATCTTTTCACCTGTTACTACTTTAAGCTACTCACACATGGAACACATCCAAAGTCATAAAGTACTCCACAGAAAATATTTAAAATGTTACTGTATTTTAGTGAGGGAAAATTATTAGGTTTTAGGAGATTATTAGTATTTAGAAGTATTAATGTTCTCTGCTCCATTCAGAGTATTTTTTTTAAATATACTTTAAAGACTCTGTGCTTAAACCATTAACATCTTTAATTAGCTATGTAAGTAATCTTCAGAAGTATGCTAATCATAGTGAAAATTGGGTCTAACAACCATTTTTGAGTCCTGTGATCTATATTATTATGAGATTTTCTTTTTCTTAGACAGACACAGATGAGTTCTCTTTAGTATAGCAGAGCTGAGTTAACTTGCCTTGACATTTAAACCATAAGGTATTTGTAATTGTTTTACATGCACTAAATTATTGCTTTGATATTTGGTAGGTCTATGTTATGTGACAACAAAAATCTTGGAACGCAATTCATATTAATTAATCTTTAGCTATGACATACTTGTGAAGAGTTTTGGAATTTCTTTGTGCACTTAAAAATTCTGTAAAATTGTTCTTGTCCTCTCATTTTAGTTTCAGTGTGTGCTCTGTCCTTCATCCGTGATTGTATGAGCCTTGCTTTACTTCTCTAGTTGTGATAAAAAGCACCAAGGACATTCTCATAGCCAACTCTCCTTAAACTGGAAAGAGGTTAAAGGAATGATCTGTGATCAAAAAAGAGATTGAAGCAATAGCCTTTAATGGGATAAGCTATCATTTGGCACTGAGAAAATAATCCACAGCAGTTCTTTCTACTATTCTAATAAATAAATAATTAGACATATTACATGAAGTTCTTCCTTGAAATTTACATTATAACACACTCTTTTGTTCACAGCATAAACAAATGTAAAAATTACTATGAAGTACTTGGAGTTACCAAAGATGCTGGTGATGAAGATTTGAAAAAAGCTTATAGAAAGCTTGCTTTGAAGTTTCATCCAGACAAAAACCATGCACCTGGAGCAACAGATGCTTTTAAAAGTAAAGTAAACCTTTAAAGCAATTTTACTAAGCTCTTTTTAGAACCCACTTTACAGTGTTTTAGAATATTAAATTCTGCATTTACACTGGTACATTTAGAAGCCAGCATAAGTAAGGTCCTCAAAATCCTTTAAAACTTTGCTATTAATTTGTTATGCCAAGAGTCAAATAAATGCACTGTGGCTCCACAAAAGCAAAATGCCAGTTTAGGCAAAGTCCTAAGTAACTTTTCTAGATAATCATGTATGCTTTCTAGTTTACCACACGCTGGTAGTGTGGTGATTATACACAAGCTTCTAGTGTATTACCATCTGTTTCCAAAGGGAATTAAAAATACAGCTTTTGCAAGTTTTTAGGGTAATAGTGACTGTGTAGAATTGGAAAATTGCTTGGAATTTTCTGCCTTGTGTTCTTATATTTCTGATAACTGGCCAACTTTTGCATTTTCTTATATGTAGTTTTAACTAATGTGATTTTTGTTTTGTTTTGTTTTTAAGAATTAGTTTCTTAGGGCTCCTGGCTGGCTTAGTTAGTGGAGTATGCAGCTCTTGATCTCAGGGTCATGAGTTCAAGCCCTATCCTGGGTGTAGAGCTTGCTTAAAAAATAATAATATTATTAGTTTTTCTCCTTTTGCCTATTCATTTTCTTCATTTTCTTTCTTAATATTATTTCAGGGTTGGTTTGGGGGTTTTTGCCAATTTAGTAAATAAATGTTAGTTTATTTTTATAATTTTGTATTTTATTACATACAATTTATTCATAATAGTTAACTTATAATTCATTGGAAAATGCTTGTATTTGCGATTGTTCCTTCTTTTGAATTTGGCACTTATAGAGCCCACATCCAATGTTTTCAGTGAAGTGCTGGAGTCTTGGAATAATAGGAAGGAAATACTAATTTTTAAAATGCTCCTGGGACACCTACGTGGTGCAGTCAGTTAGGCATTTGACTTTTGACTTAAGCTCAGGTCATGATCTCAGGGTCCTGAGATGTAGCTCTGCATCCAGCTCCATGTTGGGCCTGAAACGTGCTTAAGATTGTCTCTCTCCCTCTGTCATTCACCCCACCTCACACACTCTTTTTCTCTAAAAAATATAAAATTAAATTAAATGCTCCTAAAGGATAGATGATTTCATTGGTCTTTCACAAAATACTGTTTAAATTGTTTCCAAAACAGTTTTATATCTTGAAGGAAGTTGCCAAGTAAAATATATTCAGGCAGTTATTAATATGTTTCAATTAAAGCAATTGCCAAAGTGGTGCTGGTGGAAGTAAAATATCACTGTGACAGTGAGAACCTTCTCTTTTGTTTCCTTAAGTTAAAAGTGGCAGGTTGAAAGTACCGAAAATGTTTCTTCCCTCAAAAACACTAACTTTAGGACGTTCCCCCAAAAGTTAAAAAATTTTTTTTCACATTATGAATTAAAATCATTTAATTTAAAATTGTTGGTGTTTTTAAATAGTGAAAAACATTTAGGTAGTGAATTTTTACATATTTGTGATCTGCTATGTGATTTCAGTATTCTCCATTAATGTTAAAAATGTTAAACTGCTTTCTCTGACTCCTGTATTTAAATCATTTGACATTATTAGTCTTGGGATAACAATTAGTGGACTTCCCAATATTTTTACATCTTATGTATTTTGAAGATGTGAGCAGCATAAATGTCACCCAAGCTAGACATTCAGAAGGGGCTTTTTTACAAACGTGATTACGCTTTGATGTGGTACATTTCAGAGTCTAATGCTCGACTTTGCACACTAGAAACTTAATATTTATCAACATGCTGGGAGGTGGTTCATCTCTAGAGAAGAGGCTCACATTATTCAATACACAGGAGGTTATCTGTAAATCAGAATACTAATTTATTAATCCCAAAGAGGATCAGAATAGAGAGTTGGTTGATGAGCCCATTTTTCATTGAGTGGAAACTATATAGAAAACTAGATTGTAATCCACAGATGCTTGGTGAGCAAAGGTAGTTAATTAGAAAGTATTACAGTTAGTGTCATCATTCAGGAATAGGTTTCATTTATTCAGCACACAGGGTCTTTTCTTGATCTTCTGAATCATCTTATTTTATTTTTAACCAATTAATCCTAACATCTGTTTTTCGGATACCAAGCTGTTTATTTTAAGCACATACTGTAGTTTTTTCTTTTGTATGAAAACGGTTTAGATTGATTGCTCTGTAACTCCAAAACACTTTTTACAGAAGATGGAAACCACTTGCTTTTTATTTCTTCCAAGAACAGAGAAAGAGGAGGTAATTGGTTTAGGGAGTTAAATTAGGTAGAAGAGATATTTTGATTTGTGTGTGTTTTGTTTTGTTTTTTAAGTAAGCTCAGTGCCCAAAGTGGAGCTTGAACTCCTGATCAAGAGTCACATGAAAAACAAAACAAAACAACTGCTGAGCCAGCCAGGTGTCCTTTCATTTGTGTGTTTTGTAAAGCTTTAAAAATTAAGAGGTTGCTATCAAGGAGGGTAGACTAAATGAACTCTTGAGTTCATGTGGCTGTTTGTTCTTTAAAGTTAAGATTGTAACTCAAGTTTCTCAAAGCAGGGAATATTTTATTTACATCTAGAGAGTGACTTGCACACTATATATGAACACACTTTTAAAAATATTTGAATGAAATGGATCCCTTTCCTTCTGTCTGACATGGACGTCTTCAAAATATACCTTGTCTCCTTTATCTTCAAAGACAAATACTTCAAAGTATTTCAGAGACCATTTGAATAGTACGTGTGCCTGTTATACACATGAGAGTAATAAGGGGTGTGGTTTAGCTGTTTACATGTTTACTTGATAAATAATAATGGATCAGTTGCTATTACCTTTGTTAGGTCTGGTAGTTCAATACTCAACACCTGGGTTAGTTTTTCTAGAGAAATATAATGTCTTACTCGAAGAATTTGTAATTCATTAAGGAGAGAAAAGTGTCACACAGAATATTTGGAATAATAGTAATACCTAACATTTGACAGGCATATATAGTTTTTCATTCCTATTTTTCCATTTAATGCTTATTAAAAATCTTGTGAAATAGTCAGGGGACTAGTGTCATCTACCTTTCCCCAGTAAGAAAATTGAGGACCAGAGAGATTAACTGATTTACCCAGGATCTCCCAGAAGACTGAATATAATTAAATACCAAAACATTGAATAAAGATATTTGAAGAAAAGCAGAAAGACAAAGTAGATTATAATCAGAGTAATCAGAGAAGCCTTCATATAATAGGTGAGAATTAAGAGATTTTTTTGGACATGAGTATGATTAGAGAAGAGAGAAAATGACAAAAATTTGAGTATGAGAATGAGGCAAGTATTTTAAAAATCAGTGAGGACTTCCACTTTCAGGAAGATGGAATAGATATACTTTTCCCTATTCCTTGCACAAAGTATAATTGGATATTATATGTAAAACAAAGTGAACATTTTAAAAAAAGCTTTGAAAGGTGGAAAGAGGAAGGTAAATGAGCTAAGAACCTTGGGACCCAAAAGAACTACATGGCAGTAAGTTGCTTGGGTTTTCATTTTGCCTTTTATATTAGACTAGGTGCTGGAGAAGCCTAGAACTACAACCTGGAAATACAAATAAGCACAGATAAATAATCCCCAAGAAAAGCCTACTTTCTCTAGGTAAACCAGGAAGGGAGCAACTTAGTAAGGTAGAAAATTTTTAAGTAATAACCATCCAGTACAGCTAAATATCAAAGAAAAAAACTGTAGTCCCACCCACACCCAGATCAGCAAAGGCTGAATAAATAACCTAGCCTGTCACCCTCTCTGGGCTGTAATAAGATGCCTTGACATGCCTACCCTCTTTACTGAGGTGGTTACAGAGATGATCAAGTAAGGAGCTGGTAATTCTGCTTGGCAGTAACAAGGTGTCTCTCTCCCTCCCCACTGGGATAGTGTCATAAATGGCCTAGTGGAGAATTAGGACTTTTACCACCATTTAGAGGTTTAAAAAAAAAAAAAGCCATATCCTTGTGGTGTCAATGAAGCTACCTGGGGGACAGTAATATGGAACCCCTACCTACTCTTTCCAGCCACAGGGAGTCATTGGAGGCTTGATGGAAGGCTAGGAATCTCATCTCTGCTCAGCAGTAATGAGGAGCTCCTCCTTTCAGATGTCATCAGAGGCCAGGGGGAATCCTGAACTTTTATTCCCATCTGGAAGTAACAAGGTGGTATTTCTTCTTCCTGTACCAGAGTAATGTCAAAGAAGGACAGCTAAAAACAGGAGTTTTAGATAGGACCAGAGTCTCATAAGAGAGCAGCTCAAGAGGGTATGTGCTATGGTGAGTGCTGTGAATTGTGTAAGACTGATGAATCACAGAACTGTACCCCTGAAACAATACATTATATGTTAATTTTAAAAAATCAGGAAAAAATAGTAGCTCAAATGACCACATTTCAGTAGAAAATCACTTGTCATACTAAGAATGAGGAAAACTTCAAACTAAATCTAAAAAGTCATAAATGTCCACATGGAGATGATAGAGAAGTTAGAAGTGTCTAACAAAGATTTTAAAGTATCCATCATAAAAATGCTTCAATGGGCAATTACAAATATGCTTTAATAAATATTGAAAAATAAGAGTCTCAGAAAAGAAATAGAAGATCGTGCAAATAAACAAAGGGTATAAAGAATCAAATGGAAATTTTACAACTTAAAAAAACAAAACAAAAATAAAATCTAGCAGTGAGTGGAATAAACAGTTAAATGACAGAGGAAAGAATCATTGAACTGGAAAATAGAAAAATAGACATTATCTAATCTGAACAGCTCCAGGGACAGGTGGGACTATGACAGTGTTTACTGTTTATATCATTGAGGTCTTAAAAGGAGAGGAAGAAGAGAGCATAGCTGAAAAGGTACTCAAAAATAAATATGTAAATAAAGATTGAATACTTCTTATATTTGGTAAAAGATGCAAGCTTACATAATTCAAGAAACTGAATGAACCCCAAATAGGTAAACCCCCAGAATCCACACCAAGACACATCATAGTCAAACTTCTGAAAACTAAAAACAACAAGAAAATTTTGAAAGAAGCAAAAGAGAAAATACACCTTACCTGTGGGGAAAAACAGTACAAATGAACATTGAATTTCACATTAGAGACCATGCAGGCCAGGAGACAGTGGCCCATTTTTCAAGTTTTCAGCCTTTTGAAAGAAAAGAACATCTGTCCAGAATTGTATACCCAGCAAAGACATCCTTCAGGAATGAAGAGAAAATCCAGACATTTCATACCCTAAAAGAAAAGTTCTCTAACCAAAATAAAACAGTAAAAGAAGAAATCTTGAAATATAAAAAAGGAAGAAAGAACATGGTAAGCAAAAATATGGGTAAATGTAATATACTTTGCTTCTCCTTTTGAATTTCTCAATTGTTTGACATTTGAAGCAAAAATTTTAACATTGTCTGGTATGGTTCTAAATGTATGCCAAGAAAATATATAAGACAATTATGTTATAAATTGGGAGGGATAAAAGAAAGTAAAAAAAAGGTGAGAGTTTCACAGTACCCTTGAACAAGTAAAATGATGACAGCAGTAGGCTGTGAAAAGTTGTGTATATGTAATATAATACCTAGAGCAACCATATTGTAATATAATACCTAGCGCCTGGGTGCTCAGTGGGTTAAAGCCTTTTTAAATAAATAAAATCTTAAAAAAAAAAGTTATACAAACAAATACACTCAGGAAATACTAGATAAATCAAAATGGATTTCTTAAAAAAATGTTTAACTCATAAGAAGTCAGTAATAAAGGAACAGAAAACAAAAAATAAAATGGCAGACATAAACCTTAACTTAGTAACTACATTAACTGTAAATGATCTAAATATGCCAGTTAAAAGACAGATTGTCAGGGTGAATTAAAAAAAAAACATGACTATGTGTTATCTATAAGAAACTCATTTCATTTATAACAATATAGACAGACTGAAGGTAAAGAGATGGGAAAAGATGTATCATGGAAATATTAATCAAAAGAAAGCAAGGGTGGCTATATTAATATTAGATAATGTCGATTTAGACTAAAAAAGTTACCAGAGAAGAAATTATATTATGATAAAAGGGTCAGTCCTTCAAGAAGACATAACAGTATACATGTGTTCACATCAAAAAAACAGATGTAAAATATGTAAATCAAAAGCTGATAGAACTGAAGGAGAAATAGTCAAATTCATTATTATAGATGGAAACTTCAATACCTGTTTGTCAACAACTGATAAAAAAGATTGACAGAAAATTAGCAAGAATATGGAAGAATTAAACATTGTTACCCAACAAGATCTAGTCAATATTTGTAGAACACTCTAACAACAGGAGTATAAATTCTTTTCAAGTGCTCACAGAACACACACCCAGATAGAGCATATCCTGGGTTATAAAATAAACCTCCACCAAGTTAAAAGACTGAAGTCATACAGTATGTTCTCTGACCACAATGAAATCAAAGTAAAAATTAATGACAGAAAGATAATTGGAATATGTCTAATCACTTGGAAACTGGACAACACACTTCTAAGTAATATATGGGTCAAAGAAGTCTCAAGAAATGTTTAAAATAATACATTAATATGAATAAAAATGCAACATATCAAAATTTGAGGGGAACAGCAAAAGCAATGTTGAGAGGAATCTTGTAACACTAAATGCATATATTAGAAAAGAGGCATGGCCCTAAGTCAGTCATCTAGACATCTACCTTTTTGTATTTAGAGATATTTAGTACATTTCTATATACTAGCTGAATATATAGACACAAACTAAAAATGCATTGCCATTTATAATCACACATATACACACAAGAAATACTTAGTTGTAAATTTAACCTTCTACAGGATTTTTATGCTGAATGCTATAGAATATTAGTGAAAGAAATCAGAGATCTAAATAAATAAACAGAACAATATATCAAGTTAATAGATTGGAAGACTCAGCATAGTAAAGATGTCAAGTGTCCTCAAATTGATCTACATATTTAACACAATTCCTACCAAAATCCTAGGAAAACTTTTTTGTAGATAAAAACATGTTTATTCTAAAACTCATATGGAAAGATAAAGAACCTGAATAAATAAAAGCAATTTATTAAAATAATGGAGTAGGAGTCATCAGTTTACCTGATTTCAGGACTGATTTTATAGCTACAGTTATCAAAACAGTATAGTATTGGAAGAGGGATAGACAAATAGATAAATGGAAAGGATAGGGAACCCAGATATGGACCTATACAAATATACCCAGCTGATTTTTTACATAGGTGCAAAAGCAATTTAATACAGGAAAGGTAGAATTTTCAGCAAATAGATTTGGAACAATTAGGTATTCATAGGCGAAAAACATTAATCTTGACCTGAATCTTATGTTTTTTCTCCAAGAATGAACTTGAAATGAATCATGAAATATAAAATACTTTTTTAACTTTTAGCAAAAATCATGTGAGCAAATCTCTAGGGAACAAATCTTTAGGATTTTGAGCTAAACAATAATTTCTTATACTTAACACCAAAAACACATTTCATAAGAGGAAAAGTTGATAAGTTGGATTTCATCAAATTTTTTTTTTTAGTTTGCTCTGCAGAGACCTTATGAAGAGGATGAAAAGACAAGTAACAGAGTGGGAGAGAAATTTGCTGAACACATACCTGAAGAGGACTAGTATCTAGAATATATAAAGAACTCCCCAAACTGAAAATTTAAAAAACAGACAATTCAGTTACAAAATGAGTGAAAGACTTTCCACTGAAGATGACATACAAATGAAAGATAAGCCATGAAAATATTTTTAACATCATTCTTTAGCCATTAGAGATAATGTAAAGTAAAACCCAAAGAGATATCCCTACGTACCTATCAAAATGGCTAAAATAAAAAATAGCAACTCCACCAACACCACCAGCAACACCAAATAGCTGGTATGGATGCAGAGAAACAGTCCCACTCATACATTGCTGATGGGTTGTAAAATGACACAGTCACGGGGCGCCTGGGTGGCTCAGTGGGTTAAGCCACTGCCTTCGGCTCAGGTCATGATCTCAGGGTCCTGGGATCGAGTCCCGCATTGGGCTCTCTGCTCAGCAGGGAGCCTGCTTCCCTCTCTCTCTCTCTGTCTGCCTGTCTGTCTACTGTGATCTCTCTCTGTCAAATAAATAAATAAAATGTTTTAAAAAAATGACACAGTCACTCTGTAAAACAGTTTGGCAGTTTCTAAAAAAACTAAATATTCAGCTACCATACAACTTAGCAATTGCATTCTTGAGCATTTAACCTAGAGGTAAAAGTTGATGTTTATACATAAACCTGTACATGAATGTAAATAGCAGTTTTATTCATAATACCAAAAACTAGAAACAAGCCAGATGTTGTTCATTGGGTGAATGATGAAACAAACAATGGTAAATTCATTGTTTGGGATACTACTCAGCAATAAAAAGGAATCGATTGCAGTAGACACCCCCCCCCCTTTTATTTGCAGAAGAAATGTTCCAAAACCTACAGTGGATTCCTGAAACCACAGATAGTACTGAACCCCGTATATACTCTGTTTTTTTCCTATGCGTACCTACCAGGAATAAAGGGTAATTTTTAAATTAGGCACAGTAAGATATTAACAATAATAACTAAAAATAAAACACAACAATTATAACAATATACCATACAAAAAGTTATGTAAAATTTCTGTCTCTCTCACGATATCTTATACTTCATTCACCCTTGTTGTGATGATGTGAGATGATAAATTGCCTACATGATGAGATGAAATGAGGTGAATGATGTAGGCACTATGACATAGCATTAAGCTACTATTGAGCTATGGATGATAGGTCAGAAGGAGGATCATCTGCTTCCAGACTATGGTGAATTAAGGGTAACTGAAACCATGGATTGGGGGTGAAGAGGGGGACTCCTCTTTTGGCTTACATAACAACCTGGATTGATCACCAAAGAATTATGCTGATTGAAAAAAACCCAATCCCAAATGGTTTCATTCCATTTATATGTTATGTTATTTTATCTGTATAATATTCTTGAAATGCCAAAAATATAGAAATAGAGATTAGTGGTTATCAGGGGTTAAAGAGGAGATGAAGGGGGAAAAAGTGGGTGTAGCTATATGAGAGCAACAAGATGATGATAATGGAAATGCCCTATATCCTGATTATATTAATGTCAATATCCTATTTGTGAGAGTAATTCTACAAGAAATTGCCATTGGAGAAATTAGGTAACAGGTACAGAGGATGTCTCTATATTATTTCTTACAACTTCATGTAAATTTAAAGTTACCTCAAAATGAAAGTGTAAGAAAAAAGAATATGGTGGAAGGTACTTTGGGTGAAGTAAGTGATACTGAGGTAGAAATGTATTTTGTAAAGCCTTTGAATACCAAATTAAATTTTGGATTTAATTTTTTAGGTTATAGGGAACAGAAAAAATTTTTGATTACAGGTATCGCACAAAGTAAATGAATAGAAAATTGTCACTGTAGATAAAATAAATTGTCTTGCATATACGATTATGGATTATAACAATATTTCATATAGATCTTCTAAAATATCTTAATCTTTGGAAGTTATTTTTTTAAATAGAAAAACTAAAACCTTAAGACCAATATATCGATAGTTTAAAAAGTAATGCATTATGAAATTACCTGGAATACTCTATTCAGTATGTAAAGATGAATCCTAAAACTGATATTATTGGAAGTACAACTCTGGCAGATATTGATAGATATGCTTCTTTTTTAGGTATTTGTTAATACCTTGGTATTGTTTATAAGTACATTGTTTGGATCTCTGATCATGCTTTCCCATTAGAGCAATATTATAAATGATGGTTATGTTTCTGAATCATAGATCTGTTTGAGAATCTAAAGAAAGTTTTGGACCATCTCAGATAAATGGACCATCCAACTAATTTTTCATACATTGAGGTCCACAGACCACCTAAAAGCTATCTCTGAATCCCAGGTTTTAGAATCGCCATCAGAAGAAAAGTTCCAGAGTATATGGGTATAATTAATTTCAGTGTGTTACATAATCATCCAAAAACAACTACCTAATGAGTGTCTATTTGCTTGTACAGTACCTATGGCAGCTACCACATGGGATCCAAAAAGTATTTTTAAAATATCCCATATTACAAAAGGCTTACAATCTACTTTAAGAAGTAAGCTATATTTATGAAATGATTATTAGAAGTGTCAGAATGAGAATAGGGTAATTTCTACTTTTAGATCAAAGTACGACAACTTTTGTAAATAGCCTTAAGAAGACATTTTGGTAACCAATGTACCATTGCCTCTTTTGGAAATGGGAGTATGAGATGGGAAATAGAATTCTTTACTATAAATGAATTATCACAAAACTAGCAAAATGAGATAGGAATTCTAGAAACTATCTGGATCCATTCAAAAGCAAAATCATACTTTTTACTGAGCCGTGGGGATATTTCAGTGAAAACATAGATACCCTCCCTACCCTCATGGAGGTTACAGTTTTAAGAGGAATAAATTGTTAATGAATAAAAGGAAAAGTAGCTCACTCTGGGCTGGAGTATACAAAAATAGTTTTATAATGTCAGTTGAATAGAGTATACCTACTATGCTAAAAAATTTTTGACCTTGAACAAGTATCCTAACCTTTTTGAACCTCAGGAGGCTCATCTGTAAAATAGGAACAATAATGAATATTGTAATAACATACTGGGTTCTGAGCCTGGCACATGATAGCTACTGTAATTATTATTGGTTTGAATAGCACTAATGAATGACCAGATTAGTATATTCAAAAGAAATAGGGTATTAAAGGATGTAGCAAAATAGTAAGAAAGCAAGATGAGTGTTCCTTTATGTTCCAGATATTAGGAAGACTTACCAGTTTCCTGTAAAAATTTGTATTGGGAGGTAATAACATGTGTAATTACAAGCAATGTATAAATTTAATGTACAAAGCTAATGTATAAACCTTTTTTAAGGGGGAAAGAGGCAAAGGGAAAGAGAGAGAATCTTTTTTTTTTTTCAAAGATTTTATTTATTTATTTGAGAGAGAGACAGTAAGAGAGACCTTAAGAGGGTAGAAGGTAGAAGAGAGAGAAGCAGACTCCCTGTGGAGCTGGGAGCCCAATTCCGGATCATGACCTGAGCTGAAGGCAGTTGCTTAACCAACAGAGCCACCCAGGCGCCCTGAGAGAGAGAATCCTAAACAGGCTCCACACCCAGCATGGAGCCCTCCACAAGGCTTAATCTCATGAGATTATGTCCTGAGCTGAAATCAAGAGTCTAATGCTTAACGGACTGCATCATCCAGGCGCCATTAATGTATAAACCTTTAAAAGAAATTGTTACTATTTTCTTGATTAGCCTGAAATAGGATTTGTTTTGTTTTACTTTGTTTTTTGAAGGTTTTTTTTTTTTTTGGTTAAAATACAGTAGCTTTTATATGGGGAAGTCTTTTTATAATAAAAAAACTTTGCTTACCAACTATAACTCTTTACCTTTTCAGAAATTGGAAATGCTTATGCTGTTTTAAGCAATCCAGAAAAACGAAAGCAGTACGACCTCACAGGCAATGAAGAACAAGCCTGTAATCACCAAAACAATGGCAGATTTAACTTCCATCGAGGTTGTGAAGCTGATATAACTCCGGAAGACTTATTTAATATATTCTTTGGTGGTGGATTTCCTTCAGGTATTTTAATGTTAGTTGTAAATAATATATTTTATGAAGCTAGAGATTCTCACCTAAATTATCTACCTTCTCCCCTGCATTTCGTATACTATTAATGATCCTCTGATGATTTTTCATGAGGGTAGAAAAAAGTGTTAGACTTACTACCTTTACTGTGAGTTTACCTTTTTTTTTGAGAACATGTTTTAACTTTAAAAAAAAATAAAGGAGTACAGATATTCTCTATTTTATATAAAGCTGAAGAAAGGATGTATAAGTAGGAAATCCACTGGCAGTGTCTTATTTAAATGCTATTACAATTACAAGAGGTATCCTATACCCTAGACGAAAATTTGACTTTGGTTCTCTGAAGATCTGTGTAGATATTTCATTCATAACATTATAAATTGCTAATTTGGATGTATTTGGAGGTACTTTCCATTGAAATATTAAAAGGTCTGAGTCATAGGTTATATATAAAGTAAATGGGTTTTCAAAATTATATTAAGAAAGAAATAATTAGTTGAACTAGGCTATCAAAGTAAAATGCTGTATAGAGGTACTACTAAATGAATTGATTTTATACTACCAGCATAAGTTGTATTGAACTCTACTTAAATTTACTATGAGTTCTGTGAAAATTAATTTTCTTTCAGAATAGCTCCTATAAGGTAGTTAAAATTATAGCTCCAGTCATGTTTACAACATTTATTTAAATGCTGAGTTTTAAACACTCGATTCAAAATTAGGAGCAGCTTTATGAATGTTGCAATATACTTTGGTCCGATGGCCCTGTCTGAATATTATTGAGAAAGATTATGGTCATTGATATGGCATTTTGTAAAGCATCCTTGAAGGGAAGAGAATGTGTAAATACAAATTAATGACTGAATAATATAATATAGGATATATTTTGACATATTAGGATATATAATTACTTCTCACAGAAAAATTATTCAGACTAGTAATTTTGATGGAAAATATGCTAGGAATAATCAGAAATCTTTCAGGTAGTAGTTAATTTTGAGTTACAGTTCTTTTGTTTGTTATAATTTACTTTGTGTCAATATTTCTGATTGCTCACCTTATTTGAAAACAACCTAAAAGTCTATCAGTAGCAGAATGTTTGAATAAATTGTGGTCCATCTCTACCATAGTATATTATATGAATATATTATACTCATTTTTTTAAAAGATTTTATCTACCTATTTGACAGACAGAGATCACAAGTAGGCAGAGAGAGAGAGAGGAGGAAGCAGGCTCCCTGTGGAGCAGAGAGCCCGATGCTGGGCTCAATCCCAGGACCCTGGGATGACGACCCGAGCCCAAGGCAGAGGCCTTAACCCACTGAGCCACCCAGGCGCCCCTATTATACTCATTTTTTTTTAAAGTCTTGATTTCTAGAGGTTTTGTGATTCATTGATAAATGAGGAAAGCAGATTTTCAGAGTGATAACTCAAGAATTGTAAAAACAACCAACCACAACAGAAGTCCTCTATGGGTACAATATTAGGCAGGAACTCTTATTCATGTTTTCATGAAGAAAGAACTTCTACTTTTTAAATTTTTTTATTTTTTTAAAGATTTTATTTATTTATTATTTACTTATTTGTCAGAGAGAGAGGGCACAAACAGGGGGAGCTGCAGGAAGAGGGAGAAGCAGACTCCCCACTGAGCAGGGAGCCCCATTCAGGGCTCCATCCCAGGACCCTGAGATTGTATCCTGAGCCAGAGGCGAACGAACGCTTAATGGACTGAGCCACCCAGGTGTCCCAGAACTTCTGCTTTTTACAAATGTGTATTTAAATCCTAGTTTATTAACGTACAGTGCAATATTGGTTTTAGGAGTAGAAGTCAGTGATTCATCATTTACCTACAAGACCCAGTGCTCATCACAAGTGCCCTCCTTAATACCCATCACCCACCCACCTCCTTCCATCAACCACCCACCTCCTTTCATCAACTCTCAGTTTATTCTCTATCATTAAGAATGTCTTGTGGTTTCTTTCCCCCTCTCCTTCCAGCTCCCCCTACCCCACTCCTATATCTTTTTTTCTTTTGTTTCTTAAATTCCATGTATGAAAACTTTTACTTTAAAGGAAACAAAATCTGGGAAGAATCATTTTTGTTTCCATCCCCCCTTTACTCACAGGAGAAAAGGGCAATAAGCATTCACTACTCAAACATGCATTATTTTAGTAGTTTAAAAAAGTCAAATAAAAATGTAAAAGAAGGGGCACCTTGGTGTGTCAGTCGGTTATGCATTTGCTTTTGACTCAGGTCATGAGCCCAGGGCTCTGGAATTGAGCTGCATTGGGCTCCTTGCTCAGCAGGGAGTCTTGCTTCTCCCTCTGCCCCTTCCCCTGTTCATGCTCTCTCTCTTGCTCACTCTCCCTCAAATAAATAAATAAAATGTCTAAAAAATGTAAAAATGGAGAAGAAAATATGATTTTTCTGATCACAGTTGCTCTCCTTAATTTAACCTTTTAATTTTTTAGGTAGTGTACATTCATTTTCAAATGGACGAGCTGGTTATAGCCATCAACATCAGCATCGACATAGTGGACATGAAAGAGAAGAAGAAAGAGGAGATGTATGTTTATGATATGATAAGAAATCTCAAAATGGCAAATTTCAGCTCAGCAAAAGCAATTAGAGTTGTCTGAAAACAGAACAAGTTGTTTTAAAAGAAAATAATGAGTGTTCTCATACCAGATGTATTCAGTAGAAACTAGACAGTTTTTAGGGATATTGAGGGAGCAGGGGTAGAAGTTAAGGTGCAGGTTGGTGGGCAAAATGATACCTCTGAGTTTGTTGTTCTATGATTCTGATGAAAATAATCCTGCAGTATGCATGCTTTGAAGTTCTCATTGTTGGTCCTAAAACATTTAGAACTAATACTGAAGAACTTCAGTTGGAAGTTACTTTCCTTGTTCTAATGTGGTTATACCCAGCTGCATATAGCTCTTAAATTACATGGAGTAGAAAGAAGGCAAATGGAAAGAACACTGGACCAGAAATTGAAAGGCCTGGGCCCTAGCTCTGCCACTCATCTGCTTCCACATATCACCCTCAAAGTCAAGGGAAAGATAGTTTTGCAAGAAAGACAGAGAACTTCCTCATCTGTAACATGAAATCAGTTTATGTCAGTGTTTTCCAAATTGGGGTCTCTACATAAAGCATATGGAAAGTGGTATTTTTAAGAATCACTCCAGGAAGCTGGTATGATCAGGCAGATTTGAAAGCACTGAATCAGATGATCTCAAATGTCCTTTCTGTCTCTAAAAATATATGACAACTATTGGATTATTAACAACTGCAACTATATTACAATTTATTATTTTTTGATGATTTTTTTGCAGGGAGGTTTTTCTGTGTTTATCCAGCTGATGCCCATTATTGTATTGATCCTCGTGTCATTATTAAGCCAATTGATGGTCTCTAATCCTCCTTATTCCTTATATCCCAGATCGTAAGTAGCTAAGTGAATTTTTTTAATTGTTTTTTTATCTAGCTTCCTTTAAAGGGCCTTGTGTTTTCTTCAACTTCTAAGTAATCTTCTATTACTACAAGTATACCATATTTTTAAATTTCTAATTTGAAAATTTAGAAAAATTTAGAAAAAATAGTTACTCAAGTGATAAATTTGTATTATCATGTTAGTTACATTTCTGTTCCATGTAGATAAAGACAGAAGTACTATTTTTGATCCTGATAGCAATTTAATGTGATAGGTAATGTGTTGAAATCAAAGGCAAAAAATAGTTTAAAAGACAAAAATACTTCAAAGACAAAAGTAGGATTATAATTGATGTTATATAGATTTATATCATTGAGGAGTAAATGACTTCATTCTTTTCTTTGTAAAATATTGGTTAAAGAAAAGCAAATATTACTTTTTGTTAAATGAAGTATTTTTCCACAATATACTTGTATATAAGAGATCAGGACAAAAAGGAAATTTAACACCATATGCATTCTAGAAAACTTTAGTGTAATATGGTGAACATAAAGGAAACTTAATAAATCATATTGTCAGTGATTTTATGGTATTTAAAACAGAGTGGCCTAAAAATGAGAAGTAACTTTTTATTTCTAAGTAAGATTTTTATTAAATAAAAATTGAAAGAACTTAAAAGAACCATACTATAATAAAATATGATTACTTTTTATGACATGGATGGTGGTTTTAGGCAATTTGAAATAATGTAAATAAATGATTACCAATATTAACTTTTTAATTATTTTTTATTTTTTTGTTAGCTTGGTTTGTAGTAGTAGGATCAAAATGTGCAATTTTTATTAAAAAATAATGATCAAGCATTTCTTTTACAGTGGATCAGGACAAACTATTAAAATGCAAACAGAAAACTTGGGTGTCGTTTATTATGTCAACAAGGACTTTAAAAATGAATATAAAGGAATATTATTACAAAAAGTGGAAAAGAGTGTAGAAGAAGATTATGTGACTAATATTCGAAATAATTGCTGGAAAGAAAGACAACAAAGTAAGTTTATGAAATCTTTATCATTAAAAAACTCAATCAGAGTCTTTGTAATTGATTACTGTAGATTTCCCTACTCAGAAAATGTTCTAGAATTGCCTGGCATCATAATTGGAGCTCAGTACTTAAGACAGTATGTTTTATATGGCCTTGTAACAGTATTTGGCACATAGCAAGCTCTTAGTCAATGGTATTTGTGGTGTTGTTATCAATAAATATTTAGTTGAGTAAATGAATAATACCATATTGTATTTGAGGTGTTGTCAATTGTAACATGCATCATTATTTTATGTACCACTAAGAAAAAAAAAAACCTCTGGCACATTAGCTATGTCATCAGTTTTAATAAGAATCCTGTTTCAGAGTAAAGTTTGAAACTCTTCATTAATTTAACTTAAACATTTAACACTTAATGTATAATGACTTCTGTTGACATTCCATTTTCCTTTATTCTATACATAACTGGGAACACCTGGTGAATTTGTTTAGCCTTTTCCAGCCTCAACTTCCGTAACTTAAGAAGCAGTTCCACCTATAAAAGCTTGACCATTAGAATCTACAGAGATGCTGCATATAAAGCTAGTGTTGTTATGGTTATTGTTTTTCTGACTGTTATAAATAATAATGTAGACGGTATACTGTAAACTTCAGAATTAAACAAACTAAAGTTGAATCCTAGCTCTGAAATTTTTACCTGAGTGATTAGGGCCAAATATTCTAACTTGTTTGTTTATTCCCTCAGGTGTAAAATGGATGATGATGATGAGTGGGAGGAGGAAATAACTGTCATTTATATAATACCCATTGTTTCAGTGACTGTCCTAAGCATTTTATATATATTAACTCATTTAATCTCCACAATAACACAGTAAAGTTATACCCATTTTAGATACAAGGAAACTGAGGCAAAGAGAATTTAGTAACTTGCCCAGGGCCATAGAGGTAGTCCATGATTCAAACAGTCCATTAGTCTCCAGAATCCAGGCACTGTGCCCACAGTCTTCTCAGTAATACCCAACTTTATGGGTTTGTTGTGAAAATTAAATCAGACAGTAAAGTGTTTCGCATGTAGTAAAATGCCCAGAAATGGTAATGGTTATCATCTCTCATCCACTAGCGAAAATTCGATAAAACATAATCTTTGTATACTTCCAACAAAGTTCTTCTCTCTGGCCTTGGTTTCTTCATCTATGTTCTATACAGTGGCAATTAGAAGAGACACAACTTCCTTGGTGCTCAGGCTCTGAGTATGTGAAATCAGTGTGTTCTCAGTGTGGAGAATGTTACATTAGACTAGTGGTTTTCAAATGGGAGTGGTTTGCCTCTGCTTCACATTATGTCTGATAATATCTGGAAACTTTTTGTGTGTCAGCATAGGATGGGGGCGGAAGAGATTATTGCTGGCACCGAAAGGCTTGAGACCAGGGTGCTGCTAAACATCCTAAACACCCCACAATCCACAGGATAGCCCCACAACAAAGATTTGTCTGGCCCAAAAAGCTGACACTGCTGAGGCTGAGAAACTGTGTTAGCAGAAGGTCTTAAAGGCAGTGAATGCCAGATCTTTCTTACTTCATTTCATTTCACTTTTTGATGTCTAGTGCCTTACACAATCCTTGACACATCATAGGCAGATGGTAAACTTTTGATGGATATATGAATAATTAGGTGAAGGATTCATAATTCATAAGAATGAATACATGAAAGACCTGCTTATTTTGTGTCAAAAGAATGACTAACACATTAAATATATTACCTTTTGAATACAAATTCTAATTTTCAGCCAAATAGGGGCTATTTTTGGATTATGCATACTTAACTCCTTATTACCTTAAATAATTGGGACATTGACTATATAAATAGAAGGAGGAAAAAGATACTCATATTTATGGAAGATAGTAGATAGTATAATGTTATGGCCAAAGTACAGGCTCTGAGGCTGCCTTGCAACATAAGATCCTGGCTCAACCAACATGTTACCTAGGCCAAGTTAGTTAACCTCTCTATATCTTACTTACATCATCATTAAAATGTGGACTGTAACAGATAATACATGTTACCACTTAGCATAATATCCTGCATCACTAAGTGTTCGATATTATTACTTACTATAATTATAATTATTCTTTTTCTATCTATACTATAAGCCAAGTGTTTTTGCCTGGCATACTTTAATCTTTTAATCATTTGGCAAGATAGGTGTTAATATTTCACAGACTTTCAATCTGTGTTCTGTTTACCATACCAAGCTACCGACAGGTATATTGTACACAATTATATGTGTGTCTTTTAAAGTTACTCTCAGAAGTTTTAACTAAATCTGATTTTATTAAGTCATTATTTATAAAATAACTTGCTTATATTCAACAATGTCAGTGGAACAAGACATAACTCTTTAGTCTTTAAGACTAAAAAGAAAAGACAACTAAGTACAACATGTGATCCTGCATTGGATCATGGATGGGGAAGGGAGGAAATGTCTATAAAGCACATCACTGGGGCCACTGGAGAAATATCAATATGAACTATATATTAGATAATAGGATTATAGTATTGTTAAATTTCTAAATTTGAAAATTGTATTGTGGTTATGTAAGACAATGCCCTTGTTCTTACGAGAAACATGCTGAATTAGGAATGAAAGGTACGATGTCTGCACCTTATTCTCAAAAGGTTTTGCAAAATAATAACCACCACAACAATAACAGCTTTTATTATAGAGAGAGCTAAAGCAAATTTGACAAAATGTGAAGAATTGGTCAATCAAGGTGTAAAGAGTTTTAGAGCGTTCATTGTATTACTCCTAATTTTTGTGTATGTTTGAAAAAAATTTTTAAGATTTTATTTATTTATTTGAGAGAAAGAGAGATGGAGCACAGGCCAGGGGGAGGGGAAGAGGGACAAGTAGGCTCCTTGCTGAGCAGGGAGCCCAATTTGGGACTAGATCCTAGGACCCTGAGATCATGACCTGAGCCGAAGTGAGACACATAACCAACTGAGCCACCCTGCACCCCTTGAAATTTTGAAAATAAAACTTTAAAAGTTCAGAACATCTAGAAGTTAGGGGGTTTATTATTATTTTTAAGATTTTTATTTATTTGAGAGAGAGAGAGAGACAGATAGCAACAGAGAGCACAAGCGGGAGGGAGAGGGAGAAGCAGGGAGCCAGATGCTGAGAAGGAAGCCCAATCTCAGGACCCTGGGATCATGACCTGAGCCGAAAGCAGATGCTTAACTAACTGAGCTACCCAGGCGCGTCTAGAGGTTACGGGTTTTAAATGAAGATGGAAGTTAGAGGAACTCAGTATAACATTAATTAATCCACTGATTGAATGTTTTACTTGTTGATTAGAATGAACTCATCTTGTTTTATAAATTAATGTCATCAAAAGGTTGTTGGCCAATAGAGTATTTTTTTAACCACTGTTTTTCCATTTTTCAGTCATTTCTAACATTCTCTAATGTCTAGATTGATACAAAAGGTATTTTATAAAATACAAGTAATTTGAAGTAATTCAAAATTGTAAAAATGTATTTGTAAAAAATACAGTATGTAAAAAATACAGTATGTATTTTTATGTAAAAAATACAGTAATTTGAAGTAATGGAAAGAATATTGTGTTAGGAGTTGGGAGTTTGCCTTAGAATCTAAATTGTCATTGATTAGCTCTGTAAACTTGGGTTTATCTACCTCATCTGGGAAGACACATCTGCAAAAGGATTTTACAAGTGCCTCAAATAAAGGGGATGGAGCCCATTTTTTACCAAGAAATGGAACAAATAATCCTGAAATTTATATGGAACCAGAAAAGATGCCGAATAGCCAGGGGAATGTTGAAAAAGAAAGCCAAAGTTGGTGGCATTACAATTCCAGACTTGAAGCTCTTATTACAAAGCTGTAATCATCAAGATAGTATGGTACTGGCACAAAAACAGACACATATAACAATGGAACAGAATAGAGAGCCCAGAAATAGACCCTCAACTCTATGGTCAGCTAATCTTCGACAAAGCCGAAAAGAATGTCCAGTGGAAAAAAGATAGCCTCTTCAACAAATGATGTTGGGAAAATTCGACAGCCACATGCAGAAAAATGAAACTGGACCATTTCCTTACACCACACACAAAGATAGACTCAAAATGGATGAAAGACCTCAGTGTGAGACAGGAATCCATCAAAATCCTTGAGGAGAACACAAGCAGCAACCTCTTCTACTTCTTCCTAGAAACATCAAAGGCAAGGGAAGCAAGGGCAAAAATGAACTATTGGGACTTCATCAAGATCAAAAGCTTTTTCACAGCAAAGGAAACAGTCAACAAAACCAAAAGACAACTGACGGAATGGGAGAAGATATTTGCAAATGACATATCAGATAAATGGCTAGTATCCAAAATCTATAAAGAACTTATCAAACTCAACACCCAAAGAACAAATAATCCAATCAAGAAATGGGCAGAAGTCATGAACAGATATTTCTGCAAAGAAGACATCCAGATGGTCAACAGACACATGGGAGAAAAAAGATCAACATCATTTGTCATCAAGGAAATACAAATCAAAACCACAATGAGATACCACCTCACACCAGTCAGAATGGCTAAAATTAACAAGTCATGAAACGATAGATGTTGGCAAAGATGCAGAGAAAGGGGACCCCTCCTACACTGTTGGTGGGAATGCAAGCTGGTGCAGCCACTCTGGAAGACAGTATGGAGTTTCCTCAAAAAGTTGAAAATAGAGCTACTCTATGACCCAGCAATGGCACTACTGGGTATTTACCCTAAAGATACAAATGTAGTGTTCTGAAGGGGTACATGCACCCGAATGTTTATAGCAGCAATGTCCACAGTCGCCAAACTATGGAAAGAACCTAGATGTCCATCAACAGATGAATGGACAAAGAAGTTGTGGTATATATATACAATGGAATACTATGCAGCCATCAAAAGAAATGAAATCTTGCCATTTGCAATGACATGGATGGAACTAAAGGGTATTATGCTGAGTGAAATAAGTCAGTCAGTCAATTGTCATATGATCTCTCTGATATGAGGAGTTTGAGAAGCGGGGTAGGGAAGGAAAAAATGAAACAAGATGGGATCAGGTGAGAGACAAACCATAAGAGACTCTTAATCTCACAAAACAAACTCAGGGTTCCTGGGGGGTGGGAGGGGTAGGGATAGGATGGTTGGGTTATAGACATTGGGGAGGGTATGTGCTATGGTGAGTGCTATGAAATGTGTAAGCCTGATGATTCACAGACTTGTACCCGTGGGGCAAATAATACATTATACTTTAATGGAAAAATTTTTTTAAATTTAATTAAAAAAATTTTCCCAACGGTAAAGAAGTTGGGGGGGTGGGTAATGGAGCAATTTTGAAATTTTGACTGAGTTGTTAAATCCTAGCTGGATTGACTGAATAAAAGATCATTTCTGAAGATCCTTAAAAAGAGGATATACTTCTGCTGAGAGTATATTTTGAATGTGGTCCTGACTGATGTCCTTTACTTTGGCCATTGTTTTTCAGAAAGTAACTGACTTTTTTACTGGGTCTTGTTACATCTTTTCTAAGTGCCCCACCCTTTGGGGGTGTTAATAAACAGTGAGATGACTGAGAGTAACAGAAGATAGCAAGGAACAGTTCCCTAAAGATTTATAGTCCATTTATTTTTCTTTAGTAATGCTACCCACATACTGAAGAGAGTCTCAGAAGTACTCATTTGCCAAATAACACTACTGTGATTCTACAGTGAGCTTTTTTGCCTTTTGTGTTCCTTCAGTAAGATTTTCTTTTTTAATTCAAGCAAACTCAGGACAAGATTCCAAGTTTTTCTACTCAAGTCCTGGCATAATTAATTGAAACCTTAACAAGAGGTCACAGCAAAACAACCACTAGCAGAATTGAATAGCATATAATTTATCTTTAGTATGAAAGGTCAAGATGATGCTTCTTTAGAGCACTAGGTTTTAAACCATTGGGGACAGGAGTGAGAGAAAGTGTTGGGTTGATAGGATTTTATTTTCATTTCTTTCCCAGAATAGCTCTGTGTTTGTTTTACATGCTAGGCTTCCAAAGTCTTTTAGAGCAATACTTGGATTTCTTTCTTTAAAAAAAAAAAAAGTCAGTTAATAGAAATACTATTGAAGGGTTTCTATTAAACAGCATTTCAACTTAAATAGCTAGGTGACCTAAATTATTATCTACTTAGCAAAATATTTTTGTTTGTTAACAGAAACAGATATGCAGTATGCAGCAAAAGTATACCGTGATGATCGGCTTCGAAGGAAGGCAGATGCCTTGAGCATGGACAACTGTAAAGAACTGGAGCGGCTGACCAGTATTTATAAAGGAGGATGAACTGGGATTATTTATACCTTTTAGCGTACTCTTTATTTTTTCTGTTAGTAAGTTTAGTTTTATCATGAGAGCTAAAGAAAAAGATTGGATGTTAAAAAACTAAACTGAATAGTTGGTCCCTGAAATCTTGGACTGTTTATGACCTACTGGCTCCTTTAAATAGTAGGGAACTGAAAACTAAAATTAATGTTTTAGTTATGCTTCTGGCAGTTATTTTCACTTTAAAGCTTATATTGTTCCTAACTAAAAATGTCTTGAGAAAGGATTATCACACCTGTAGCTGTTTCCAGTTTTAGT
This sequence comes from Mellivora capensis, assembly GCA_004024625.1. Taxonomy (NCBI): domain Eukaryota; kingdom Metazoa; phylum Chordata; class Mammalia; order Carnivora; family Mustelidae; genus Mellivora; species Mellivora capensis. The sequence continues at coordinate 163,741 of PISX010000305.1, forward strand.
GATTCTTCATGTTTCCTTTGGTCATGTAAATATTTATGGAATGATCATTTTGTGTACATATGGGTTATGGCATTTTTATGTAAATTCTTTTAGCATTTAACTCCATGAGACACTTTAGTTTATACTGATAGAATACATGGTCTGTGACAAAGTTACGTTTTTCTTGTCAGATGTCGAATGTTTGTGGAGTTTAAGCAATGAAACTTTTTCAAAAAGAAAAGAAACAACAAAAAGCTATTTAACTGTGTAAATCTTGTAGCATTATCAGCTTAGAGGGAATTGATATTTTTAATATTGCCATTATATTCCAGAATATATATTGAGATACATGAACTGGTGTAGAGTATCAGTTTGCTATTTAGTTTTATGAATTGCTAAGCCATGCATAGAAATGAAATGCTATACTGATGGATTTTAAAGAAAATATGAGGAAATGGCTATGTAGGTATTAAACAAAAATGGTCTTCAACAGTAAATTAAAGTTATGTAATTTGCAATTCCAGTAATTCAAAGGCCCCACCACATGTTTATATGTCTGTCTTTAAAGGCTGCTAAGATTTATAAAGAAGAGGACCCACCTGTTTTGCCCCCCTTGGAAATTTTAGTTTCTTCTTAGTGATCATTTGAGCAGGATCCGAAGTAAATGGGTTCTTCTACAAATGAGTAATAGGAGAAAAATACTACAAAATCGAAGCTTTGTGCCTTTTAACCTGATTGCCAACTCTTAAACATATAAGTACATTACAGCACACTTACTTGGTCAGAGCATGATCTATTTGGCCACGTGCAACAGTGAGCAGAAATATAGCAGCAGGTAGAATAGTGATTTATAGCAAGTTATCCTTACAAAATTCTGAGCTAAAAACTATTTGCCGTTGAGTAATTCAATTAATCTTATAGGAGTAAGCTCTCTGTAATTCAATCCATAATATAAATTAGAAAAATAAGCTGGAAATTGAAGTTTTTGGTGCCTGTATATTGAGTATGAAACTATTTGATTTCTAGTCTTCTATGTTTATCAGTTCTAATATTTTAATGATTTTGCTTCATACTTAATTAATGGAACACAAATGCATCTTTGGTAATTTTTTTCATGTGTGAAAGCATGCTAGTTCTAGTGGCAGTGTTCTTTTGTTTAAAGATTTTTTTTTCTGACTGTAGTTGATTTTATAGCATTTGTTGAAAAAAACTGCTAAAATGACCATTCTTTTTAAAATGTTCTCTTGTATCCCCTTTTCCAGGTGAATCGGTAAAAATATCCGAATGAATTAGTGAGTTACACTAAACAACATACTGCCCTAGGAAAACTGGACAGCTTCACCAGTTTTCTTTTAGAAATGAAACTTTTAAATAAAAAAAAAAGAGCAGTGCTTAAAAGAAAATACAAATTAAAATATATTCTTGAGCCTGCAGAATGAATTTTTAGAAAATAAGGTCATTCTAACTTTGAAAATTCATATACATCCGAAAACTTACAAAACTTTAAATGAAAAAGTTTCATGTTTATTTTTCCAGTTATAATGGGAAATTTATACCACTGTGATTGACACTAATGTGAATTGAACTCTTGTTGAGTGATTCTTTTTCCCTTAATCTTTCCCTTAATCTATTCTATAAGGATAGATGAAGTTATCAAGTTAAGTGAAGTTGTAGATTATTAAGTCATATATGGCTTTTGGACAGTATTATATTTCCGTTGCTGCATTCCATCACATTTCGTAAAATGTTTGGGAAAATATGTTTGATAAAATAAAATTTTCAAACAACTGTGAGAAATAACTGATCGAGTGCCTGATAATTTAAACCACATACAATGTATGCAAGGAAAGATTAAGTCTTCAATGTCATCTATATTTTGGTGTAAAGGCCCAACCAAGTAGTCTTAGAATTTTGCGTTAATTCTAAAAAGTAAGATTTGACCTGTCTTGAGATGTAAGGTTTTCATGTGTGCCGTTCTTACAATAAAATTCCCAACATTTTGCCATCTTATTTTTACTACACGAGCTTTGCAATTTCATTTGATAAGTTGTACTGTTCATTTTAACCATTGCCTGAAAGCTCTCAGTCTTTGAATGCTGCTTTACTAGCCTTTCAAACTGTTATTTTAGAAGTTTGGCAGCAACTATATTTATTAATGCTTTACACTTTTATCTCTTTTTACACATACATATGAATGTTGTCCTTTTGAGGATTTGGTGGAAAGTAAATAGTACCTTTTCTCCTCCTTTTTTGGTTCCTTATTTCCGAAGTAGACTGGTGCTAGTTGCTTATAAGCTTCAAAATTTGTTTTGATCAAATCTGAGAATTTCATTCTCAATGAGGAAAATTCAAGTTTTAATCCATCCAATAAAAACAATATAATTTGGGAACAAACTGCATTTGAATGCTTAAATAAGTACTTGTTTCATAATCACTGCATTTTTCTTTATAATTTACAGAGATTTGATAGACGAATAAATCCTTAAGGCATGTATATGCCAGTGCATTAAGCCACTCTGCTTTCATGTCAGCTCAGGTGTTCACGGGAACAGGAATGTGGAGGTCCAGCCCTTTACTGTGATAGTACTTTTATGCTCAAGTTTTCGTCTTGTTAAATCTTAACTTCACTAGTATTTAAAATAGTGTACAGTGAGAGAAATGATTACCCTCTCCAATTTTTCTTTGTGGATATGTAATAGTTTTAAATGCAGCTGTTATATTTAATAACTGTGACATATTATTAATAATGCATTCCCATATATTTCTTTAAAAAAATCTCCCACGTGTTAAAGCAGTGAAATATTTTTTGACGTTGACCTGAGAACCAAATGAGCCATCTTTCCAGTTAAGTAAGTGTTACGTCAAAGGACCATATGGTTCAAAAGGAGAATCTGTGCATTTATTCAGCTTCCCCACATGAAGCTTAGGTTCATGTTACCATCTGTCTTCATCCTGAGTGAAGCAAACTGAAAGGGCATTCATAATCCTTTTTCTTATCTGAACAGGAAAACTTCTGGAAATGAACAATTAATCGGAATTTTAATCCTTCCTAAATAGCTAAAAAACTGTGTCTATTGGCTACATTGGACTATTGCCTAGTTAAAATCTATAAAATTCTCTATAAACCAATGAAAAAGGAAAGAGTAGTATAATAATAACCTACAAAACTTTTTAAGTTCTAATTTGTAATTACGAAGAAGTGAGTAGAATGAGGATCTTCAAGGAATTCTTGCATGTCCCTTTAATAATCTGACAGGCAACACAGTCCTAGAATTCAGGCTTCCTTTTTGGTTTCCATTACTATTAGAGACACTTTCATATAAATGGAAACATTTTCCCTCAAAACAGTACTTCAAAACATATTCCTTATATTAAGGATTATATAACCACGTTTTTTGTAAGTTCTCTGTGTGTAACTTTTTCCTGTTGGTATGTGATTCGTTCTCATTTAATTTTATTATCTGCTGGTTTTGGGGCCAATGGACTTGTGAATATTCTGTGGATGTGTCTATGTATAGGTGTATATAGATATATTTTTCCAGCTAATACCTCAAATGTGTGATTGTTTAATATATACCACACTAGGTTTGCACAAAGCAGGGCTTCCATTAGCAGTGGATATTCTTATTTCTAACTTTGAAAATCATTCCACAGAATTTCATTGGTGTGAATTCTTTGCATTGATCCTTTTCAAATTTTACAACTGAGATTCCTATTAGAAGGCCCATACTTCAAAATATAATTGTATGTTTCTGTCTCTAGCAAAGGAACTATGTAGGGGTAAGAAGTGTTTCTCAAAGTGTCTAGTTTAGTAAGTTATAATGAACAATTGGGATTATTGGTTGCCAAGCTGCCAAGCTGTCTCGTAACTGCACAGCAATGACACCCGGCATGAATTTGAGCAAGTCTTATTCACTTTGGCACAGGAGTCGGGACATTCCAGTCTGATTCTACTTTGCCATTTAAGAGTACCACTAAAATAATAGAGGTTTTCTGGTGACACTGGAGTATTTTAAGCATCGATTCCAAAATGAATTGTTTTTAAGTTGGCTGACTGTACCAATGATAAGAAAGAAACACACATAAATGATATTTTGTAATTTATTTATATTAAGAAATGCTTCTTACCTATATTTGTTTTGTTTTCATTTTTTCAATGGCTACATAAGACTTTCTTCCATTTAAGGTTTAAATCATGTGTTTTTTAAAAGCTGCAGTAATTTTCAAGGTGTGATGAAATTTTAATGGAAGCCTTGTGTAAGTTAAATGAAGTGAAACTGGTAAAGGAGATCTTACTTTGTCTATAGTGCATTCAAGATTATATAATTAGATTTAAAAATGTCTGATTTGTAAAATACTTAATGTGATATCAGACTTATAAAATAAAATTTTCTGTGTGAGAACTCTGTTAGAAAATGCATTTGATTATTTGATTTCTAATGAATGTTCTGCTGAATGATTTGTGATGAATTTTTGTCTCTCAGTCTCTGCAGTTTATCTCAATATATGAATAAAAAGAAGATCTGTTCTCACTGTAAAGGATGTGTTTTTATCATGTTTTATATTTTTAAAGATTTTATTTATTTATTTGACAGACAGAGATCACAAGTAGGCAGAGAGGCAGGCAAAGAGAGGGAGAAGCAGGCTCCCTGCCAAGCAGAGAGCCCGATGCGGGGCTCGATCCTACGACCCTGGGATCATGACCTGAGCCGAAGGCAGAGGCTTTAACCCACTGAGCCACCCAGGCGCCCCTGTTTTATATTCTTAATATCCACTTTCTTTCATTCATTTAACCATTCAACAAATGTATGAAAGCTTTATCGCAAGCAGTGAGCTGAGTGCTGGGAATTAATCACTGAACAAGACAGAAATCCTTATGGAGTTTACATCTCTTCAGGAAAATAAATGTCAAGTAAGTAACTAATTAAAGTAGTAATTATTGTAGCATTGTGAATGCTACAAAGAGAATTACAATGAGATCTCAAAAGTACAATGGGAGCACATATCTAGAAGACTTAACCTACTGTGGAAGGATCAGGGAAGGTTTCTCTGAGAAAGTGAGCTTAAGCTGAAACCCAAAAGACAAGAAAAGTAGGAGTGAGGTGAATGCTAGAGATATATTTCAGGCAGAGTATGCTAAGTTGATAAAGCCTTAGAAACTTTGTGGAAGTGAAAACAAACTTGCATGAGAACAAACTTGTATGATTATAGCATAGGAAAGGAAGGGTAAGTTAGAGAATTAAAATAAGATAGGGGCCAATTTCCATAAGACCATATATAAACTATGATGATGATAACTGGACTTTATCCTAAGTCAGTAGAAAACCTTTGAGATTTTTGAGGATGGAGTTACATAATGAGATTTGAGTTTTTAAAGTATCATTTTAGTTATTGTGCAGAGAGGACTGGAGGGCAAACATGATGTAGGAAGGATAGGAAGTTACTGGCAAAGGAGAGATGATCATGACTTGGATTAGAATAGGAATACAGATAAATGAGTGATGTTGAGAGATATTCAGGAAGTAGAGCGAAGAGAATTATTTGATTGGATTTGGAATAGAGGCAGCAATTAAAAACTTTACAAAAATTTGGCTATGAAAGGGAGTGGAGAAGGATGTTAGCTGAAAGAGGATGTGATTTCTAAACAAGGCTTTTATTTTTTCAATTATTAATTACGTGAGATCTTATTTATTGCATGAGAGATCTGTTTTATTCTGTTTCTCATTCTGATGTAAAAGGGCAGGTAGAAAGTGAAAGTAAAGATAGAGGAAAAGAGGGATAGTAGCAGTAAGTGCTTGATATGTCCAGGAGGATATCATGTCTACTTGACAGATAGAAGAATACTTTAGCTAAGCAACCACCAGCATTCTTTCAGAAAGGAATGCATGGAGGATAGGTAAAAGGCAGGTAGATCTGTAGTGTTGGTGATAAAGATGTCACAGCTTTCACTGGCTTGATGAATAGGCAGTTTATCTGTGTAAAGTGGGGGAGGGAAAAGAAAAATAAACAGGCTTGGAAAGAAGAGAGTTTGAGGGAAAAAAATTTTTTTTTTCACTGAGTCAGCTGACGAGTGAAAAAGTCGGATTTTTACAAGTCCCAGATTGCTACAGAATTTAGTCTATTTAGTTGTGTGTGTTTTCTCCAGCTTAACCTGTCAGCCTAGGCATAGGCAGTGGAATACAACTCACTGAAATCATCCAAAGCTGGGGTTCTATCAGGCTGGAAAGAAGGTAGGGGAGTTTAAGTTGTTGACATGTGAGTGATTCATTGACTACTGTATGCAAGCCAGAGATCAGAGGAATTAGTAATTTCTCAGGCGACTGGCTAAATCCAGAGTGTGATGATAATGAGTGGTGGTATAAAAGAGAAAGTTATTGCATATAACCTTGTAATTGTATTCTCAGTGGGCCAAATCCCAAACCATAGCCAGAATCAATATTAGCAAGACATTTTCCAACTTGGCCAATCTAAGTGATAAAATTTTCATATTTGTATGTTGGAAAATCAGCAAGACTCTCTTCCCCATGAGTTTGAGTACCAACTAGGATTTTCACACAAATAGTGGAGCCAACCTAAACCAAGATGACTGGTAATTCATGGGAAAGAAGAATAAAAAAATTAAGCTATCTCTGGCAATATATAAAAGCTAAGAGAAGCAAGCTAAAAAATAAGCATAAACAAAGGCAAACAATAAAGTTAGAACTTTAACAACATGTGCACGTTTAACTGTTTCATATATATACTAATATACTATTTCTCTGGTATGCTCTATACTAGAAAATTTGAATGGTGAGATAAAAACTTTATGTTCATGTATACAGTTTCTACTAGTTACTTCCTGAACCTCAGGGATCATCTGGTACACCCCACTTTGGAAAACTGTACATAATGCTGGTAATTTTTTAGGCCAGTAAATATTTCCCCTAGTCCTATACCAGTGGCAGTGAGTAAATTCAAATAGATTAATCTCCCATTGACTGCCATAATTCAGAAACCATCACACTTGGAAATTAGAAATCTTTGTTCTTTCAGTTTGAGGACAGAGTGGTATTTGGAGAGCTCGGAAAGCTATGCTTTCTCTTTTTTGCCACCCAAGAAGAAGAAAAAAAAACAGTATTTTCCAGGTCAACTATCATTTATCGAGGTCAGTAGGATGGAACATATTAAAATGAAAAACTACTTCCAGAAATTAAAAGAACTTGCTAGAGTTCATATTTTTACTTGCCTCTAAACTTGGGAGCAAATGGTGAGGGGTTAGGGACAGATAAGAAGTTGTAGTCAGGCCCAGGATTAGTAGTTTCTTTTAACCACTTTGTCTACAAATGCTGAATGAGTTGCCTACAGAGTGCAAGACATTGAGGCATTATAGGAAACTGGAAAAAAAGTCCAAAACATGACCTGGCCTTCTAGGGGTTATGGTCTCACTGGGAAAGCAAAACTATGACACATAATTATGCACAAATATCAATTATTCTTGGAAACATAAAGCAGTATTCAAGAGAATGGGATATGTGAGATGTTATCAGAAAACAAGATTTAAGTATCTCAGGTAGAGGGGCACCTGGGTGGCTCAGTCGGTTAAACATCCAACTCTTGATTTCCACCCAGGTCTCAGGGTCATAAGATTGAGCCCCTGCATCTCTGCTCTGGGGATAGAGCCTGCTTAAGATTCTCTCCCTCCCTCTCCCTTTGCCTCTCCCCCACCCCGTGTGGGTGTATGCATGCTCTTTCTCTCTTTCTCAAAAAAAAAAAAAAAAAAGCATATCTAAGGTAGAAAGTGAAGGAATTCAGAACATGCCACCCCAAAATATGCCACTTTGGCATTTTTTAAGAAGATTTTATTTACTTATTTGAAAGAGCATGAGCCGGGGGAGAGGCATAAGGAGGGAGATCGGCAAACTCCCCTTGGAGCTGGGAGCGCAATGTGGAACTTGATCCCAGGACCCTGGGATCATGACCTGAGCAGAAGGCAGACCCTTAACCTACTGAGCCACCCAGGTGCCCACCACTTAGGCATACTGATTATTTTGAGCTGAAGGAACTAAGAAAACAGATACAGGAAGGATTCTTTGACCTCCCCTTTTACCAAAAAATAGGTCATAAAATTTCCTGTGAGAATGGTGCCCTCCCTCTACCAGGAAGAGAACATTCTTATCACCAGAGGTGAAACCGACACCAAAATGGACCTTTACAAACAAGCCTACTAAAATAATCCTTATCTTCCATTGGTTTCACCCACATGTTTCCTAATCACTGTCCCACAATTTACTGTCGGTTACCCAAGCCCCTTTTCTTGTCACATCCCCACGATTTGTTCTTTGTATAAAAAGGTATGTAACTTTTGGGCCTAGTGATGTTTTTGGACCTTATCTCCTTCTGAATACTCCCATATACACATAAAAATATTAAATAAATGTATGTTTTTCACTGGATAATCTATCGATTCTTAAGTTCATCCATAGAACCTAAGAGGGTAGAAGGGCAGATATTTTTCCTTCCCTACAAGAGAAATAAGCATTTCAGTTTAAAGGACCCTCCAGGACCAGTGTGGAGAAATAATAAACAGTGATGGAAACGTGAAGTAATCAATTTGGCTGGAGTATAGGATTCACCTTAGAATGTGTTCAGAGGTAAAAGATTAGACTGTCAACTTTATCAGTCTGCAGTGGTACATCACTGAAGATTTTTTGTGCAGCAGTAATGTGCATTGTTTTGGGAAGGTTTATCTAGTCATTACTAAGTGGCTATTAATATCATCTTGCTAGATAATGGTTTGAATGAGGAATTGAAAAAAAATAGGTGAAAAAATCTGTTACAGAAAAGCAGACACGAGGAACAAAAGATAGCAGTCAAACATGACACCTGACTAGTAGAATCATGGAAATGATACAGGCACCCATTATGAAAAATGTTGATAGAAGAAGTTTTTGGAGCTTTTTTGGGTCAGAGCTGACTATAAGACATATATTTAGAAATATGCAACAACCAACAAGCAGCCAAAAATGTGAACCTAGAACTCTGAGGAAAGGTGCAGACTTAGGACTCACGTTCTCAGGGTAATGTGGAAAGAGAAAAACAAACTAAAGATAAGCTTTAAACGCAATGATCTAAAGAATTAGGAAAGTAGAATGGGTTAGGACCTAAAATAAGTAATACAGTAATCCCAAAGCTAGGAAATCAAAACGGTTTAAATAACTAAAAGGAAGTGAACTTCAATGACGTGAGTTGCTAGGGAACTGTCAAGTTCACTTGTAATAATTAGATCATTTTAACAGTTGGGAGCTCTGTAGTTTTACCATTTCGTCTTCTCACGTATAAATAGGAAATTAGTATCCAAGTCTTCCCCCGTCTTAAGCTAGAATTCCTTTTGCACTCCTACTTTTAGGGATTGGGAGTTGAAGATGAGTCATTAACAAGCTCCCATAGTCTTTGTTTTCTTACCAGCTACCATAGGTTTTTGCTACATGTGCAAACGAGCAAAGCACCAAACAAAAAATATGACTGCAACTAAGGCATAGCCTTTTAAATCATGAGGCAAAGAAGGAAGGTCGTCCAGTATTTGCATATGCTGAGTTCCACAAATAACGGTGAAAACTCCAGAAAGCCCATGGCTCCTCTATTCAATCCAGACAAGACCTTGAGTAAGAGCACTTGGTAAAGCCAAGGCAAAGGAGGTCATCAGGCTCAGAAATCTATGAACCTGGGTTTGCTTTTTTTTTTTTTAGTATTTTATTTTTAAGTAATCTCTTCATCCACCGGGGCTGGAACCCACCACCCCAAGATCATGCCATAAACTCCACTGACTCAGTACGCCAGGCGCCCCAGGAGCCTGGGACTTCTAGACACAGGCAACCCTGCTGCAGTTCCCCTGTAAACAACAGCCCTTCAAACTTTTTTTATCTACAAGAAAAGATCTTAAGATAACAAGCCTTGAAAAACTAATGAAATCTGTGCATCCTCCCCACACAACCTCTTCGTGCATACATTTTCCGCAGGTCTTTTAGTGCCAGACGATATAGCCAAGGAACCCTCCAACCTCGAGCCGGCGTCCCCACATCCCTACGTCTGCGCAGGCGCAGGGAGCAGCCCGCCCAGGGGCGGGGACGGGCGGGGTGCGCCGGCGCAAAAGACCCCCGCGCCTCCCCGGAAATTTCATGTCACCGGGCTTCGGAGGCTTCGGAAGTGCTTCCTGGAGCACGGAGGAGGTCACAAGTCATGTGATGACGGCTTTCGAGGGAGACTGTCTTTGAAGCTGTCCCTGAATTTACAACTGAGAAAACACCGCAGCCCAGAAAGCCGGGTAACTTGAGCCGCTATGCGTGGTATTGAGCCCGGGCCCTCCGGGGGCGCCGGCCATGAGACTCAAGGGAGGGAGAGGACTCGCCTTCGGGCCTAGATCTTCGCGGGTGGAGGGTGGAGTGGACTGAGGTAGGGCATGTCAGCTACCGTCTGGGTATTTGGGAACTCGCGCTCATTCCGGCTTCCCTGGTGCGAGTCCTAGAGCCGCGGATTCTTGCCTGGCCTTGATGAGAGCTGACCCCGCTTATATTAGGTTGGAGGTGGGAAGAAGTGTCGAGGGGAGAGTCACCAGGAGTTTCTCTTCCAGGAGTGGACATTGATCCTGCGGGACAAAGGGGTTCGTCATGGCGGATGTGAGTTAACACACCCACACAAGAGGAAGGGGAGGATGGGAAGTTTAGGGGAGGCCTACTGGGCGGGGAGAGGTAAAGCTTGCCAAGGAGAAATATGTTCCCTTTTAGCCCCCCACCCCACCCCCACATAGTTTCTGTAGACTCTGGAGTGAGTGACTAAGATGAAGAGATTTGCGGAGTCCCGAGTTTCTGCCCACAGTGGGTGTGATGATGTCTTGAGGTTGAGAGAATTGTATTCTTCCCACTTCCCAGTCCAGCGGGCAGAAGAGAGGCTCTGAATCCCATTTGAATTTCTAAATGTTTTGCTGCTGTGAATCTACTTTTTTCCAGTAAGTGGTCATGATGTCTCTCCAGATTCACTGGAGCAAATTGAGATTATTTCTGACTGATCCCTCTTTAGCACAGCAGTAAAACCCAAATTTTAAGTTTAGGAAACTTAATTGTACTAGTTACTAGAAACAACAGGGAATTAATACTACTAATGTTTGTGCCTATATTTTATATCCTGTTATATTACTTACATGCTGCGCACTCTTCCAAACATTGAACATATACTCATTTAATTCTTACAACTTTTATGAAGTAGGCACTGTTACTGTCCTTGTGTTCTAGATGGGGAGGCTAAGGCATAAAAAGATCATGTAACTTGCCTCTGGTTACACAGCTGGTAAGTTGTAATGTCAAGATACCACCCCAGGCAGTCTGACTCCAGGGCTATGCTCTTAACCACCAGGCTAAATGATCACTTAACATTAATATTGAATGTGATTTTTCTTTTTAGGTTGCAAGACTATACGTTTGAGTATTTAGAAACTTTGTATGCTTTCATCACTCCATTTTTGAGTGTCTGTCATTATGTTCTTGAGAACGTATTCTCCAGTCATAGTCAAACACTGTGTATCTATTGAGTATCACCTTGCAAAGGTTGTTGTAATAAGGACTGTGTGTGAAATAGAGATGATGAAGGTATAATTCCTTTCCATAAGGGTTTTTTTTTAAATATTTTATTTATTTGTCAGAGGGAGAGCTCATGCATGTGAGCACACGAGCACAAGGAGTGGCAGGCAAAGGGAGAAGCAGACTCCCCTCTGAGCAAGGAGCCTGATGTGGGACTCCATCCCAGGATCCCGGAATTGTGACCTGAGCCAAGGCAGACACTTAACCAACTGAGCCACCCAGGCATCCCTCCATAAGGGTTTAAAAAAATTTTTTTAAAGAATAGTAGGCAGGTGGTCATAAATGTATATACATAATTGTGTGAAAATTCAAAAGAAAGAGGGATTACATCTCGTTTGTGTGTATCAGGAAGGCCTATTTGAAGTATTTGGTGGTTGAGATTAGCTCTAAATAATGAGTAGCACTTTTTCTTAAAGTAAGGTTGATAGAGAATTACTATTAAAATTAATAGTGTAGGGGCACCTGGGTGGCTCAGTGGGTTAAAGCCTCTGCTTTCGGCTCAGGTCCTGATCCCAGGGTCCTGGGATCGAGCCCCACATCGGGCTCTCTGCTCAGCAGGGAGCCTGCTTCCCCCCTTCTCTCTGCCTGCCTCTCTGCCTGCTTGTGATCTCTCTCTCTCTCTGTCAAATAAATAAATAAATAAATAAATAATAGTGTAAGCAAAGTTTGAGAGATGGAAAAGGTAAAGGTATGTGGAGTAGCTGTGAGTAGTCCACTTTTGCTGGGGTTGAGAATATGTATGAGTGAGTGATAGGAAGCAGGACTGTAAAATTAGCTGTAAACCATATTGTAGAGAAGCCCAAATGTTAAAAGAATTTGTATTGAATTTATTCAACAGTGTAGAGTCATTCAGACATTGGTTCTCAACCCTAGCTGCACAGGGGATCATCTGGGGAGCACCTGTAGCACAGGTAGAGAAGGAGAATAATATGGTTATCGGCATTGTGTAGAGCTAACTGTATGGGATAGAAGTGGGAGATCAGTTTACCAGTTGGGAGGCCAGCACAAGTCACAAATAATTTTTAAAGTGAACCTAAATTGTAATGTCAGTTGAAAAGGAAAGGAAGAGGGGCATCTGGGTGACTCGGTCAGTTAAACGTCTGCCTTCAGTTCAGGTCTTCATGCTTCTCCCTCTCCCTCTGCTTGCTGCTCCCCCTGATTGAGCTCAGTCTCTCTGTGTGAAATAAATAAATAAAGTCTTTTAAAGAAAAAAAAAGAACGAAAGAAAAAAGGAGAGGAAGAGGTCATTTTAAAAACATTTGACTTCACAAATCATTAAAAGGTGATAAAGGTGAGGTTAGGTTAAATGTTACTCTGTGTTTCAGACCTGAATAACAGGATTGGTAGTGGCATTAGTAGAGACGAGAAGAGATTGAGGAAATCTGGGTTCTGCATGAAACATAATGAGTTGAGTTTTAATGTGTGTGTTTAAAGATAAGAGCAGAGGTAAGGTGGTGGTCATAACATGAAATAAAGTGAACATTCAGGTCTTGAGAATAGTAGGGATTAGAGGTTCAAAAACAACAGATTCCTGATTTACCTATGTAAACCTCATAATTCCTACCTGGATTGTTAGTGAAATTCCCTGGGTGAGAAAGTGTAATAAGAGGAAATAAAATAGTCTTTTTTTTTTTCTTTAGTCCTAATTATGTTCCATGCTTAACACTTGATACATGTTGTCATTTATCTTTAGTCATGAACAGTATATGTGCTGCTGAAGCGAGCACAATCTTTAGTCATGAACAGAAACAGAATTTCAGCGAAGTTAATTTACCCAGGATTGTTAAAAAGTAATGTGAGAAAGTTTATCTGTAGACATGGAAAGATGTTTATATTCTCAAGTGAACAGGACAATAGCAACAGGATGTAAAATAGTATGGAAAATACGATCTGATTTTACAGCTAATATGTATTTGCTATGTATTTGTCCAGATATGCTACTCAATTTACATACATCTTCCCAATAAATGTTAACAGTCCTATGATATGGGTTCTGTGATTATCCCTTCTCAACAGATAATGAAACTGGGGCTTAGAAAGGTTAAATAACTTGTTTTAAGTCACACAGCTAGTATCAAAATCAAAAAGAAAAAAAAACAAGCAAAAAAGATTATGAATTATGATTTAAAGTACCTGAAATGTGGGTAGGACAGTATCTAGAGAACCAGTACAAGGCATATTGTTATAACATGATTTTTTTATATTCTTTTTCAGGACCTAAAGCGATTCCTGTATAAAAAATTACCGAGGTAAAAAATTAATAGTTTGTTAATATATGTTGATCATTTTGTTTCTATTTATTTTAGACTAATAGTATGTGTGTATATTATATTGTTATTTAACGTTTTCAAATACTTGGCACTAGACAGTATAAGAAATGTTCTTTGAATTTGTGGATAAATACTATCAGGCCTAGAGAAGTTACGTGACTTGTTGTCTGAGGTTAAATAGCTCGTGAATGCCAGAGAGCTAGAACTCCTATTTCTTGCCACTTTTAGAGTTTTTGCAAATATACTATCATAACAGTTTACTGGGTTATATTTTGAGATAGAGCAATTGTAAGGAGAAAAACGCTAGAGCTTGCCTTTCCTTTAGTATTACTTTTAAGACCTAATTGCTGAGTTTGCATAATCCAAAAATGCTAGATGTAGATAGCATTTCATACTCGGAAAAATCACAAGGCTTTCTTTTGCCTGCCCCCAGTCCATTTGATGTACCATTATCAATTTGGCTGGGTGTGGAGAACAGCGGACTTCCTTTTAGATATTTTTGTGGTTCAAAGGACTTTGTCACTTCAGTTGTATTAAAATTCACATTTAGTTTAGTGTAAAGTAATACCTTAGAGTTAAGGACATGAGAGAGAGAAAGACATCCATTTTCACATTCCAGCATAATTGAATAACCTTTGAGGTGTAATGTAGCAGAATATGTGATGAGATTTTTTTTTTTAACTTCTTTTTTTATTCTCCAAATGTGTGAATTTAGAAAGGTTTTGGATGGCAGTTCATTTCTGTAGGTAGTTAAAAAGAAAGAAAAAGAAAAAAAATTCTCATTTGGATTTTTGCCTGAATTGTTTGATGTGGTTTGACTATTAACTTGTGCCTTTACCCTGACTATAAGCCAGTAGAAATTAATGATATTATCTCCTGGGTTTGATTTATGTATATTTGTCTGTATTCGGGAAAAAAATGCTATCATATTCAGGAAGAAAATATTATTGAAGTGTTAAATAATTGTTACCTTTGGCTTCGTGTTAATGTAGTATTTAAATTCATTTTTACTCTCTTCTTTCTAGTGCAAACTGGAACACTGACTCTGTTCTCAGCATAATGATGAGCAGGCAGTCCTAGCTTTGCACGGTAGTTCAGGGCAGTAAAATGACTGTACATGCCGAAACTGTCCAAAGCAATTTTAGTAATCCCTGGGAAAAATGACAGTTTTCTGATGTTCAGAAAATTTTCTCAAAACCTTAAAACCTCTTTTGTTGGTTCTGTTTGAGGGAATGGAAACAAATGCTAAAAGCAGTATTTGTTTAATATACTGCAATTTAAAAACAGTGGAAATACTGAGTACTAATGTTTATTTCTTCATAGAAAACTTATCGAGTATAGTTTGAACAGTGCCTACTTCTTTGCATATACAGTAAAATAATATAAAAGGTATAACCTTAAGATAAGAAGTAGGCATCTTTTCTGTGCCTTCAAATGAACATACTCCTTTCTAAGTTTGGATCAGCTTCCACCATTTTGTCCTTTGTACTGTTGATGTTGTGCGAAGCTTTTTGCCAGCATCACTTCCTCTGGGCTGTCTTCATCCTTTTCATCCCAACTACTTGCCTAATTACTGTCAGTGAATGCACTTGCACGAAGTTCCTCTGGCTGCACGTCTTGTGCACAACAGCGAAAGTGTCAACATTCTTTCAGCCAGTTATTTCTTCTCGAGGTGTTGACTTTCTGCTTGAATTTCACTTCTACCGTTGTCACTTTCCTTCCTTTGCTGTATTTCATCTTGATTAGCCAGTTCCCTATTTCTGTTCTGTTTTTCTTTTTAATGTCATATGCTTTACCATTAGAAAACAAGGAGATAAGACTCTGTACTTTACCGTCCCTGCATACACTGAGG
The DNA here is from genome assembly GCA_004024625.1 of Mellivora capensis. NCBI lineage: Eukaryota > Metazoa > Chordata > Mammalia > Carnivora > Mustelidae > Mellivora > Mellivora capensis. The sequence goes on from PISX010000305.1 coordinate 179,451, forward strand.
AACGGATGCTCGGTGACCAGTCACCAACACATTTTGAAAGAAGTAATGTGGCTGGTTCCTGATACAGTGCGATCTGTCACTTACAAAGTTGTTCACATTAGTGAGGTTTGTACTGTATGTATTTACTCACTATACCATACTTCCTGAAATTTGAGCCTTGCTTTCAGGGGGAGTGGTGTTATTTAGTTCAACTCTGAGAACTAAAATGTGTCCATATTGGAACTGTACAAAATGGAGGCTTTCTGTGTTTCTCTGTATGTGCCTTCTTGGAGGTCTGGCATATTGAAAGGATGGTAAAATTGACCAGTAGAGTTGGAGGGAAATCCTGCACTGGCAACAGAATATAGGAGCAGAAGCATAGGTGATATTTGTAAAAAGGGTAATTGTTAAAGTGTCATGAAAATCTTTCTATAGTGGAAGAAAGGGCTTTCCGTGTATTTTGTTTTAGTTTGGTTTTTTTCCCCCATAATGAGCAAGGCCAGTTTGATACATATTCATTCATGACTTTTTCTTGAAAGTAGGCTTAGTGTATCCCAAAAGCTAAAGGACTGAAGAAATAATATTGAACACTTACAAAGAAAAGTAATAAAATACACATTTTGATTTGTTGCTAGATGTATGTAAAGTGAAGGGATTTGGATGAAGGCAACTTGGCTTCAGAGCTGTGGGTTCATACTTTGAATTATTAAGAGCTATACCTCTCAACACTGAGTCAGTAAATGGAATATGTTTTTGTTCATTTTTAAATTCTCAGCTAAATACAGTGTTTGAATTTCTATTTTTAAGTCTAGTTGTGACCCAAAGTAGGCTCAGGCTTTAATAGTCACAACTTTTGTGTTTTAAAATAACCAGAAGTTTCATTATTATATATATAAAAGGAAGTATGATGTCTGACATCAATATTCAAGCAAATACAATATTTGCTTTTTTGGAATAAAAATGTTTGTTTTATTAAGCTTAAGGTTTAGATGTCTGCAGAATATTTCATAACATTTAATTCCTTCTAGAAGTGCAGTGTAGCTATTAACGCATCATGCTTATTTTCAGCTACTAGTAAAATCTACTTATGTTATTTTTTGTTCACTCTGTATAGAATTGGAAACACCTTATATATTTGTGAGCTGATTTCTTTTAGTGGGTATTTTAAGTATATGAGTAATTTTTCTACTTTGTTGGGCATTTACCTCTGTGAATTTAAAATCCATTAAAAAGAAATTCTTTATTTCTTTTTTTTTTAAGATTTTATTTATTTATTTGACAGACAGAGATCACAAGTAGGCAGAGAGGCAGGTGGGGGGTGGGGGGAAGCAGGCTCCCCGCTGAGCAGAGAGCCCAATGCGAGGCTCGATCCCAGGACCCTAAGATCATGACCTGAGCCGAAGGCAAAGGCTTAACCCATTGAACCACCCAGGTGCCCCAAAAGTCTTTATTTCTGCCTCCCCTTTTGGTGCACTAGTTGGCATTTAAGTTAATTATCTTGAAAATTTGAGAAAAGAAACTATGATGACACAGATATTTCTAAACATTTTTTTGTAGTACTCTTTACCTGCTTTTTAATTTGTTTATCTTTTTTTAAAATATTTTATTTATTTATTTGACAGACAGAGATCACACGCAGGCAGAGAGGCAGGCAGAGAGAGAAGGAAGCAGGCTCCCTGCTGAGCAGAGAGCCCGATGTGGGGCTCGATCCGAGGACCCTGGGATCATGACCTGAGCCGAAGGCAGAGGCTTTAACCCACTGAGCCACCCAGGCGCCCCAATTTGTTTATCTTTTGAGTAGGCAGTACATTCATAAAGTTCAAGATTCAGAAGGTAACTGAAGGATAATAGTGAAAAGTTTCCTATCCTGTACCCCAGCCACACAGTTCCCTTCTCAGGGATACCCAGTACCTTCAAAGATACTTTACACACCTGCAAACAAGCATGTATATAAACACACATAGGTCATAGTTGAGACTGTTAAAATTTATTTCTCATGGCTCTAGAGGCTGGAACTCCAAGATCAGGGTGCCAGCATGATTCTGAATTGCAGATTGCACACTTCCCATATCTTCATATGGTAGAAGGAGGGCTAGTTAGCTCTCTAGCCTTAAGTAAGGGCACTGTATGATATCTGAGGGCTCCACCTCCGCCATTCTGATGACCTCCCAAAAGCCCCGCCTCCAGATACCATCACAGTGGGATTTAGGTTTCAACATGAATTTTGCGGGCTGACATAATCATTCAGTCCATTACATATACATACATGTACCTACCCTTATTATGTAAGGTTTACTTCCTATACATACTATTCAAAACTTGTTTTCACTTCACAATATACTTTTGAGATTAGTCCTTCCCAGTACATACAAAGAGCTGTTTCTTTGTTTTTAATGGCTGCAGAGTATTCCATTGTGTATGTGTGTCATAATTTATTGGACTCGTTCTTCTTGATAGGCAGGTTTCTAGTTTCTATTTCTAGTTTCTAGTTTCTATTTCGAGTGATGTTGCTGTTGATAACTGTACAAAGTGGTTTCTGTGTGTGCAAGTATCCGTAGGATATACTTTTATATAACCTAGTTTTTAATTAAGAAGAATTTGTCTTATAAATTAATCTTACAAGAGCACATTTTAATGTATAGATAATTCCAGGATTGAATGATAATAAAAAATAATACTAGTAAATGTTTATACAGGTTATTTCATCATTTTTACTTTTAACGTGAGGTTCATAAACGGTAGTGTTCGTAACATTTTCTCAAAAAAAAAATTTTTTTTTTAAGAATTTTTATTTATTTGACAGAGACCACAAGTAGCCAGAGAGGCAGGCAGAGAGAGAGGGGAAGCAGGCTCCCCGCTGAGCAGAGAGCCCAATGCGGGGCTCCATCCCAGGACCCTGGGACCATGACCTGAGCCGAAGACAGGGGCTTTAACCCACTGAGCCACCTAGGCACCCCCATTTTCTCAAAATTTAATAACACTTCTCTTAAAAGTTTCTCTTAAGGGCGCCTGGGTGGCTCAGTGGGTTAAGCCTCTGCCTTTGGCTCAGGTCGTGATCTCAAGAGTTCTGGGATCGAGTCCTGCATCGGGCTCTCTGCTCGGCAGGGAGCCTGCTTCCTCTTCTCTCTCTCTCTCTCTCTCTCTCTCTCTCTCTGTGCCTACTCTAATCTCATGGAACTGAAAGTTTGAGAATATTTTCCCATTCTAATTTTTAGCACTTTAGTTTTGTAGCTCTAGAAATCCTCTCATGAGTTAGTACTTAAACTGCACTAATAAATTGTCAGTGTGTGCAGATGACACTCTGATGCTAATTACTAATAATTAATATTTTTGAATTTTAACTGTGTACCAGCCTCTACATTATTTTATTAAGTTTTATAATAATTACATAAATACAGTTATTCCCATTTTCATATTGTTAATGGAGGCTTACAGAGTTTTCATAATTGGCCCAGGGTAGTGTAAGTAGTACGCTAGGCTAGACTAGATGGTTATAGTCTTGACCATTCCTCTCACTGCTGCTTATGTAGGCACAGCTGAAGAGATTGCTACGTGACCTTCATTCTTTCCATTCTGTTCCTTCAGCCTAGATCAGTCTTTCTGCCCCTCTTCTCTTGACCTGTGCTATCACATCTCAACTTCGCTGTCACTGTCTCAGGGAAGCCTTCCCTGACCCACCTGTGTAGATCAACCACCTTTTTATAGGTTCTCATAACCCACAGTTATCTTGATGGCACTTGCTACCATTGTCACTGTAGCTGCTGCTGATAACCTGTCACACTTGCATAAATAAAGGAAAGATAATTAACAGTTATAATGGAGAATTATGTATGTTTTAGATCTTTAGCAATAGCATAAATTTGTGAAGATTATAAGCATGACAGTAATACACATGTTTATTCAATTTCTAGAAGTTTTGGCAGACATCTAGGAACTTTTGAGGTCAGTAACTGAGTTGACATAGTTTTTCAGAAATGTACATGAAAATCCCCAGAATGACTTTGAGGTACATATTTTGAGAAAATGAAATGCTTCATAATATTTTAACTTCTTTTTTCCCTTCTAGTGTTGAAGGGCTCCATGCTATCGTTGTGTCAGACAGAGATGGAGTCCCCGTTATTAAAGGTAAAACTGTGCCTGCCTGCCAGTGTCATGTTTGCTTTTGAATAAAAATGTATTTAGGTCTGAGTAGTGCAGAAGGCAAGCATGTAAAAGCTGTTTCAGTAAATCCAGGAGATGGTCTTAGTTTGGGGGGCGATGTTTGCTTTTGTATGTGGAAGGCTTCGTTGGAGCTTATAACTTACTACATGTTGAATGATTGTGTCACCATTGAGAGTTTAAGCGTGGATTTATCACAAGCCCAGTTTTTCATGAAAGACATTAGTGATGTAATGTCAAGAGTAAATGTCAGTGCTGGGACTGGGACTGTATGTGGCTACGTATATTGTACACACAGACTTCCCCTGATATCTGTTTTTTTAATTAGTACTGCTAGTGGTTTGGAGATAAACTTTCATACATTTGAATGAACATATTGATTGTTTTGCTGAATCTTTATTGATTTTCTCCTTCTTTACTGGAAATAAGATTTTTTTTAAACTTTTAATTTCAAAATTACTTTAGTTAACCAGACTCTAACAAGACTTTCTTACCTAAAGAAGAGCTTGTTAGGTGCGCCTGGGTGGCTCAGTGGGTTAAAGCCTCTGCCTTCGGCTCAGGTCATGATCTCACAGTCCTGGGATCGAGCCCCGCATCGGGCTCTCTGCTCCGCAGGGAGTCTGCTTTCTCCTCTCTCTCTCTGCCTGCCTCTCTGCCTACCTGTGATCTCTGTCAAATAAATAAATAAAATATTTTTTAAAAAAAGAGCTTATTAACCTAAAAAAGGAAAAAAAATTTTGCCTGATTTTCAGGAGGGTTTTTTTTTAGATTTTAGTTAGTTATTTGAGAGAGAGAGTGTGTGTTTGTATGTGCTTAGGCAAGCAGGGGGAGAGGGACAAGCAGACTCTGGCTAGAGCTGGAGCACAGATCCCAATGTGGGGCTCTATCCCTGGGCCCTGAGGTCATTACATGAGCTGAAATCAAGAGTTGGTTGCTTAGTCGACTGAGCTACCCAGGTGCCCCTGAGCTTTAGTCTTTAAGTATATATGATGTCACTGAGTGACTGTGTATTAAGACCATTTTTAATACTTGTATCTTAAGGCATTATCCCATGAATGTTCATAGTTCTATAGGGATGCTATAATAGCTTTATCAAAGAAAGATGAAATGATTTTCTTTACATTTTGTTTACAATTTTCTACCCGAGGTTATCATGTATGTCAGATAATTTTAGACCTTAGAGTTAAAAGGAAGTTTAGAAATCACCTAATTTAATTCTTTCATTTTGTAAACAGAGATGGTCAAGTGCAAAGAGTGCATTGTTAGTACAAAGTGGCATGTCGACATGAGTCGGTGACAAGATAATAATAGAACATATATAGTATATTATGTATATTATAAGTATATATTATAATATAACAAATATATTAGAAACAAAATACTATAAATATAATTATACTAGGACCCATTATCTTCTGATGTGTAGTTCAGTGTGCATTCTAACCCACCATAAAACATAGATGGCTGTGGGCAAGTAAGTCGCCTGCCGTTTTGCCTTTACTCAGTTCTGAACAAAATTAAAATAATCTGCAGCTCTAATTTTCTTTCTTAGGACCTCTGTGTTAAAGCTATTGGTACAACTAACTCCATTTAGGCCTTTTAATGACTGAAAGAAACTTAAAACAGATGGCCAACTTCAAATTTATTAGTATCTATAAGTAATGCTGCTATAGGTTTTATGAGAGAAAAATTTTCTGGAAGCTTTTTTCATTATTCTAGCTTGGCTCTCAGTTAACCAGATATTCAGTTTATTAAACGTACTGATTAATTTGTGTTTTAAAGTAGATATTAAGAAAATATAAACATTTAGTATTCTTTAAAAAAAAATTGTGAGAACCAGTATTTCTTTCCTTAGTTATGATCACTCAATTTCTGGTGAAGCAGTTTTTCTCACCTAAATTGATGAGACCCAGTTAGTGATGTGATTTTCAGTATTGTGAAGCATAATAGCCCTTCTCTCAATATTTTCAGTGATTTATGTTTTTAAAAAAAAGTGCAATAAACTTCTCTCTGTCATATCCACTGAATGATTTTTTTTTTTAAATCATTTGTATTTCTAGTGGCCAATGATAATGCCCCAGAACATGCTTTGAGACCTGGTTTCTTATCTACTTTTGCCCTTGCAACAGACCAAGGGAGCAAACTTGGACTTTCAAAAAATAAAAGTATCATCTGTTACTATAACACCTACCAGGTACGTTCATAATTATAGAGTAGTTTGCTGTTTTCAACTGTTGTTATGCCTTCTATACAAAATAGCTTGTTTTTATTCTAAATTTTAGTTTTGAAGCGTGGATGACATTTTAAAATTTTAGCCTTCAGATTGGTTGTGTTGAATTGTAGTAATTGTCTTCACATTTTATACCAGGAATTAGTTAATGTGGAAAAGTAGTCAAAAGATTTATTAATAAAATATGTTATTCTAAAAAGGGAAGTCAGGTCACTATTACCTCCAGTAGATGGTGCCTTTAGCTTAACAAATGTGATTTCTCAAATAACACACTTTTTTTTGTTGTGACAAATAAAAAGTTTTCCCTTGACAGTTATGATAACTTATTGAAATTTGTTACTGCTGCTAATTCCTTCATTTGGTTTGGAAGATATATTTTCAGTGAGGTTATCATGAAGGAATTTCATTGCTGCATATCTCTTGGTCCCCAGCTGCATTTTCTTATTTAGAATAAATTAATTGCTTCTGCCTTAGAGTAGTGTTTCCCAGAGTTTGATTCATGTACTGCTGATGTTATACAAGTTATATTTTTATTTTAAAACTTCATATTTTCATGTGTATTAGACAGAAGATAACCAACCCTTTTGACCTTCAATTTTATCGATAAGGATTAGTTTGAAGCTAAGTTTTTTTAAACAATAGTTGATTTGAAGTTAAATTTAAATTAATAGTGGTACACAGGAGGCAGGGAAATCATGAAGGTATAATTACTTGAATGAGAAATACTGACTTCAGCCATTTAATTATCAAGTGTTTGTGGAGCCCCTGCCATGTAATAATTGACACACCACTGGTCTTTGGAAGGTAGAGGTGAAGGTGGCATAGTCCCACCTTTAGATCTCTCCAGGCTGAGTAATGATAATGGCTCTAAGAGATATTCAGTAAGTCTGTTGAATGGAAATACTTATTTTCAGCTCTTTCATATTACATAATGGAGTAGATAGTATCTTACACATTGGCCATTTAAATAAAAGTTTTGAAAGATTAAGGTATTTCATTTGAATAACATTATTTAGATCTTAACTTTCTTTTTAGGTGGTTCAATTCAATCGTTTACCTTTGGTGGTGAGTTTCATAGCCAGCAGCAATGCCAATACAGGTGTGTTTTAACTACCTTAAATACAGCTTTTAATTTCTTATAACACCATATCTGAACAGTCTAATATGAGCAGAATAGTAGATTTAGAGTCAAAAAAGCTGAATTCATGACCTACCTCCACCATCTATTCCTTGGTCTCCAGAAAAGTTTAACTTCTGTGACTTCTGTTTTCCCTGGCTGTATAATGGAGCTAATATCTGCTTTCTCTGTCTCATGGGATTATTTTCAAGTTCAAATGAGACATCATATGGGTAGGTGATCCTTTAAGATAGAAAGGAAAATTAAATTATCTTCACCCCTTGAATGCTACATCTTGCTCACATTAAAACAGCTTAAGAAAACACAAAAAGAGTAGAGTAGATAACCACACACATAAAATGGTCAAGGATGAGTTCAATTCTATGTAGACCCATCTATTAGTTGGTAAAATCTTGAATGATAGTGGGCAACATTAATGTGATTGAGAATTCTAAGAGCCTGACTAGGATGAACTTGAACATGTGTTCTTCCTGAGGTTTGAAGAATTTGAGAAGACCAGGAAGCTGTACTTTCTGTGGCAGATCATAAGATCCCATTATATTCAATAGCCCTTACTGGATATTTATGTTTAAAATAATGACTGCATTCTATAATTAACATGCTCCCTTTTGGATAAAGTGGGTTTTTTTTTTTTTTTAAGTATTGTCTTCTTTAGATTTGGCTGCCCTTTAAAGTGAGGGGTTTAGATTTGATGATCTAGAAGGTCTCTTCCATTTCTAAATGTTTTGAAGGTGTAAAATGCTCTGTGTGAAAACACTTTGTTAATTATGTAGGATAGTAGTGGTGTTGACATTTAAAATATACTAAACCTTAATTGTGATAAGTCACCATCATGTACTAAATCATCACTTGTTATAAATTTTGATAATATAATAGAATTATATCTTAGTATCTAGAATAATTTTCAGAATTTTTTAGGGAAGATCTTTGAGCATTAAACAGGGTCTAAGATGTATAAGATACATAGTTTTTCACTCTGGTAAACTAAGGAGAAGCTAGATATGCTCATTTTTAGACTACTTTGTCTCCCAGATTCAGCACTGAATTTTAAACCTGCAAGCTTATATTTTATGCTCCTACCATTCATCTTTAAAATTAATTTTTTCACTTGAAAGACCTATTTATGCTTTAGCTTTACCAAATTTATAAAATTTATAAAATAAACATAATATTTCTTTGTTCAAGGTTGAAGCAAGCATCTTCCTCTGTTTTAATAAAGTCCATTAAAATTTGTTCAGGAAAAAAGTGTACCTTTTTTTTTTTAAAGATTTTATTTATTTATTTGACAGAGATCACACGCAGGCAGAGAGGCAGGCAGAGAGAGAGGAGGAAACAGCCTCCCCGCTGAGCAGAGAGCCCGATGCGGGGCTCGATCCCAGGACCTTGGGATCATGACCTGAGCCAAAGGCAGAGGCTTTAACCCACTGAGTCACCCAGGCGCCCCAAAAGTGTACCTTTTTAAGTAAAAATCTTGTATCATTTCTGAATGAGTACAGATTTTGAAACAGTAGAGTATAAATTAAAGTTTTCCTTTCAAAACTAACAAAATAACAGTGCATATAATTTATTTTATACCTTCTAATACATATAAATATTTTTCATTTATTTACTTTAATAATAGATGAAGAAAATAAACTTCGTAATGAAAACGGTGTTTGATTAGTTAGAATTACAATATTTTGCTTTATGGAGAATAAACTATATCTTGTTTGCTTTTTAGTAACTAAATTTTGACAGGAGGAAACCTAAATCAAAAACTTTTTTAGGAACATTTCTCTGATGTTCTAATTTTCTTAATCTCTGTTTTAGGACTCATTGTCAGCCTAGAAAAGGAACTTGCTCCATTATTTGAAGAATTGAGACAAGTTGTGGAAGTTTCCTAATCTGGCAGTGGTTTTGATGTACACTTTATTTTCATTATAACCGACAAAATATCAATCCAGCAATCTTTAGACCACAACAGTCCTTGTTATCCGTGTACTCAAGAAAGGGTCCCTTTTACCACCTGACACTAAAGAAAGAGCCCATAGAAACAGTTTATGGACAGACTGTTATCTTTTCTTGTGTAGGGTCTTTTCTTGATGTAGTGAGATCTGGGGTTACCACAGAGATGGTTCAGTACATCACAGCTCCCATGGAGTTAATCCAGTCACAAATATGCATGAGATTCTATTCAGTGGGTCAGAATCAAAATGGTACTTTGATCCACTTGAGCCATTAAGTGCTCCCTACCTATTATATAGTATGCCCAGGCCTGCAGAATGAGGCAGACCCTTTTTATTGTGAATAATAATGAGGACATATTTTTCTTTATATTATTTCTTTGCTTTGAGTGTGAGGAAGATAAAATGGCTTAGTAAAACTAATAAAATCAGTACAATCACTAACTTTTCTATGTATATATTATTTTACAATATAGATGTTACTAATTGATTTGATTCTTCTCAGAGGGTGCTGTGCTGCTATTTGATTAAATTGAAAATGATAACTAATGTTTTTTTTTTCTCCACTCTGCTTTCTATAACCAGCCAGTGTTTTAATGGTTGTGTGTTCTTTATAAAATTTAGAAGTGATTCATAATTGAATTCTGCTTCCAGTATTGGTATTTATGTAAACATGGTAGTAAAGCCATTTTTTTTCATACATAAGTATAAATAAAATAGTATTTTTTAAGTATACTTTGAACACTAAATAGGTTTCTTTCCTGGCTTCTTTCAAAAGTTTAAAGACTATAATTAACTGAATTCACTTTCAACTATGTGCATAAGCAGTGAGTGTTGCTTATAGATATTGGTTTGGAGACAGATTTACCTGGTGTCAGTTGGAAAACAAACCTTATCCATGAGCTTCATTTAATCTCTACGAGAGAAGTATCTTGGTTCTAGAATATGCCCTTTATATTCAGGAAGGCAGTCCATCATTCAGAGTTGTTGGTTTCCTCCTAGGTTCTTTGACAATCAGAGTTAGTCACGGGAGGCGTTCAGTGCATGTGCATTGAGCGCCTAGGTGTGCCGTGTACCAGAGCGGCCACGTTGCAGGGTTCTGAGGAGTATGATTCACATCCTGTTTCCGGGCTCCAGGGCCTCTCATGGGCAAGGTGTGAATGCTGTCCCTGGAGTTGTACAGTGAGGAGTCAGCCAGCCCGGTTCGTGCTTGCTCCTTCCTCCCTCCCTCCTGCTCCTTCCTTCATCCCTCTGTCCCTTCCCCTCTTTCTGTTTCCTTTCTAAGCAAATATGAAACTAAATCGTGGTTCCTTCCTTTAAAGAACTTAGAGCTCAGTAAATAAAGACAAGTAGAGGAAGTACTGTGATAAAAGCTCTGCAGCTGTCAAGCTGTAGAGATCCAGAAGGGGGGCATTTAAATTGGCAGGAGAGAGAGCCTCTGTGTGGACAGAGAGGCAGGAGGGCATGTTTGACCTGCAGGGAGCTAGAAATAGTTCAGAAAACCTAATAATGCACGTTCTATACCCATTACAATCTAGAATTACCCCCCAAATAAAATAAAATCTAGACTTCCCATTATCTGGATTATTGAATAGTGTTCAGGACATCATTGCTAATGTGTAATGTAGAACTTTAATTTCAGGGAATAATTATTGTATACCTAAAAATCCCAGAAAAGGAAACTATCCTAAATGGAGGTATGTTTAACCTTTGCATGGTGAACACTACCTTTGCATGGTGAATACTGCTACTATTAAAATTTCTGTTTGAAGGAGCAGATAAGTTGCTCAACAGTTTATGTGGGAAAATAGGTAGATGAAGATCACTAAGGAATGTTTGCAAAGCTAATGCAAAACTAGATGAACTACTTTTATTTATTTATTTATTTATTTATTTAAAATATTTTACTTATTCATTTGTCAGAGAGAGAACACAGGCAGGCAGACTCCCGCTGAGCAGGGAGCCTGATGCGGGGCTTGATCCCAGGACACTGGGATCATGACCTGAGCTGAAGGCAGGTGCTTAACCAACTGATCCCCCCAGGAGCCCAAGTGAACTACTTTCAAAAGGTAGTCTAAACTTCATAATTAGATCAGTGGAACAGACTTAGCCAGAAACAGATTTTGGTAGATACATGAGGACTTAAAACATTTTGAGGAAGACTTAAGTCAGTGCAAAAAAGATTATTCAGTAAGTAGGACAGGCATTTTTTATGCCTTGCTGATAGAAGTGTATATTGTTATATACCCTTTATATAGGACTGTTTGCCAATCTCTGTGAAACTTGCAAATGCACAGAACTTTGGCCTAGTGTATTAGGATTCTCTAGGGCAACAGACCCAGTTGGATACACGTTTTTTATTATGTACAAGTATATATTATATATGTCACACAAATGTAAAAGACTTATTGTGAGGAATTGGCTCTCATAATTCCTGGAAGCTGAGACCTGCAATGGTCTGCCATTTGTAAGCGGGAGAACCAGGGGAGCCAGTGGTGTGAATTCCAGTGAGGCCAGATGAGATGAGATATCCCAGCTGAAGTTTGGGCACCCTGTGGCCAGTTGTTGATAAAAAGTCACCATACCCAGCAATTCCACTTCTAGAAATTTCTGCTGATGCGAATGGACATGTGCAAAATTATATATTTGTAGGTATATTCGTTGCAACTTGGTGATATCAGGAATGAAAACAACCTAAGTAGGGGCGCCTGGGTGGCTCAGTGGGTTAGGCTTCTGCCTTCAGCTCGGGTCATGATCTCAGGGTCCTGGGATCAAGCCCGTGTTGGGCTCTCTGCTCACTGAGGAGACTGCTTCCTCCTTTCTCTCTGCCTGCCTCTCTGCCTACTTGTGATCTGTCTGTCAAATAAATAAAATCTTTAAAAAAAAAAAAAAAAAAGAAAGAAAACAACCTAAATATCCCATCATAGATAGGTTGAGCCCTACATTCTGAGCTTCCCAACAGTACCAGATTATACCTGCTATTTTTTGTGTAATTATTAATGCTCCTTTTCACTCTCTTTTTTTAAAGATTTTTATTTTAGAGAGATGGGGAGGGAGAAAGAGGGGGAAAATCCCGAACAGACTCTGTGCCAAGCCTGCCATGGGCTCTATCCCATGACCCTGACCTGAGCCAAAACCAAGAGTGGGTCACTCAGCTGACTGAGCCACCCTGGCAGCCCTGTGAATGTTCCTTTCAACTCTTAAGTGTCCCTTTTAGATAAGAAACTACTTAGTCACCCTAATCATAGAGGACTGGTTAAATAAATTACTACATTTGCCCAACGGGGAAAAGAATGGAGAAGTGCTTTAGTTACGGAGATAGAAATCCAAGACATGATGTTCAAAGAGGAAAGCAGAGTATGAAATTGCATGGTGTACTGCAATTTATATATAAGAAGAAAAAATAATATGTTTACATTCATGTTTGATTATGTATGAGAGAAGGACGTGGTCATACTGGTAACCTCCAAGGAGTGGAGCTAGATACCTGGGGCACAGGGATCCCGGAAATGAGCCTTTTCACTGTAAACCACATTGGTGGTTTTTTAATTTTTCACTTCAAAAATCATAAAATATTCCAGCAAACAAAATTTATAAAAATATAATGATAGGGTATTTGGAGAAGAAAATTCTATCAGTCAAGGATTGCCAAAGAAACAGAAGCAGGAGGATAGATAGATATTAAATGTATTTCAAGGAACTGGTTTATGTGATAGTGGGAAGTGAGTGGTCTAAAATCCATAGGGCCGGCCTGAAGTTTGGGCAACCTCAGGAGGGAGCTGCAGCTGCAGTCTTCAGGCAGAAGGCTTCTGATTTCCTCATGGAAACCTCCGTTTTGCTCTTAAGGTCAGCTTTTCAACTGACTGGATGAGGCCTGCTCATATTAGAGAGGATAATCTCTTATTTAGATTCAGTGGATGGTAGATGGGTGCTAAGCACATCTATAAAGTAACACTGCCACATGTAGATTCGTGGTCTGTTGAATAACAGGGTACTGCAGCCTTGCTAAGTGGACACCTAAAACTAACCTTTACAGTCTACACTTGTTAGCTTGGCATCATAGACATCTTCCTAAAGCATGCTTAACCTCCAAATAAAGTCAGTAACCAAGTTGTGTTTCTGTCATCAAACATCAAACGACTAACCCACATACAGAGGACATGTTCACTCTCCCCAGAAGAGGATGCAGAGTTCTTGGGTGATGTTCACTTTTCTTCTTCCTATATTACAGTTCAAATGCCGTGATGTAAGGTTAACCATTTTTAATATGTCTTACATTAAATAAGAGGGTACAAGAGGAAAGAAGAATTTGCTAAATATGTGTGTATTTGTAATACATATTTATGTACACACTTCCATAACAAAACAAGGAAGAAATGTAATAATCACAGTCCTTGTCTCTCAACTGAGTGTGTAATTGTAGCTGGTGTTTATAATTGTCTCCCATTACCCCACTCCATACTCCCTCCGCCCTCAGCAAGCCCCTCAGCCATGGGTTGTCCTGCCTGAATTGAACTATAGTTTTCCACTGACTTTAGTCAGTGGCACTGAGATCCCCTAGGTGTCTTGTGTGAACACACTCTTCCCTCCATGGTGCAGTCACAGCCCAGTTTCCCCCTGGTAATGAGGCTCAGTCACACCCACCAGTACAGCCATTCCCTCCCTTACCTGTTGAATCACAGATAGGAGCCCAAAGCTGGTAGCAGTCTTAATGTCCAGTTGAATAGATCATTGTTCTCCTGGTGGAAGGAAGCATTCCTCCCTTTGGAACAAGAACCCCTAGACTAGCACAGCCTAAGAACCTGGGGATACTGCCCCTGCCCAGCCAGGCATTGCCACCCAGGGGGTGCTGTAACTGAGTCTTCAAAAGGCCATTCCACCATTCTGTTGGGCCTGCTGCTTCAGGATGATAGGGAACATGGTAAGACCAACACATTCCATGAGCAATATGAGAAATCTGTTACTTCCAAAATCCAGAGGCCTCTCTAGGTATTGTGCCTCTTTTTTGGTTGTGAAAGGGCCCATATGCAACAAGTTACCCTTTATCCCAGAAAAGCTCTCTTGACCTGTCCCATGCCACCGGACCCCAAGAATCTCAGTGAGGTGGAAAGCTCCTGAGTTTTTGCTGAATTTATCTCCCACCCTCAAACACATGATCTTACCACTAAGTCTAGAACAGTTGCTACTTCTTGCTCCTTAGGCCCAATCAGCATCATGTCATCATCAATGAAGTGGACCCATGCAATGTTACAAGAAATGTGATCAAGGTCGGTGTGGCTAAATGATGGCACAGGGCTGAACTGAAGTAGGATAAACCTCTGAGATAGGATAGCGAAAGGTGGATGCTGACCTTGCCAGATAAAGCCAGCTGCTTCTGGCAGTCTTTACCAATAGAAAAAAAATAATTTGCCAGATCAATAGCTGCATGTCAGGGACCAGGGGATGTGTTAACCTCCTCAAGCAACGGAATCGTATCTAGAACTGTAGCTGCAGTTGGCGTTGCCACCTGATTGATAATCCACTGTCATTCTCCAAGATCCATCTATTTTCTGCACGGGCCAGATGGGTGGGCTGCATGAGGATGTGGTGGGAAATCACCTGCCCTGCATCCTGCAAGTCCTTGATGGTGACACCAAGCTCCGAGAGCCTCCCAGAAATGTGGTATTGCTTCTGGCTTACTGTCTTCCCGGTTGAGGCAGTTACGGTGACTTACGTAGTACATTTACGTTTATTATAAGTTAGCTTGAACTCTTGATGTCAGAACCCCTCCAAAAGTGACTCTATCCCTGCTGAGGTGTACTCTCTCCATCACAGAGCTTCAAGTGCCTCACATGCAGAATTTGTCTTACTTACTTTGATACGTTATCATACATATATTCTCTTTTTCCATATTTAACTAAGAACTCCTTCAGGACCGGGACAGGCTCTTCAACCCCAAATTCTCTGTAGCACACAGTCTAGTGGAAGTGGGTTCTTCATGGCCATTTATGACATTAATCAGTTTTATTTCTTTTTAAATTACAGATATTAAAAATACATTTTATTAGCAAAATGTTACAGGCACAGCAAAATGCTTGTTTTAATAAACTTAGCCAAAGAATATAAATAAACATGGCATATTTTACAAAAAGTAAGGACAGTAATATTACCTGCACAAAGAAAAACTCTGGGTTCTACGAAAACAAAACCTGAACCGCTCATTCAGTGAGGATTCATTCACAATTCCTTACTTGGCGAACCTGACAGAATACATTTTAACTTGACATTTGCTTTATCTCATGTGATACACACATAACAAAATACATTAAAAGCCTTGTGGAAATATACAAAAATGTAACTTCGGAGTCCCGGATGTTTAAATAACATGAAACGTATCAATCAAGTTATGCACTTGGACTGCAAAAGCAGTGTCGCAGCAGAGCTCTGCGCCACACTTGTTATTCTGGGCGCTCCCTCCACTTTTATCTCCCTTCAAACGCAGTATTATCTCCCTTCAAAAGCAGTATTAATAAAGATAAGAGAAGGGGTTAGAATCTGTGAGCTCTGGATGCCAGCATCTTATTTCCTGATTTCAACCCCCTTATTCTAGCTTGCAAAGGCGGTGTAACACGTCATCGTATAATTCATGTGGATTTAGTGTTGCTCCTTCAACCGACCACAGAAGTCTGCTCTTGAGGAAGGGCTCAGGGTGTTCAGCGATCTCAGTGCTAAGGGGCTTCTTACTTCCCTTCAGCCAACAGGGACCGCTCACCCTGGGGGAGAGACTGCCATAGCACCCTCTTCTCTGCCTGAGAAGTCTCTCTGTCTATGTGCAGAAATGTTGGATGGAGACAACCTGGTGCTTCCAAGTGCTCTATTATTGTTACAGTGCTAATAGTAATCATGCCGATTATTGTTATTAAACTAACTACAAGTTATCTACTATTTTATTCCCTTTCTTCCATTTATGTTTTCTTACTCTTTAATACCGCCCCCTCCCCCCCGCACCCTACTCCGCCAAATGATTAAGAGATGTTTTTTAGGTTTTGCCTCCCTTTATCTTTCTCATCCTACCTGATGTCCTACAGGACATTTAGTTCACACAGATTTCTCATTAGAAGGGAAGGCAGCACCCACTAGATTTCTGAGCCTTTAACGAAGAGAAAATAAATAACTGCAAACATTTTCCATTTTAGTTTTGGAAATGTTTTGTTTTCTGTATAAAGAAAAAAAAAGGCAAAAAGAATGCCCGCACCCCCCGCCCCCGCCAAGTCTTTGGTGTTTGCCAGTTGCATACACTTTCTGTAGAAGCATCAGAGGACATAGCTGTCCCCATCCTGGTGGACAGCACAGCCCGGATGTCAGATGAGCTGACCATGATGCAGAATGAGACCCCAGGCAACTAATTTCAACCAGCTCGGGGACCGCAGTGAGGGAAAACAAAAACCCTTGATCTTCTCTCGCGCATTCTAAGAGTGAGCACGCTTGGGTTGGTGGTGTCATCAGTTCCCATCAGAACGGCGATGCTTTGGTATTCTCAAGGAAACGACAACATCTTGAAGGGCAAGCAGTGACCCATGAGTTTGCAAATGCGGTGGTTCTGAAAGGTCCGAACCTGCATCTGCATTCGATTTGTTCTGGGAGAAAAATCCTTAGCCTTCCTCTGAAGCCTGCTGCAGATCACAGCATCAGGGACCATGCCGCCCTGGTCCTGGGTCAGGGCATCCTGGGTCAGGAAAGGTCTATTTAAAGATGAATGACCGAGATCGGATTGTGCCTTCCCTTTGGTCGAGCTGCTTTCTTATTTGAGACTTTAATAAAGCAAACACATATGCATATTGATTATTGAGCAATTTTAAGATAACGAACTTAACATATTAAATAAGACATGCTGTTACTAAGGACACCATGCAACTAAATCAACATGTGACAATTTTCAGTATGGTTTTCTTATTTTTCTCAGGATAATACTGTAAAGTCACTGCTAAAACATACAAGCTGGGAATTGGCCTAAGACTTAGGTAATTCATAAAATGCAGTACTATTCAATGAATCAAAATGAATACTTAGGTCTAAATTTATTGATAGGGAATATTGTTTATTATAAGTCATCAGTGGAGTCCACAGGTAAAGAACACTAATGAATGATTAATTTTTTGTTTTTGAATATTTATTTGTATAGGGAGAAGTCTACAAGTATGTGAATCATCTATTTTTGCCTTAATTTTTCTCTAATGATGTGTCATTTGCATAATTACAGCATACGAAGAATAAAAAGTTCATTCATATCTGAGCAAATGTTTCACGTGCCAAAGTATTACTCCACTCAATATCAAATACACTGAGACTATCTCAAAATGAGTGGTGTATTTATTTGGATTTCAAACTGAAAATATAACCAAAAGCAAAAGTGCCAGCATCTAGAAAAGAATACTCAACAAGTTTCTATGTGTCAGCTAATTACATAAAAACAGATTAAGAAAATTATATAGGACTAACGGCTCACTAAGACTAATGTACTTGAGGGCTTGAGGCTAAGGCTCTGGTGCTGAGATCCCAGTGCAGCTCTGTCCTCTCTCTTTTACCCCCGTCTGCATGCCTTCTTTGTCTCTCAGGAATGAACAGACTATTCCATAAACCTGCCAGTGGACATCCCATTGACTCTTGGGGCTAGTCCGACAGTTTTAGTAGCAATATGTTTGAAATCATCACTATGTTACTTCTGAGGACTAGGCATCCAGAGGATTTGTGTAACTCACCAGTTTCCAACGTAGTATCTTGATCCACTCATCAGCTTCTACGCCTGTCTTTGCACAGAGATAAAATGTCCTGAATGGAAACACCAAGCTGATAAGACAAAAGAAAAACTTAAGATATTTCAGGTGGTTGGTTGAACATATTAATTGAACAGAAACTAGACTATTCAACAGAAAAAAAGAATCAACAAAGAGCAACTTGAAGACTTGGTAGATACAGGGCGATTCCTGCCAGCAAATGGCAGAAATGTTAAGGAAGCTGGAGACTCATATTATTATCACCGGCCAGATTTGTATTTTCAAATGAGAATTCAAAAAAGAAAACATGTCCAGGACACCCCCAGATCCTTTTGTCACTGACGTCTTTGACTGAATACACTTATGTGCTTATTCAGCTGATGTGTTAAATGACTCAGAACCTGTACCATGAGTCAAAGAGTAAGCAGGACAGATAAGAATTTACTTAAGAAACTCATATGTGATGGCTTGATTCCATGAGAAATAAGCTATCCTCTGTGGATGTAAGCAGTTTTGACTATCTGGGACAGAAAAAAAAAAAGATAATAAATTTCAACTATTCTTTTTGCCTAATCTGTAATGAGTTACTCTCTGCTGGAAGAAGACAGACTCTCCTACTGGCATGAACAGCTTATTCTAGAACTATGGTAACTCTTCATTGACTCTCTTTGGCTCTATAGGCAAATCTTTTGACTAATAAGGTCAGCCCTAACTTAAGTCTTGTCCATACTTCCTGTCTTTACAGCTGAGATGCAAAACACTTCAAATCCTTTTTCCCTGCCTCTCATGGGGAAAAAAAAAAAAAAAGCTTCGAACTGAAATTCAGGAGGGTTTCTATATCCTAGAACCAAAGCAGCGTATCTTGTTCGTGTCTGTAATTAGTACTGAATAGACAAGACCTAAGTCCCTGTGTGTAGAAGATAAACCTTGACGTGAGGTCCTGTCGGGAGGTGAGGGGACACTGGGGCTGGCGTGCTGTTAACCTGTCACATTGTACAAAACTGCTTTCTGGAATTGTCATTGCTCAGTACTCCCTGTGAGAGACATTATTAATCGCCTATTAATGCAGATAGTTTTCCCTTTCTTCTTGCTAAAGAGCCCCAGGCAATAAATGATAATTAGTTGGAGCCAATTATGATCTTACTAGTTTTCTAGCTTCCCCTGCTGCTAGCGATGGCCATGGGACCTAGCCGTGGCCAATGAGATGGGAGGGAAAAACCCAATAGAAGATTTCTGAGAAAATGTCTGCCTTCCTGATAAAAAGGGACAGACATGGCTGATACCATCCCTACATCGTTCTTTGTGACTGACCTGCAAATGTGAGGGCTAAAGCTAGAGTAGTTCTCTTGGACAATAAAGTAGCAAGTGAACTGCTAAAGCCCAAGAGAACTGTAGAGACGCTGGTGCCGATCTTGTCAAGCTAGCTGTCTGTGTCCTCCTATTTTGTTATATGAGAAATAACCCGCCCCACTGGCTTGTGTGATACATTTATGCGAATTTTAAAAAGATATCCGTTATTGGTTGAGGTTAAAGTTAATTAATTAATTAATGTTAATTTGAGGGAGTATGTAATGTGGCATTTTTATTTTTAGGAAGTGCATACTCAGGTATATAGGGGTAAAGTGCCATTGTACCTCCAACTTACTCTCAACTGGGTTAGGAAAAAAGTGAATCAAAGATAAAGCAGGCACAACAAAATATTAATGACGCATGTAGCTGAAAGGTATATGGGTATGTAAGTCTTTCAGCATTTGTACATTTGAAAAACATTAAAATAAAACTTTGTGGGAAATAAGACACTCCTTTTGCAAGACACTACTTCTCCTAGTTAGAAAATTGTCATGATCTACTAATGAGGTTAAACAAAAACACTTTTCTGCCATCTGCCAGAAACTGTCATAATAATATAAACCACCCACTGTTGGAGTCAAAGTTGAAATTAAAATTGAGTAAAAAACTTAAAAGGAATAAAACATGAATGGAATCCTGTTATGTATATACTTATGTGGCATACAACATAAACAGCTGTAGCCACTGGGCCTGCCTATTTAAGTCACTTTATTTATTTTTAAGGATTTTGTTTATTTATTTGAGAGAAAGCATGAGCAGGGGGAGAGGGAAGGGAAGAGAGAGGGAGAAGCAGGCTCCCCACTGAGCAGGGAGCCCGATGTGGGGCTCGATCCCAGGACCCTGAGGTCATGACCTGAGCTGAAGGCAGACCCTTAACCAACTGAGCCCCCCAGGCACCTCCCAGTCTAAGTCACTTTAAATGAGATATTATGTCACAGTCAGCTGGAAGCACTCCTGATATACATGCCCCATGTGCTAGTTAAATCCATGCTCCTCAGATCAAGACACTCATTTACATTAAGATATACAGGTTTTTCTTTAATTCCCCAGCTAAAATAATTGGCAAGAAGACTTTTAAAATCATTTTCTTTACAAAACAACTTACCAAAAACAGTTTACTCTTTCCTGTGAATAATCAAATTGCACAGCCGAACATTCTGTCAAGTCTAGGATCCGAATTGGTTCTGGTGACTTTAAAAAAAAAAAAAAAAAGCAACCTATGTCATCATAAAAAAACCACACAAATTTGTTCATCCCTTAGTCCCCTAAAAGTCTTCCACTGTGTGCACCTGTCAATTTTACTTTCACTAAGGGGCTGATCGTAGAGACGCTTACTCAGGATAGTTACAACCCCCGGTTTGGGGGTTGGCTATTCATGAGACTGGATGTTGGGAAGATTGTCTTTATCAATTTAAATTTAGTGGAGGTATTTTAAACATGGAAGGGAGTCATATTTTTCTTTCGTGTTTTTAAACTTCTGCTTTCTCAGAAATTTGGTATAGGGAAAGTGAGAAGAAATAAAATAATTTCAAATTGGCTTAATGAAATGGGCATGGGAAAGGGACATGGGTTTTTTGGTTTTTGTTTTGTTTTGTTTTGTTTTGAGTAGGCTCCATTCCCAGCGTGGAGCCCAGTACAGGGCTTGAACTCACCACCCTAAAATTAAGACCTGAGCTGAGATCAACAGTGGTATGCTTAACTGACTGAGCCACCCAGTCATCCCAGAAATGGACATTTTTTTTAAATTTTTTAAAATATTTTATTTATTTATTTGTCAGAGAGAGAGCACAAGCAGGGGGAGCAGCAAAGGGAGAGGGAGAAGCAGGCTCCTCACTGAGCAGGGAACCTGATGCGGGGCTCCATCCCAGGACACTGGGGTCATGACCTGAGCCAAAGGCAGACACTTAACCGACTGAGCCACCCAGGCGTTCTGGGGACACATTTTTAGTAAAAAGAGAAACTGCAGCAGAGAGAGCTCATACATCATGACAAGAGAATAACCCCATTGCCCTAAACAAGGGGATGATGTACCCTGGGGAGCTAATTTAGCCACTTTCTGGGACACACATCTCATCCTTGCAAAAGCACTCTGCTCGAAGTTCCTGGCTGACTGGCAAAGCATGCTGCTCTTGATCTTGGGGCATGAGTTCGAGCCCCACATTGGATGTAAAGCTTACTTAAAAAGAAAAAAACTCTGCCCCTATCAGGAATCAAGAATTCACATTTCCAGTCATTTATTAGTGTTTCAGGAGCTCATAAGGAAAATTTCAGAGATTTCAAAGGCAGATGTTCCTTGCATCTAGAAAGCTGATTTTTTTTTTATTGTTAATGTGTTTATTAGTTAGAGCTGATTTTTAAAGGAAAAATGTGTTATCATAATTCTCACCATCTGGTCTTTGAAGTATTTCAGTTCATTCCTGTGCAACGTGAACCATCTTGTTTTCCAGGTCTGAGAAAAAAAATAATTAAAACATGTAGGTTTTGGATTGAGGAAGACAATATTGAACTGGACGATTTCCTTTCATTTGAAAAGTATCTAAAAGATTAGATACAATCAAATATTGTGTGTGAAGTCATTTCTGAAGGGAAGTTTCAAGATAGCTACAGAAACTAAAATGAGTCCATGCATGAAGTTCATAATGAAGGCAGAGATACTGACATATTTAAATAAATAAGAAGAAATAGCCTATCATAAATATGCAAGGTGATTTATAACAAACCACTAGATATCTGTCTTATTAACTCTATAATAAGAACAGAAACCATTTTGTGGGCACCTACTATGGGCTAGATACTATCTAGCCAATCTTTATACAATGCCAAATATTCTCGTTTCACAAATATACAAACTGAAGTTCGGGAACCTCAAACCACAGGATTTTCTAAGACTTGCCCAAGAGTTCCACGCTATTCCCCACCTTCCCTCTCTTATGTACTAATAGAACCTTCCCCTTATCTTGTATCCAGTTAAAAGAACAGAGAACTTAAAAATAAATATGCCACGAATATAAATACTTCCTATCCTTGTGGAGCATCCAGTCTAGTAGGGACACAAATAACCAAATATTTAGGTTGAATTCAAGCGGGCCAGTACCCAGGAGAGAGGTTAAGTGCCCTGACTCTTAAAATAGGGAGGAGTAGACATATTCCACGAAGGCCTTCTTGAATATTAAAATGAGGCATCATAACTTAAAAAATACAATTACATCAATGGAGGGACAGTTGGATACCCCAGACTAGTAAAGTTTTGTGTTTTCTTTAGGATTTTATAACAGAATTACATTAATGCCAGTGACGTTTTGGCCTACTTTTAGGTTAACATTTTATGCAATTTTGACTTCTTCTTAGTTTAGAAAAAAAAAGAAAAATATTCTAGAGTTCACTTGCTACTTTTCATCCTGGCTTGTTCCATTTAAAGGACTGTACGTTTTGGGAGGTCTTAATGGTAGACTACTCTCACACATTTGACTTTGCCAAAGAAAAGTCAAGTGATTTTCCAGAATTTTGACTAATACTAGTCATAAAGATCGGCTTTTGAAACAGAAAAAATAGTGCAGCACCTCAAAATAGGCAATTGTGCTTTTTAAAAATGTCAAAGCAAGAATTGAGTCTACAGGAGCTGTATCTCTGAGTGGCCGGGGCTAGCAGAGACATGTTTCCTTACCTTGACCAGGCCCCCCTGTTTGGTGAGGTAACCTTCTTTGGTGCCCAGCTGAAAAAGAAAGAAGCACCAAGTGAAGCCCAGAACTATCGCCACATGATTTCTGTCTTTCTATTCCTGTCCCATTTTAAAATGAAACACCGGTTTGCCTTTGATCTTTAAATAATCGCCCTACATTCTTCACTGAGACACTTGAAAATCCTCCCTGTGTTGTGAGAGACTGTTTTCAGACTGGGTCGTTGGGGGGTAGTTCTGTAGCAAGAGGCAAAAACTAAAAGACTCTTCTAACTTGAGTTAGCAATTTGCAAACAATAAGTCACATCCCATCCCTTCTAAAAGCATTGGGCAGACTGTGTCATGTAAAACCCAGCTGCTTAAATTGTTGCAGGGGTATTATGCACAAATGCGGGCCCAAGTGTGTGCACACTTTGACACTGGGTCACACACACACACATTGACATTGGGTCAATACATTTGGAAAACTTTGGATGAAGTAGAGGGCTTTCTTTACCTCCCAGAGAATGTATTCTGCCAGTATGCCTTGTGAATTTTAAGAGGGGACATGAGAAGTAGCATATCCAATATTTATTTTATCACATGAACTTCCCCCCTTTTGACCCCCCCTTTTGGCCCCCCCCCACCTTTTTTTCAGAGACCATCTCTTGGGACCTCTATTCTGTGGAAAAGATTTTCAGGAATGCAGATTTATTTACACTTGATTTATCCAAAGGGGATCTGAAGTGACACCGAGTCATTTCTTAACTCACATAGCATTAATTCAAGGGTAATGACATCACACACGTAGCTAGCGCCTATAAAATGTAAGGAATGGTAGAGAACTGGGCAAATAGAAATATGCATAAAATAAGGGCCCTAAGATAAAGAAATTTAGAACTTCATAAATTCCCAAAGAAACTATAGGACATTTTGTTCTAGTATGGTGTTACACTGTATCTTATACTGGTAGGATAACAGAACAAAGAGAAAAACTTTGCAGAAGTGAAGGTAATAGAAATCTCACAACAGAGAAGCTAAGGAAACTGACAATTTAAATTGGGACCTATTCTATGTCAGGTTTGCAAATCAGATTATCTCAATCTCCACCAACACAACCAACTGGTATTTCACATTTCCTGGGTCCAAAACAGAACTGCTCATTCCCATCCCCCAAACCCACCTCCGCCATCTTGGTTAAATAGCAGGAGGACCACTGTGAGACTCTCTTGCACATCTCACATTCAGTCTGTCCTAAGTCTCGTCTCTTCTACCTCACAACACACCCTGAAGTTCACCAGTTCTTACCCCACTGCCTGTGTAGTTTCAACTACCACCATCTCTCACTGGACTGCTACAATAGCCCCCTCACCAGTGTCCTTCCTCCAACTTCGGCCACATTCCATTTTCCACTTAGCGGGGACAATGAGCTTTTTAAAAATTTTAAAACTTAAATTATGTTGCTCTAAACTCTTATAATTTCTCCTGGACAATTAAAACAAAAATCAATCCTTTATCTTGTCCTACAAGGCCTTTCATGTTGTTTAAAGGCGACACAGCTGACGTTTTGGACAAGAGAATTCTTCCCCATGTGTGGCAGCATATTTAGCCTCCGTGGCCCCTGCCCATTGCTGGGAAACAATTCTCCAGGGCTCTCATGTCTCTGTGTGTCTTATAAGCAAGGCACTAATAGCCCTTTGTTCCAGACCCATTTTTATTTTTTTAAAGGTTTTTTTTATTTATTTGAGAAAAATATTTTATTTGAGAAATAGAGTACATGAGCAGAGAAGAGGGACAGGGGGAGGGAGAAGCAGACTCTGTGCTGAGCAGGGAGCCCGATGTGGGGCTCGATCCCAGGAGTCTGGGATCATGACCTGAGCTAAAAGCAGATGCTTATATGACTAAGCCACCCAGGCGCCCCACAGACCCATTTTTAAAGCATGTTCTTAGGGCAAACAACCTTAGAAGATGGAGACAGTGTCTCCTTCCAGAGGAAATGGCAGCCATCCAGCAGTCTGCCGTGATGCCGTGCAGCTCTATTAGTGTGCAAGCAGGCTAAAGTGTCAGGCTCTTCACAGCTCCTGACACGTGCTAATGCCAGCAGCACCCCAAAGCACTGTGAATTTCCCAGCACTCAGCTGAGGGGTAGGCCCTTTGAGAAAACCACCGCCTGACATGATTGACCCCTCCCTCCCTCAACAACCTCATCTCCTACCACATTGCCTCTCTCCACTTCATGCCAATTATTATGATCTTGCTAATCTTCAAAACACCTCAATTCAGTTCCCACCTCGGGCTTTTGCACTGTTCTCTCTCTTTGCACTGTTCTCTCTCCCTGCGACACTAGAGAATGTTGATCGTTTTCCGCCTGTATTAATGCACAATAAACTCCATGGACTTGTCATCGTACAGTGTGGGTGCAGCCATGCCCCACCAATCCCTCAACATTGTTTTATTTTTTTTTAAAGATTTAATTTATTTATTTGACAGAGAAAGATCACAAGTAGGCAGAGAGGCAGGCAGAGATAGAGAGACAGGCTCCCCGCTGAGCAAAGAGCCCAGTGCAGGGCTCTATCCCAGGACCCCAAGATCATGACCTGAGCCAAAGGCAATGGCTTAACCCACTGAACCACCCAGGCGCCCCCCTCAATATTGTTTTAAAAACTCCATTATACAGAACCTTCTGTGCACAGGCATACTGAGATACTCGGGCAGGAGAACCTGTCAGATCCTTGGAGTGTGCAAAGAAGATAGGCAATAAGGCTTGCAGAATTTGGTTTCAAGAGGTCTGTCTCTACCTAAGGATGCTAGCTCTCCTGCTCACACCAGGTCTACAGATTAGGTCCTACATCTTACTGTCGATAAAGCGCACAGATAGTAGGGTATATGGTACAACTGACCCTGGGTGGGGATCTTTAAGGGAAGGGTCACCAAGGAGAGTGTGAAGTTACATGGAGAAGACAGATGAACAAGATGTTGAGGGGACTGGTGGGTGGGGAATGGGAAGCAGGGTGGATAAAGAGGAAAGTCAGGGAGGGGTGGGTTGGCTGGAAATCGAAGAATCATTTAGGACGTAAGTCTTGATTGGTTCTTTGGTCCATTTTGACTTGGAACTATTTATGGTCTTGCTTTCCTCAGTTTTGCTAGTTCTGGGGTTTGATGCTTCCTCCTCCAACTCTGACAAAGCTAAATAAACTACGTCCTTCAATCATTTCCAGGATTTTTATTTTTGAGTCGATGGAGCACAGAAACAAAAATGTAACGTGCGCCGTGAACCAGGCTAGGCTCCAAAAAGCCACAAAGACAAGTTATGATTCTTGTCCCCAGAACTGTTAGGCCCACAGGGGGGTGGGGAAAGGGGTGAGCAGACACATGCACAAGTGTTAGCAATGCCCTTCTGCCCTGCCCCATGAGGACTGCAGGGTAAAGGCAAGAAGAGGGTGCTGGGAACACAAAAGAGGGCCATTTTAAAGAACGCTAGGAGGGGTCCAGGAGGGCATCCTGAGAGACACTGGTCTCTGACATCCGTCTTCAAGGCTAATGAAGGGACAGCCACCATGTTGGCACATGTCAGTGACGGGAAGGGGAGAAGGAGCCCAGTCAGGGGAACGCACGTTGGTGTGAGCATGGGAGGAGCACACGTGAGGCCAGAGAGAGAGCAGGGCCAGGCAGACTGGGAAGACAGCGGCACGGCTAAAGGTTGAGCAGGGAGGTCATGTGACCCATTTGCTTTTTAAGAAAGATCTCTGAGGTGGCAGGATAGGTCCTACAGTAAAATGTAGGACCTTTTTTTTTTCCCAAGGTTCTTTGTATTTCCTTTGTGTGTTGTCTTCTTTATGATGCACACAAATCCTGATGTCTTACACCAGGCGTATTTAACAAACAAGGAAGAGAGGAAGAACGGGAGAGCAGCCAGCACAGTGCAGGGGAGAGAGGAAGCGGTGCCGGGAGGCATGTTTGCAGGGTCACAGATCACAGAACAAACAGAGATGGGCTCCTGAGGAACAATGAATTCTCGGGCTGCAGAGAAACTGAACGATGGTCCGTGCTGCCAAGAAGTGCAAATGTGTTCTGTCTGTACCCTCCCTTCAGTGAGGGAGAGAAAGAATAGGAGAAAACAACATCCTGAGATTTTATAGTCAAAGTGTGGAATATTTATCCTTCACAGACAATTGAAATGTTTAAAAAAATTTCTTAATAGAAGAAACTCGTGGGAGAGTAACAGTGTAGCCAACTGTGTGAACATCAACATCTCTCCCCCTTCTAAGTAAGGACAGGAATTTAAGCGGTGTTTTCGAAGTATTTAGAATCCTATCTATCGCTATGGCATTGCATTTTTTTTTTTTGTTTATGTTTTACCCTGGATCAGAGAAACTGAGTCACGGGCTTCAGACTGGATGTTCCTTTCCAGGTTTTAGTTCCCAAGGTAGAATTTTCACGTGAACAAACGTCCTTCTAAAAGTATCTTAACTCTTCCTTGCACGTTTGCGAGAGCACCACGGTCAGCCACTTACGGAAGGTGCGGTGGGCACGAGGTCACTTTCCGTTCTGCCCGTCTGCATTGCTGTGTGAACCCGGACAGACTCGTAAATGGAAGGTTCTTCCACTTTTCTCGGGTAGGGGTGTTTCAGGACAATCAAGGTGCCTGAGTGAAGACAAAAGAACATCGTCAGAGAGCAGCCCCAGAAAGAAGGCCCACAGGCTACCAACCAGAGAACACGGCTAGATTTTAGCCTCTTATGTTCACATCTTTTCACCTGTTCATTTTCTCGACTTTTCTTGAGTCCCACCCATGTGCCAGGCACTTAAGGTGGACACTAGATATAGAAAGCATGAGGACATGATTTCTGTCCTCCCAGTGCTCGGACAGAACTAGCAATGGATATTACTTAACGGCTTGCCATTTCAATGAACAGGGTGATAAGACCAGGGTCAGAGATGAGGAGGACGCATGCTGGGGGCTCCTGGAGGCCCCAAAGACCCCTTCCATGGAACACTTCGGAAAAACTTCCGTGGAGGGGGCCACATGGATCCAGACCTTAAGCTATAACTGGAAACTTATAGGTAGGCTTTATAAAAGCCACGAAAGTAAAAGCGAACAAATGCACTGGGGTATGAGAGGATTTATTCCACAGTCCTTACTGCTCACTAGTTTCAGAACAAACTTATAACAGATCAGTGGGTCTCAGAAAAAGTGGACTCGTTGCATTACCCCTACTGTCTCCTATCACCCAACTAACAAAATAAGCTACATGAAAATTTGCTTTGCTCAAGTGAACGTGACCTGAACTAACTGGCTTCGGCATGTTTGCCCTCACTTCCACCCGGAGGAGGGGATCAGGCAGAAAAAGGGCTCCAACAGGGGCCAGTTTTGGGGGGCTTCGGCGTGTCCCTCCAAGCCTGAGAGCACTTCTGACTCAACACTTTTGATCTTCCCCCAGTCGTCAGCTGATCAGAAACTAGACACTTTACAAAAAGAGTAAGTTAAGGGTTTCTTCCCCCTTGCTATGGTTTCTTGCTTTTTATTTCACTGGGGTCTTGTAAAGGCAGGCCCGAGATTGTACCATTCAGGGAGATGTAAAGAACTCAGTAATACATTCAACAAATATTAACTGGGCTCTCCTATGTGCCAGACACTCATCCAGGCAGTGGGAATACAACAGCAAACAAAGAAGATACAGCACCTGCTTCTCTGGTTGGGGAGCCAGAAAAGAAAATGCAAAGAAATACAATATGTCAGGAGAGAGCAGTGTTATAGAAACCCTAACAGAGCAAGACAAAGGCATAGCAGGTGATGAGGGTGGCGTCAGGGAGAGGGCGTTATCTCATAAGGGTGGTGAGAAGGCTCCTTTGAAAAAGTACTTCGAAAGATTATAGAAAGTATGGACCTTGGGCACTGGGTGGCTCAGTGGGTAAAGCGTCTGCCTTTGGCTCAGGTCATGATCCCAGGGTCCTGGGATGGAGCCCCACATCACGGTCCCTGCTCAACGGGGAGCTTGCTTCTCCCTTGGCCTCTTCCCTTCCCTCCTGCTCATGCTCTTTCTCTCTCTCAAATAAATGGAGGGAAAAAAAAAAGAAAACGAAAGTATGGAACTTGAACTGGTGTAAGAGAGACAATGAGGACAGAGACCACCTCTGTAGGTAAAAAGTACATTATAATAATAATACACCTACAGACAAAGCCAGCCGATTACAGTGCTGGTGCTCAGTGCTCGACTGACCTACTGACTGCAAGAAACACCTGTGGCCTCTGACGACAGACTCAGGAGACCCCCTCCTGTCCCTTGACAAGAATCACTGAGAAAAGCCAGGAGAGGGTCTCTGACCTGGGCCCCAGAGAAGAATGAGACCCTGGCCTCCTTCTGCATCCAGGTCATGCCTGAAGCATTGGGATCACAATGAAAAATGGCTTTCACAGGGACCCACAGGCCCCATCCCATGCTTGCACACTGTCAGCGCTCTCTTGTCAATGTGATCCTTTCATGAGATCAGATCCAGTCATATCAGGACAAGGGGCCAGCGACAGGTTTACAGTTTTAGAGTCATAATGAAAGCAGAGACACCTAAATCAAGAGCAGACGTTGCGCGGGCTTGGGGGCCGTGTTACACCATCGTAACGTGCCAGGTGCTTGTGAATGTGGGCCTGGCTCCAAGGTGCCCCCCGCAAAGATGCCCCTCCCTCCGATGATGTGCCCGGCGGTCACCATGGCATCATGGAAAGAGCCACCACTGCCACTCTGTTCCCGTGGACCCTGGACAATAGTTCTAGCTTCTATTTCCTCCTTGGACACGTGAGAATAATGACCTTTCTTCACAAGGCTGTCTGAAGCACTGAATAAAATAGTGTTTGTGAAAGGATTATGAAAATGTGAGATGGTATTATGCTTTGATATAGAGTATTTTTAAATTCTTAAACGAAAACCCAATGATCGCATCTCTGGAACATGCATTTTAAAATGTCGAGTTAAAAAAGCCCCATGTGTGACATTCTGCCAAGAATGAAAATGGCAGAGTCTAGTAGCCACCGACGGCCTTTCTTAAGCCGCACGGGCCCCTCCTAAACCTTCCATCTGACAGTGGAGGAGAGGGGCCCAGAGCCCAAGGCTCAAAGCAGTTTTCAAGTTAGAAAACATGTGAAATCTTGTGCTTTCTCTTCTAAGAGGATGCTAGATTTTCATCCTTTTCCCTATGTTTAATATGAAAATAATTTTTTAAATGATGTGCTGGAAAGACACACCGAGTCAATTCCGGTTTTGCACATAACCAAGCATACGTACTACCTGTAGTGACTTCCCTGTGTTACTGTGACAAATCACCACCAACATGGGGCTTAAAACAACTCGGATTTCTTATCTTACAGTTCTGGAGGTCAGAAGTCTGAAATGGGTTCCATTAATCTAAAATCAAGGGATTGGCAGGGATGCTCTCTTACTGGAAAGGCTCTAGGAAGAATCCATTCTGTCTTTTCTAGCTTCTAGAAGCTGCCACCATCCCTTCCCTGGTGGCCCCATTCCTCCATCTTCAAAGCCAGCAACAGTGCGTGTGAGGACTGCCCACACTGCCACGTCTCTGGGTCTCCCTCTACCGCATCCATCTTTTACTTACAAGGACCCTTATGATTACAGTGTGCCCACCTGGAAAATCCAGAGTAACCTCCCCATCCAAAGTCAGCTGATGCGTAGTCTTAATTCCATCTACAAACTTAACTCCCTCCTGCTACAGAACGTAACATATTCACAGGTGCAGGGAGAGAGGTGGGCATCTTTAGGGGGGTCACCAGTTCCTGTGAGATCAACACAGCCTTGGGGGCCTGCTGTGTTACAGTATAAGGACCTCTGGGCAGGGGTACTGCCCGAGCCACAACATTATAACCACTTGGTATTATAAACACATTGTCTTTTTAACAGGTGCAATTCCCAACCCTGAGAGTCCCTTCAGAGCAGGTATGGTGCCAAATTTATATTTGTGTCCCGCCTCCCAGTAGAGATGTTGACATAATGAAGGCTTGATCAGTGAGGGGATATATGAATGCCATAGTAGGTCAGGGTTAAGTCAGAGAAGAGCCTGGGAGGAGCCAACCTCCCAGGGTCATGACCACCCTGCACCGGGATAAGGATGGGACCACAACGTCAAGTACAGCTGTCCAAACCTCCACTGGAGGGAATCATATTCTATTTCGAAAACCTCTTCTAAACTTTAACCAACAAACGCTAAACTGAGAGAAATGATAATGAGTCAACAGGAAAGCAGAATTGAGTTTAGATTGATTTTAGCTAGTAAGATCATGAATGAGGCTAGACTGAATGGTGGAATGAAGAAAATGACAATCTACTTATAAAATGATAGCTCCCACTGGTAGTCCCACCTCCTGAGGTCTTCCTAGCTGATGGTTCTGGTCAAGGAGAAAACAATACATAGACTCCTTGGCACGGCTGCTGGGCTTACGATGATTTCCCCTTCTGCAGGGACTGTCCCATTCTTGTACACCAGGGTAGATCCCCACAGACCCTGGGTGTCCCCCACAAACGCCTCCCCCCCGGTGCACTCATGGGACTCACTTCCCAGGGATCTACCAGAAAAGAGGACCACTATCTTCAGTTTCTGAGCTATATGAAGGAGACTGTTCTTTCCCGCCTTTCACATTAAAACCTGGTCTCAGAAATGTCTCAGAGGTACACTTTTGAGGTGATCAGAGCAAGGCCAAGGGAGGCTTTTCGGTTTGCTGAAAGCCTCAGACTTGCCGTGATCATGGGGCTGATTCTTTATTGGCTCTTGGTGTTCATCCTGCCTTTACATTCTGGAAAAGAATACTAATATCCTTACAAAAACAAAACAAAACAAAACAAAACTGTACTTCTCTCCCCCACCTTTTTTGTTTGTGGGTTTTGTTTTTTTTTTTGTCTGTTTTGTTTGTTTTTTTAAATTCATCTAGCCAAGGTGGGTTTCTGTCATTTGCAATCAAAAGAAACTTAGAAAATGTAGCCACCACAAACTCATTATATTTCCACCTAAGGTCCAAGGTAGGCCCTTGGGCCCTTAAAGGAGGAACTCCAGGTGAGTGATAGGCCAAATGAACTGCAGGATTTCTTCGGAGAATTCAGCTACAAAGCAGCAGGAGGCAGGGGCTGGTAGAGGGAGGAGAGAGGAAGCTCTACGGACCACAGGTCTGGGAAACCTGGCTGCAAGTTTCACTTCAGTTTCTGGGCTACATGAAGGAGATTGTCGTTTCCTGCCCTTGACGTGAAACCTGGTTTCAGAAGTGCTCCGCGGAGGTACGTTTTTGAGGTGATCAGAGCAGGACCAGGGGAGACTGTTCAGTTTGCGCGGCTGCACCGTTAACTTACAGGACGGCCACGCTGACTGTGCCCTCCTGACGCTGCACAGAAGCGCGCCCTGGCTTGTGTTCCCGCGGGACCTCGCAGGACCTCGCAGGACCTCAGCGACACGGGAGGAGCAGCCTCGAGCCCAGGCACTGGGGTGATCTCTGCAACAGAGAGTAGCTGAAGAGCACACATAGCTCCTAAAAGGGAAACTTTTTTTTTTTTTTTAAATTAGAAGTTACTTGATGGGAGCAGAGCAGCGGCCTCCCTTCAATCCTAGGAGCTTGCCATTGTGTTGTGCTGCTAATGTATTTTCAGGATCAACAGGAGAAAAGGAAGCAGAGAGAAAGACTCCACTTTCCTGGAGCAGCGTTAATTACCTATAAGCTTCTCCTCCTGAAAGTGCCTAAGAACCACCAAAGTTTCCTTCAGTCTTAAAAGAGAAACTTTTATTCAGAGGATTTCTTTTATGCAAAAAGTACCTGCTTACCCACCAGGTTTCTCGGCCAGACTATAAGATGTTTGAGGGTAAGAATGATGTCTGATTCATCACTCTACTGTCAGTAGCGTCATAGCACGGCTCATAGTTGGTGCTCAATGCCTATTTGCTCAATTAAAATAAGACCACATCCATCCGTGTTCTGTCCTTGCCCTCGGGTTCAGCAAACAAGCTTGGCAACTGGCATATTTATGGCAGTTTCCTCTGTCACCTCCTGCGGGTGGGAAGGAGCTTTCCGGAGGGAGTGACAGGAATATTCGAGATCTTTCTCCTTTCGTCTTTGCAACCTGCTCTGCAGATGAACTTGAA
Source organism: Mellivora capensis (assembly GCA_004024625.1). Lineage (NCBI taxonomy): Eukaryota > Metazoa > Chordata > Mammalia > Carnivora > Mustelidae > Mellivora > Mellivora capensis. The sequence continues at coordinate 212,785 of PISX010000305.1, forward strand.
CCCATCATAAAATGGTGCTGGGGAAACTGTGTTCATTTACATATACAGGGGCTTTAAGTTCCCTTGTCCAGTCTCCCAGGGAGAACTACACAGAGGAATGAGAGGCAGGTCAGTCAGCCAGGTCGGAAGATTCTGCTTGGGTGGCTCAGGTGGTTAAATGGCTGCCTTTGGCTCAGGTCATGATCCCAGCGTCCTGGGATCGAGTCCCACATCGGGCTCTCTGCTCGGTGGGGAGCCTGCTTCTCCCTCTGCCTCTGCCTGCCACTCTGTCTGCCTGTGCTCGCTCGCTCGCTCTCCCTCTCTCTCTGACAAAAAAAATAAAATAAAATAAAATACCCACGTCAAGCCAGGTCACTCTCTTTGGAGCGGCCGCATGATCTGACCTTTCATTTGAATCCACTGTGGAACTGGCTTAAAATTTGGAGAGGACATAAACATTCGATAAACACAAATTCAGTCATCCCTCACTAACGCTTCATGATCTACCAAAGAAGGTAGAGCTCTTGCATATAATACGATGGAGTGAATCACCATAAAATGCTTCATGGAAAGACATGTTAAAAATTATTTTTATAGCCTTACATACCTAAACCCATCCAATCTTCACCAGTAAGTCATGAACTATTAGATCATCGGCTCTAATTTGTAAGATGATGAAACTAAATCTCAGAGAGGTTACATAATTTGCCCAAGGACATCCAGCTGGTGAGCAGTTGAACGGGGAATTCATGTGTTTTTCATTTTATTGTATTATTCTCAGCCATGGTGGCCACCCCATGGAAACTCTCTACAGCCTGTGCAATATGCTCCGTGGTGGGCAAGACAGCACACACAGGGATCAAAGTTCGAAGAAATGGGTTAAGAGGCAGCTTGAGGAATGGAAATGTGAGTTTTTGCCTCAACATTTCTCACCAGGCCTCAGTTTCTTCATTTGTGGAGGAAAAATGAGATGGTCTGTGGGCTCCCTTCCCATTCGAATAGCCTATAAATCCAGTTGAACACTCAGGCCCGAGGCAGGAGCAAGAAGTATGAGGACACTGAGTGACCAGAGGTGTGTCCTGTTTCCTATAAATGAACATTATCCATTTGAAGTACTGTCCTCCTGGGGCCATTGTGTCTTTGTGCTTCAGTTTCCCTTTCTTCCACCTTCCCATTCAAACTTTACATTTTATTTTACCTGACTGTATTTACAGAGGCTGTTTTGTATCCTTTCTGGAAATAAGATGGGCCTCTGTATGTTTTCTAGTTGACCTTTTTCTGTTTTAAGATATCCTCTTGATATCCTAATATCCTCTTGAGAAAGTATCATTTCCCAAGAGGCCATTCATGTAAATAAAATGAGAACAGCAGTAAATACAAAGACAGAGCCTCAAACTGATTGACATTCCTTATATCACATACCAAAAATATCGTTACAGACCTTAACGAAGAGAGTGGGGGAGAGCCCCGCCATGTCCTACAGACATTCTCTTAGGCCACTGTGGCAGGGAATCTTCCCATCCAGACCCACTCGGGGTCACACTGTCATGGCGATGGCATGCTGCCAGCTCACTGGTAGACCAGGAGACGTGATGTGAATGGAAAGCCCCTGTGCTTCAGAGCAAGGTTGGCCTGGATTCCACTCACAGCTCTGATGCCTGCCAGCGGTGCCCCCTGGCCAAATAACTCAGAATGCCTGAGTTTTGATCGCCTCATCTGAAAATGGGACCACTTTCACATTTATGGTGGGTGGTACAGAAGAGTCAAAAAGAATTTGATATCTGTGAGAACATCTGATAGAACGCTAGGAACTCAATGAGCACTCCTCAAATGTTGCTTCCCTTCCCTTCCCTGCCTTTTTCCTTTTTCGAACACACCTCATCACAAACGAAGAAAATTTCCTTTTTTGGTGAGCATAAGCCAAAGAAGTGATTCTTGGTTGTGGTTTGGCAGAATTCTGAGTTTCACCAATAATTTTCAGAAATGTCACATAAGTCTCAAACTACAATTAATTTTAACTTCATTATTCTTAAATGCCACCTGGGTAAAAAGGTTGGGGTCACAAAACAAAATAATAACTATAGCAGTTATCAAGAGGTTGGGAATCCCCACACCAAGACAAAAAGAGAAGTGGAAATTTGACGTTTAAGAAGGAACCAGATAGGATCTTCAGAACTGAGAACCAATTATTATAAAGGGTAAGCACAAACATAGCGCTTGACTTGTATCATGCAGGGTAGGTGATTAAAGTCCCAGCACAGTAATCCCTACAATACACTGTGTATGACTATTTCATACACAGAAGGATTCTAATAGAAACAAAAGGTAATAGGAAAGGTAATTTTTGTTCTAATAATATTTGGATATTTAAGGATAAAGATAAATGCTCTCTAGGGCCACGTGGGTGCCTCAGTCAGTTAAGCGTCTGACTTGGGCTCAGGTTATGATCTTAGCATCCTGGTATCAAGTCCTGCATTGGCCTGTGCACTCCACATTCAGTGGGGGAGTCTGATTCTCCCTCTCCCTTTCTCTCTTCCTCTACACTTCCGCCTCTCCCTCCACCTTCCCCTGCTCCTTTGTGCATGCATGTGCTCTCTCTCAAATAAAATAAACTAAATTCTGTCTAAATTTTCAAGATTATATATATGAAACTTAGCTAATTACAAGAGGATACAGTAAAAATTGATAATGGACCAAACATATCCACACTAATAAAAAAGTCTCAAATTTCCAAGTCTAATTTGAATTGAATTTGGAAGCCATGTACACATATGAAGGAAGTTTTACATAGAAGCTTATGATTACAAATGAAAGTCAAATTCTGAATTTAATCATTACTGAGCATACATACAGCACAAAGCATCATTTCAAACAACGCTCCATATAAACTTTGGAAGTAAAAGTTAATTGTCAGAAGTTTGCTGGTTACAGTGTTGCCGTGCAAGTTGCAATGCAGTCTTGGGCAATGGATGAATGGGAAACCAACATGAAATGATGAAATGTGGATAATTAGCAGCATTTATTCTTTTACGTACTGGGACGAAGGATCAGGTATAAAACTGACAAAAATCTCTCTTCTCATAGGATTTACATACTAATGCAAAGATTTTTTAAAAAAAATTTTTTTGCAAAGATTTTTTTTAAGTGAATTATGCAGTATGTTAGAACAGAAAGAGCCACCGAGGAAAGTAAAGGGAGAGAACATGTCAGATGTCTCTCTGATATACTTAGGAAATGACTTGGATTTGACAGTCAGAAATACCTTAAGAGTATTTATGGGTGTCATTAAGGAGAAATTAGAGGGAACAAAAACTTTCATGGAGATTGGAAAGGTTAAATGCAGATTATAGCAAGGGAAATTATAAAAATAGAATACTGAGGCTGTCAGGAGGCTTATACCTTGCTTAGGAAATCTTCACTCTTCCAATGAGGAAACAGAAATCCTCAGAATTTAAAGAGTAGAGAATAGGAATAGAATAGGAAAAAAGGTACTCAGGATAGTATTGTTCCCTTGAGGTTAACACTTTTATGTCTCCTCAATACAAAGACTTTCTTAAGACCCAGAGCCTAAGGAAAACCTGAGACCCCCTCTATATTATGTATGACTGTAAGGTGAAGTGTAAGGCTATTGGTTATTTTGGAGGTTCCCCCTCTCTTCCCCCCACCACCCCCGCACTGCCCTAGGAGGTAATGTGTCCAGTAGATTAAGTCTGGGGGAGTCTCTCTTAAATTCACTCCCCATGCACTGCAGGGGGATGCTGGCCTGATGGGGGTCTGGGCTAAAAGGAGTGGGCTGACATACCCAGTTCGAGTCCTTTCCATTCCTAGGATCTGGAGGTGAGAACCCTTGCAAGCCTCATCCATCGTGCAGGCAAATACCTCCCCTGGTAATCTTTAACTGAATGAAAACTTTAGGAATTTGCCCTTCCTCTGATGATGAACAAGAAATCATCAGCCTGGAGGTTTCCCCATCACTGCGGGTAAACACCAGGAGCCAATACTTAAATGAATAAGAAGAGACCTATTTTTAGAAGGTGGCATCCTGGTTTCCATTCACTGTTATTCACAGGTCACGGTGCTGATTGTGGCTTCTGAAAATCTGCTGGGCTTAAGAGTCATCATGACTTCAGCACGTTATCTTGTTTCCTGAGGCCTATTACTCTCAGAGGGGCAAAACTAGAACACTCACTTGTCATGGGTTTTCCCCCTTGTTCCCAGCCTCAGTGGCTTTGCCTTCATCTGGCTGGGACAGATAAGAGGAATATTTCAGAGTCAGTGGAATCTAACTCAAGGGCTGGAAGTTAGTAAGCCAAGTACATACTCATAAACATCAAGAGCCTGTGGCAGGGGTTCAAATAATAGCAAATTCCCTATTGGATGATGATGGAACAGAGAAGGTGCAGCAGAGAGGTAAAAAATCTTAGTTTCCTGAGTTTCAGTGCAATACATAAAGTAGTTATGGTTGATGTTAATAATACAGCAAACTAGCTTTGGATAAAACTACCCCAGCAGTCAGGATTATACTTTTTTTTAATAATCCCTAATGGATTAATGGTAAACCTTCTTTAGTCAGACTGACATATTTACAGGGAAACTTAATGTATTTATAGGAAATTTCATTGTCCTGATTTCAATGTCAACGAGTCTATACTTCAGCAAAATTTAGGTGATCCTCTTGGCTGGAGATTGGACCTGTGCCAGAAAGGTTCAACCAAAAACCACTACAATGCACTTTGGTCTTAAAGGTTTTTTGTTTTTTTTTTTGAAACATTTTGATAGGTAAGAGTGTGCACCTTTTCTCTAACTTGGAGAAAGTTCAGGAAGGAGAATGATCCAAAGGGTTAAAAATAGAATCTAGGAGGACCGTTTAAAAGAAGGACACTGATGTTGCTTGGAGGAAGAAAGAAGGCTGCAAGATAACACTTTTCATGGCTTTGAGGCGACACAGAGTTCTCACTCACAGTTTTCCATCCATTCATCCATTCATTCACCTGAAGTGTCATGCACCATATCGGGACCTGGGGGACGTGGAGAAGGACACAAGTAGAGGCAGATAAAACAAAGTCTTTTGCTTCAAAAAGTCTCTTCTCAAGTTCTAGTGACCAAGAAGTGAATAAAACTGAGGGTTGGAAACAAGAAGTCAGTCCGAAGTGAAGGGATTTGAGAAACTGAAAAGCTTGCCAACACTGGGAGCGATGGAAATAAATAATACATGCCCACCTGCCGTGTGTGATGAGAACGATTGCTGGTTAAAGGATGAGGTAACTTCCAGGGCCAACTGGAAGAATTTCCACCAAAAAAAAAAAAAATTATAGCTTCAAGTTCATAGTTTGGAATATTCTATTACAGGCCTTGTGCAGTGAGTATAAAGTAAGGCAACTATTTTGTGGTTTCCACCGTGCTTTTCGTCTACACTTGATACCGTATGATTCATCTCAGGGTCTATCCAGGCCACAGAAACAGCAGAAAAGGAAAAACCAGTGGTGGCATCTCTCCCCACCACAGTGAAGTTGACAGAAAGCCCACTGGCCATATTTACCCAGAAAATGAGTGTGTACAAGTTCATGGTAAAGCAGTGGTGCTGCTAAGTCCTGAGTTCCTCTTCTGCCGCAAGTTCTGGAATTGCCCAGCTTTCGGTTAACTGAGAGTTACCATCACTCAAGTCACACAATACTGTGATTCCGTATCACAGATACAGGGTGATCTTCTGCTTACTTTGTGGAACCGGTACAGAAAACCAAGTCAGATCATTCAAATACCAAGGTCACGTGTTTTTTGTTTTTGAACTTCAATATTCTAGTTTGACTTTAACCACTCAAACGGGGAAATTCAAAATTTTCTATCCATCTTTAAGTCTAGTGTAAAAACTTAAAAAGCCAAGATAAGAGAAACAGAACTTTATGGTGAATAAAGGCCTTGCTCAAGAGAGCAATTTCTAGTCAATACTTGCAATATTCAGTGATGTTTGTGGAAATTTAAGTAAGAATTTTATTTTTTTAAATGCTCAAAATTATCTTTTATGGGTCCCCCCATATGCAAACAGCATACCTAAAATTATGAGGAATCAGAAAGTTGTTCTAGCCTTTCTTCTTTCTTTGTTGATTATACTTATTGTTATAAAATGAAAAGACTATTTTTCAAAAATCGTGTCTTTTAAATCAATCCATTAAATAACTCATTCTAAGAAAACTATCTACTTTGTAGGAAGCACATCGTTTTTTCCCAAAGATAATACTGATATAAACATATATACATACATACACATATGTGTATATATGTATATATAATGTGTATATTATAATTAATAAATATTAATAAACTTATAAAGTTTATGAATGTAACATATGGCACAGTAGTTGAAAAAAATTGTTTCTAAACATATCTAATGGTGCATCATAAGCACATAATTCAACAACTATTTAATGAAATCCTCCCTGTCCTTCCTCTATCCCGAAAAAATGTCTCCTAGGTGAAGTCCCTATCTGTTCATTGCTTACCTGTCTCACTTCCAATCAAAGGCTGATTTGCAAAATGCTTGACAAAATCCTTCAAAGATGAGAATTCATTAAAGCCAAATTTAAATGAATATCCAGTATATTCAACATGAAAGTGTTTGACAGAGTCTTTGGCTCTGAAAGGGAAAAAGAAATGCTTAAGGTTATTTAAGGTTTTGAAGAAGAAGAAGAAGAGAAAGATAACCTTAGGTATTAGCATCACCATTAAACCCCTCTAAAAACTGAGACTTGCAACCCAACTATTGAAACCACTGGCATTTTTAAAGTACTAGTGCTTTTTTGGCAGAGCTCTTCTCAATTTTTCACCGTAATAGAAGACAAGAGGAGATTCTCCCCATGCATTCTCTGACTTACCCAAAGTTATCCTTGACCCGTAACCCCCTTCAGTATTTAAGACCAGCAGAGAATAGGGAATGATAAAAATGGCAGGTCGCACCCTCCCCAAGTTCTCCTCTTTTTGGCTCTTCTCTCTTACTTGTTTGGGAGTCCATCTGAATTCTGTTTCTGTCACTTAATTTGTCCTTTTTTGCCATGCTGGTTCCACTGCCTACAGAATGAAATACTCAGTTTCCTATGACGTCATTTGCCACCTCACTTTTGGAATAAGGCAGAGCACTAAATAAATTATAAATTGTAAGTATATATAGTCATATATAAATATATAAATTACATATTATTTATAATATAAATCATATATATAAATAGAAAGCATATATAAATTCTATATTATATATAAATTATATATATAAATATATATATTTATATAATATATATAATTATATATATAAATTATATATAAATTATATATGTCTTACATAGAGGTACATTATTTGACTCCCACTGTTCTTCTCTTCTCTATGAATGGCCTGCTCCAACTTTAGCATGCATCAGAAATCAGAATCACCAGGAGGGCTTGTTAAAACCCAGATTTCTGGGTCCTACCCCCTGGATTCCTGACTCAGTACTTCCAAGGTGCGGAGCCCAGGAATTTGCACCCCTAACATGTTCTCGGTGACGCTGCTGGTCTGGGGACCACACCCTGAGAATGGCTGCTCTAAGCCAAGTGGACCTACAGTTCTCCTAGAGGTTTCTGCTCTTACAGCTCTTACAGCCCCCAGCCCCCTTCACCTGCAACAGCATCCCCTTTGTTTCTGATCAAGCATCAGTTCAAATACCACCTACTCTGTCAGTCACTGGATGATCCTTCCATCTTAAGTTACTTGCTTTGCTCTCCTCAACCCTCAGGAGATCTTGCTTTCTTTCCCATGGGTAACTGCATTCTACCTTGTAGACAGCTACCTGTGCAGCGTCCCACCCCCTATGAGGCTATACTTCCTCAGAGCGAAGTCTGAACCTTCTCAACACTCACCACCGTGGTCGGCATAGAGCGGATGCTCTCAAACACTGATTATTAAGGGAGTGAACCAGGGAATGAGTCAAATCAGCCAGTCTTCTGAGCCAGTCTATGCTTCCTGTCACCTCTGCTGGTGGTTATTTCTTTTTCCGAAAGCATTTCCAAGTGTTTGTCTTGGAAACTGGTGAATTGAATTTTAAATTTTTATACAGATGGGATATATATGCACCACCTATTTGTAAGAAGCTTCTGATCTAATTGCTCACATGAGACATCTACAGGTGAGAAGTTAACATTCTTTGATTCAATACTCCCACAAGTTTGTTAAGTGATTTGGGGGAGATCTATGCATGAAAGGATTTGCAGCCTAACGACCTGATGAGATTTTCACCTGTAGCTGTCCACTAGAGAAAGCACCATTCTTGCTTCTACCTGAGCAGAATTTCATGTCTGATGAATACTTTTCCCAAAAATGTTATTTAGAAAAATTCTAAGCAAAATATAGCAGAGTAACATGAAAAATGTTAATGAATGTGCGTGTGTATGTGTGTGTGTGTGTGTGTGTGTGTGTTTCCTCCATGACCTCTTATTTATCCCATCACCCTCCCACGATGTGGCAGGCAGCTAGCTATTGAGACCCTGATTCTCAGTCCCTGGACTACATAAACCTTTCCCATTTATTCAATAAAATGCTAGTGTAGATGCTACTATGAAGGGATTTTGCAGATAATTCAGGCCCCGCATTAGCTGACTTGACAACAGGGAGATGGTGTGGATGGGCCTAACCTAATCACATGAGAGTCCTGGTAAAAGCAAAGAGTTCTTTCTGGCTGGTCACAGGAGAGGAGATCAGAGAGACTGTTCTAGAAGGAAGCAAACATCCGTGCTGTGAACTGCCTGTGGGGGGCCACTTGGCAGGGAACTAACTATGTGTGGATTCCAGAGGCTGACCCTGGTCCCTGGTCAATAGCTACATGGAAAAGATGGAGCTCAGTCCTACAGCAGTAAGGAAATGAATGAAAAGGAATGAAGCAAAAAAGAAGAGATTGAAGGAAGAGGACTCTGAATCCCCGCTGAACCACAGTGTCAGCCAGCACCTTGGTTTCGGCCTGGTAGGAGCCCCAGCAGAGAAACTGGAGAAACCACCTGGGCTTGCAACACACAGAGACTGTGAGATGATCAATGGAGTTGTTTAAAGCCACTGAGTTTGGGGTAACTCATAGGCACAGAAAATATGGAAGTCCAGAAGCACAAAGAGAAGAAAAGAAAATTAATTCTTGGCTTTTGAGCTCATAGAAACCTGCCATCAATTATTTTGGGAAATACTTTTGAAGCCAGTATTTGCCCCTATCAGAGGGAGAGGAGATTTAAAAAAAACAAAACAGGAAAAAAAAAAAAAGGGTCTCTAAACTGGATGAAAAAGGATTCAGAGGGAAAGGAGTATAGATGTTGCTACTGAGTTAGTGACAAGGAGGCCTAGACCACGTGGGGCAGAAAAGAATAGAGAAAACCTCATGTCAGATCAGCATGAGGGGTGTGAGTGACATCAAGGGACTCTTTTTTTTTTTTTAAGATTTTATTCATTTATTTGACAGAGAGAGCACAAGCTGGGGGAGAGGTAGGCAGGGGGAGAGGTAGGCAGAGGGAGAGAGAGAGGGAGAAGCAGCAGGCTCCCCGAGGAGCAGAGAGTCTGGCCTGGGGCTCGATCCCAGGACCCCAAGATCATAACATGAGCTGAAGGCAGTCGATTAACCGACTGAGCCACTCAGGAGCCCCCCAAGGGACTCTTTTCAGGAGCATATGGAGGTGCTATTAGAACAGCAAAAAAACAGTAACGGTTTGAGGTTGTCAATTTCATGGATCCTCACATCCTTAGTCTAAGCAGAAAGCAACTCCCCATAAACCCAGAAAGCCTTGCTACATGCCTGCAGAGGCCAAGGTGACAGATGCTGACCGAAAACCAACGCCTCCCCCGGATTATCACTGGGAGAGGTCAGCTTCCCTGATCAAGAGGCCAGCTAGGAGGAAGCAGGGGAGGAGAGAGACCCTGGAAGGACTGGACCATCACGGGTTAGGGGTGTGTAAGGACCAGATTAATTCCATTAACACTCAGAGGAAGTGGAGCTTGGAGAAAGGTCAATCCACTTATAGAAAGAAAAAAAAAACCTTAAAATTTGCCTTACTGCCTGCTTGAGTTTGTGATTATGAATGTCGCACAGTCACAAATCATTCTGATTTTCCAGGGCTAGCAAGAACTATTAAGAGGACACTGGGCCAGGTTTCAGGGATTTGGATTCTGGTGCTGTTTCTATCATTGATTTATGGGGTGCAAAGACAATTTAGCACCTTGGGTTTCAGTTTCTCCATCAGGTTAGTGAGACACTAAACAATTCATAAAGTGTCCTTAGGCTCTCCCGTTCCCTTTCCTGCTAAGGGAAGGAGAAAGAACGGTTCTCACGGTCCACCATTCAGGCCTTGGAATCCTTAGAGCTGCAGGGCTACCAGGAGTCAAGGGAATTTTTTTCTGGCAACGTGAGAATGTTGTTACCTGGCAATGTGAGTGTGATGATATAGTCAATGCCTATGTAAGGAAGAGCTGGAACAATGCTGAATTCATAGAGTTCATCAGCGTCCTACCTCACAGAGAGAGAGTACAGCCCCGTCCTTTCATTGCTGTCCCTCAGAAGGTAGCTGCCGTCACATCCGTTTGAGAGGAGGAGAGCCTCGGCCGCGTGGCGTGTGAGGTTGCCATGATACCACCTAGGAAGGAGAGAACCACACTTTCACTTGGGACTCACCACAGGTGACTCTCCTTCACTGGGCTTTCCTCTCAGAGATGACCTCAGCAATGTTCTCCACCACAGGTAGCCCAGAGACCAAACATCAGGACGAGGAACTCCCTGGGCCGGGCTGAGGGGAGAGTAGAGAGAACTGGCCAATAGCAAGGTTATGGGTTGAACTGTGTCCTGATAATTCATATGTTGAAGTCCTGAATCCCAGTCCTTCAGCATGTGACCTTATTTGGAGATAGGGTCTTACCTTTAGCAAGATTTTTTTCAAAGTCCAAGTCAAAAATAACCGTTAAGAATAAGATTTGGTCAATTTTCTTTCTCTTGATCTCTGTCTCACACGCTCTTTTGCAAGTATAGTCCTGCCTTTTACAGTGTTGGCAAACCACTGAGCTACTATACTGAAGTCCACGGTCATCGGTGAGATGAAGTTGAACACAAGGAATTCCGATGTTTTATACTGACACGTAAACCCCATCAGATCGTGTTTCAAACTGACAAGTATCTGAGGAGCCAGAGAAGTCCCAAGGAGATTCAAATCAATCTATATGTTTTTTAAAAAGTTTGTTTTAGAAAAGGTAACATAGATCCATGGTAGAAGAAAAAACCCCAAGTGGCTCAAAAAGAAGACTCAGTAAAAACCTTGTTCTCTCCCTGAATCCCCAGTTCCCCTGTTTTCTTTCCAGAGGACACCAATGTCAGCCATTTTCCCTTGTTTCCCCCTCAGAGACAGCTGTGCATCTGAAGGCATTCTAGTACGATCCCCCACCTCCTAACTCTGTGGAAATAAGAGCATTCTAGGCACACTGATCTGCTCCTTTCCCCCATAGATCTTACATGTTTTTTTAATGACTCGCTAGAGGCCGTCCAGTGTGGTGAGATGGGATTGTGGCCCCTGGAGTTGGTTCACTCGAGTCCTATCCAGGTGATAGATACCTCCACCAAGCTGCACGACCCTGGGCAAGTTACGTAACCAGTCAGAGCCTCAGCTTTCTCACTTCTAAAACAGGATTCACACTAGCCATATCCCATGGGCAGTTGTGAGTACCACTCACATTAACACACATGAAATGGCCAAAACAGGCCTGGCAAACATCAGAACTCGGGACACGGTAGTAGTTACATGAAACCACTGAGACCCACAAAACCTAACTTGTGCCACATCCTCATCAACGGGATATTCTTGGGCCTCAAATATAATTTCTTCCTATTACCTTGAGTTTATTTTGGAAAATGGGAAGTTAGGTACAGGGGGTAGTCGCCCCTGCAAGGGACCCCCAGCTCAGAGCAGCGGAGAGGAAGGGGTCACAGGCAACTACACAAGTGTTGTCAACTATGCCAGTGATTGAAGAGCTATTGAAGATGAATGGACAGTGTACAAGAACCTCAAGGAAGACGGGTGCCTGGGGGGCTCAGTCGGTTAAGTGTCTGCTTTGGCTCAGGTCATGATCCCAGGGTCCTGGGATCCAGCCCTGTCTCAGGCTTCCTGCTCAGCGGGGCATCTGCTTCTCCCTCTCCCTCTGCCCTGCCCACTTGTGCTCTCTCTCTCTCTCTTTCAAATAAATAAAATCTTAAACAAACAAAAAACAAAACTTCAAGGAAGAGTCCTACTCTGAGGGTTAGGGCTCCTGCTGTCGTCTACTGGGACATCCGTCTGGCATGAAACTTTAGCCTGATAATAAACAGTCCATGTAAGACCATCTGTGGAAGGAAGTTTCTACATAGGTCTCCAAGCAATCTGTTTTCTAAATCTGCATTTCCCAATACATCTTTCTTTAGCATATTTCCTCTGTGGGGCACAGATGCCCCCATCCAGTATTAGAAATGTATCTGTGGGCTGGAAGCAATGGCAAAGAGAAACATTTCTATAAGATCGCCCAGTTGTTTAGGCACAAAGAAGCCCCCTTCCTTGAACCGATTCAGACAAGTTCAAATCTTCTCATTACAAAATGCTTTCAAAGGACAGTTGGAATCTGGAATGAATACAATGTTGTATGTCAGTTATGCCTCAATAGAAAAAGGACAATTGTAGGAATTAAAAGTGAAGCTATAAAAAACTTCAGGTTCGGCTACAGCCAAAATTCCAATTCTTTTTGACGGGTGAAATCTCCACAAGGTCACAAGTCCTTAAATACATCATGCCAATAATTACTTTTTGGATGAACACTTTGGTGTAAGATTCTGTTTGAGCCAATAGGTTACTTCTTTGAAGTGATAAAACTTGATTAATGAAATTCTAAAACATAAAGGGCTTGGACATTTTTTTGGATTCTTTTCAGTGAGATCTGAAGTCTGTGTTGAAAACATTTACAGAATTCTTCTGGTAATTACAGCCGGATGGCAGTTTTTACTGAGAATTTTTTATGCTCATCTTTCAAATCATTAACAATGTATCATAAACATACAAGAAACACTTGAGCGTAAAGCAGGGAGAATCACACTGTCCTGAATGTGGAATATCTCAGCACGGGTTAGTTTCTGGGTGGCAGCTTGGCTGAGTCACTATTGCCATCTTGTTGGGTTTTATGGAGTCCTGGGCCTGGGCTGACCTAAGACAGAGACTACCAGGCAGCCTCCCACATTTCAAGATGTCTCTGGGGCAATGGAATCCTCATTCCCCAAAGAGCTCTTCCACATATGACCTTCCTCTTTTAGTTGAGCTAAGTATCCCTTTCCTAGAAATTTTGATGAACATATCTTCTGGGGAAGTGACTCTAGATCCAAATAACATTACATGTCCTTTCTAGGTCTATGTCCATTTTCGGTAAGGATCATTCAAGACCGTGTCCACAAAGAGCCAAAGGTTGAAAATAAAGCTGGCAGTTTTCTCATAACAACTTTCTTTACCTTTTATCATTCTAATCTTGATTTATTAAGCTTCAAACCTGTGCCAGACATTACACAAGGCATTATACGAGGCAGGTCAAAGGGAATAGAAATGGAAAAGCCCCGGTCTAGTCTCCACAAATTTAGTCAGGAGGGTAAGCCAAGTACTTTGCAAACTACGTTCCAGAGAATGGTTCCAGGAAGAAAGATCAAGACCATTGTTTGAATGAGCCAATATCTGAGTAGGCCGTGAAGGACAGTAAGTTATTTTGTAAAGTGTGTATTATTTTTTCTGATTATAAATCATATGTAGTAAAAATTAAAATATGTACACATATAGAAGAGAAAGTGGGAGTCTTTCACAAAGGAGCAAATATGAATTTCAAACAGTCTCAATACTAATTAGAGAACTGTAAATTAAGACAACAAAGTGATATTTTCTTTACTCACCAGCATGGCTAAAATTGAAGAATTAGACAGTATTAGGTATTGAAGAATACAGGGCCATGGGTATTACCATTCACTGCTGGTAAGGGTAGAAGGCTGGAGGGGAATCTAGCACAGGTGGGCTGTACATGGGCATGTGACCAGGGATTCCTGTTCTAGAGTCAGCCTCTTGCAATACTCACACGTAAGCTGAAGGAAATAGGAACAAAGGTGTTTATTGCAGACTTGTTGGTGAGAGTAAAAATTTGGAACCATCCTAAATATCTGCCAGCAGTAAAATGATAAATAAAGTTGAGAGCTCCTAGAAGAAGATTATGTAAGAAGTTAACTGAGGGTGAAAAGGCATTGAGAGCATTTTGTTGATGAGGGCAAGGGGTCAGGTGCTATGAGCACTTTGTGCAAAGGGGGGGTCGGGGGGTGGGGGGGTGCCTGGAATGCTTAACTTGCAACAAAGAACAATGCAGTCCTAAACACCTGAAAATTGTTCTGCTCAGAAGCCAAGTGCACCCCCACCACGCATCACTGAGGATGTTTGTGTACACGCACACATCAAAGCTGATGGATCCCAAAACACGTTATTAAGTTAGAGCACTAGTGACAGGTACAGGACGACACCTCTTATTTAAAAAAAAAACAAAAACAAAACAAAACTTTCCTTTCCACCCATACAATACCACACATACACATAATCATATATAGGTATGCAAAAGCATAAAATAGAAGTCTGAAAAAAAGTACAACACCAAACTCAAATGCTGGAAGGAACCAAGGTGAAGGGTGTTGTTAAGGAAGACTGTAGCCCCATCACAGTTTCCTGATTTGGCTTGATCTAAAAAATAATAATAAAACAGATTCATCTATCCACCGGGAGACTAGAACTGGAAAAAAAGGGAAGCAGTTAATGTCTTCTTTATTCCAACCTCCAGAGACAGCCCCGCTAATAATTTGTTTTATTCTTTCCTTTATTCGGCTGCTGTTTATTGAACACTGGAAGTGACCTAGCACTCGGTGGGAGAAAGCGGGGGAGAGAGAGAAACTTTTTCCCCATGTAAAGCACGGTGAGATTTGGAGTGACCGTTGTTCAGGGAAGGGAATGAAGGAAAGCAGGCCTGTTAACTAGAGAATGGTAAGTGTGTCTCGAATCAAAGCAGCCCTCGGTGGTGTGAGCAACTTGGGGCGGGTGCAGCGGGCAGCCGTCAGGTGTGGTGACGAAGCTGGGAGGTTGGCTGAGTGACAGAGGGCGCTGGGGATTGACAGGTCCTTGGCTGATGCTACAGCGATTTTTATGGCTTCATATGCACACTTGACAGCTCCTTACATAAAGACCTAATTGCACGGAACTGTATTCCAACTAAATTCCTATCACTGGAACCGTTTAAAACATTTTTGTTGTTGTTGTTGTTATTCTGATTATTGGGCCAAAGAGTCAGATTTTAGACAGCTTGAAGCTTGTAAAATTTGCAATTCTCTTTAAGAAAATTGATACAAAATTACACAAAAATAAATAATTATGTAGAGTGAGAAATCACAAAAATAGACACATTTAAAAAGCTAACAAACATCACAAAACTAAGAAAAACAACTTATTTTCATTAACTGCCTCACATACCCTTATACTTTTTTCCTCTATATTTTTGGTTGTACTATCTTTATTTCTTTACATGACAACAATTTTATAATATAGGTTTCTAGAGAGAGACTAGATTAATAAGTCAGTCTTTCATCTAGAATATTTTTTTAAAAATTATTCACAGCATAGAAAAATTACTTTCAGGCTTATGGGTAATCAAGTTTTTAAAATCATTGCCAAATTCTGGGACCTCTATCAAATTTCTCTCAAACATGAGTTCTAAGATTACAGAGTGTTTTACATTTTCATATATAGGAACTAATCTTAAATACTCTTTGAATGGATGACACTTATTAACTATATGACTAGGGTCTGTACCAGGGAGGGGCCCTGAAGCTGCGGCCTCATTGGCTTCCCAGTAAACTTATTTCTGGTGACTCTTAAAATTATATATGCTTTTAAGCTCTAAAAAATTAAACTATTAAAAATGTTTAGCTTAGGGGCATCTGGTGGCTCAGTTGGTTAAGCACCTGCGTCTTGTTTTCAGTTCAGGTCAAGATCTCAGGGTCGTGAGATCGAGCTCCACGTTGGGCTCTGTGCTCAGTGGGGAGTCTGCTTAAGATTCTCTCACTCTCTCCTTCTCCCTCTGCCCCCGAACCGGACTCACCCCTGCACACATATCCTCTCTCTCTCTCTCTCTCTCTCTCTCTCTCAAATATATAAATGGATCTTTAAAAAAATGTTTAGCTTAGGGAATAAAATCCATGTATAATACTCCACCATCAGGTTGGTTTATATTTTTTTTTTTTCTTAAAGATTTTATTTATTTATTTGACAGGCAGAGATCACAAGTAGGCAGAGAGGTAGGCAGAGGCAGAGAGAGAGAGAGAAGCAGGCTCCCCACTGAGAAAGGAGCCCGATGCAGGACTCAATCCCAGGACCCTGGGATCATGACCTGAGCCGAAGGCAGCCGCTTAACTGACTGAGCCACCCAGCCGTCCCTATAGTTCTTTTTAAGAATTCTTCTGTACAGTGGTTGAATAAAGAAAGCCTCAACCCTAACAAGACTCGCATCCAACCTTTGCTACATATCATCAAAGACGGGAACTCACTGCTCTATAGGCAAGATCTTTCCATACTGCCATGGTTGATGGCCAGAAAACTCTTGCCTACATTGAATTGCTGTTTCCTGCTGTCTAGCTTTCCACAGATGGTCCCAGAGCTACTTCTTGGAGTTCTATACATGATACTTAAACAAATAGTTGAAGCATTTAGATTGTACTCTTTTCTCTTTCCATCACCTTCAACTTCTCTTTTCATGACGGGCACCAAGGTACATTATCCCCTCTGAAATCTTCTAAATTTTTAAAATCGTTGCTAAAGGTAAACTCTGACTTGGAAAACAGCCTCAAAGGATCCCCCTTATTCTACTGCTGGGTCTGTAGTAAGGCAACCCCAGGATTGTGTTAGTTTCTTGAAAATTGCATCATGCTGGGGATTTACACTGTACCTACTGTTAGTTGATTAAAACTCCCAAGTAAGTCATTTTCCTCCGCCGTCCTGTCACGTCTTCCCCAACTGCATCAGGAGACCGATGTTTTTAGAATTAAGGGCAGTATGAAAACTTTTTACAACTGGGAAATGCCAACTGAAAAGAAATGCGAAGAAGCAGAGAGCTTCTATCACAAATGTCCATGTAGCACGGCACGTCAGGGAGAGTTCTGCTGAGAAGGGACCTTGCCTTTGTCTCCAGTCACTTCCTTAACTTGTCTGTTTGCTCCAACTTCCTACTTGTTAGCTATGTGACCCCACACAAATAGCAACTTTAGTTTTCTCAGCAGTCAAGGTGACTAATAATAGTGCTATGGTAAGAAAACCCTCTTGTTTTCATGTATTGGAACACTGTCTTCTTTTACAAACTTTTTTTTTTTTTTTTTAGATTTTATTTCTTTGTTTGAGCTAGAGATGGAGAGCGTGCAGGTAGGGGAAGGGGCTGAGGGAGAAGGAGAAACAGACTCCCCGCTGAGCAGAGAGCCTGACACTGGTGGGGGTGAGCCTGGATCCCAGGACCCTGGGATCATAACCGGAGCCGCAGACAGACACTTAACTGACTGAGACATCCAGGCACCCTTTTGCAAACTTTTTTTTTTAATGATTCTTTAACTTTTGCAGAGGAGAACATACTACTTATAATATGTTTTATATTTAGCAAATATTGTGTCTTATGCTAGATAAAATATGGTAGGCATTGTGCTAGGTATGGGAATAGTGTGGAATAAGGTTCATCCTCCTGAAACAAAAAATTTAAAAAAAAATTCTTTTGGTCTCATTTTTTCTGAAGAAGTAGAAAAGAGCAAGAAACTACTATTTATAACATACATTCAAGTAATGTTATATTCTTCTTTTTCCCCGAGGCCCACACACATTGCTATAAATGTTTCAAGGCTAATGGAGGTAACAGAGTAGCGACTCAAGCTTGAAAAGAATATTTGCACTGGGTATGAGATTACCAAAACCAGCAGCTGACCTTGAAGGAAACAGTGGTATTTATCCCTTCCATGATATAGTAACAAATTAGGAAACACCCACCCACTAAAGAATTTTCATCGTTGCCTCTCAGTTAGGTACAGGAAGTGAGCTCAACCACAGAGAAAGGCAGCCCAGCTAGATCCAGCAGGCTGGTCCTCAAGTCAGCCCCTTCTCCCATTCCAGGGCAATGGCCCTTGGTGCTAGAACCTTCTGGGAAATTGCCCTGGCATTTTGGAGCCTTCACAGTTTTTACTCTGTTGGGTTTTATTGTCTTAACTTAATCCACTGATATAAACTGATGTTTCATTTTGCTCTATCCTTTAAAGGAGAGGCTTTCAAACTGCTTGAATCAGCCCACAGTATAAAATGCATTTGTATCTCTCTCTCTCTCTCTACACACACACACACACACACACACACACACACACACACACACCCCAGAGTATTATAAGAAACAACACTGCTCTTCCATAGGATACTTACTATTTACTATTTTCTTTTCTCCACTTATTTTTTACAAACACTGATTGTGACCCACTAAACTGACTTTATGGACACGAATGAGTTGTACCTGGTGTTTGAAAAACAATGCAAAGCCTTGCTACTCAGTGCCTGGCAATCTTGATAGAAATGGACATTCTCAGACCCCTACACCTGTTGAGCTATAATTTATATTCATCA
Organism: Mellivora capensis; assembly: GCA_004024625.1. Classification (NCBI taxonomy): domain Eukaryota; kingdom Metazoa; phylum Chordata; class Mammalia; order Carnivora; family Mustelidae; genus Mellivora; species Mellivora capensis. The sequence goes on from PISX010000305.1 coordinate 231,475, forward strand.
AGAGTCCCATATCACTGATAATGCAGTTTAGAGTTTGAAAAGCACAAAGGTCAAGGACTCTTGGTCCTAAAAACTTTAATTTGTTTCAGTAGGTTTGATAGCTTGAGTTCACAGTGTGTCTCATCTAAAGAAGAGTACACAGAGGGTAAAGAAAGTATTAAGTGGCTTTAAAGTACCAATGGAGAGGAAAAGAGAAGGATTTGCAAGCTAAGATGGGCAGAAATTTCCCAAATAGCTGCAATCATTGTGATACAGATAGTAAATGGTATAGGAGGGGGAGCTCACAGGGGCTGGCATATCAGGGAAAGCTTCATGGAGGAGGACGATAATGAACTGGAGCTTTAAGAATAAATATAGGCTTCATTAAGTAGCGAGAGATAAGAGCATTTCAATAAGAGAAATGGCATAAGCAAAGGCACTGTGGTTAACACATGCCTGCCATATATAGGAAACAGAATGCCTAGTTGAAACAGAGGCTTTAAATTGAGGAGTAACGCAAAAGAACACTGGAAGAACAAGTGGGCACAGGAGTGGTCTTGCATGTTAAAACATGAGCCACACACCCATTTAGATTATATATTCCTTGGTGAGAAAATTTCTTAGTAACCCACATCGATAGATTATTCATAAAATGAATGACTTGTTCTTCCCCTTCCTGGCAAAGAGAAGTGACACAGAACCTACATTCGGTCCCATTAGAGTTATAAAAGAAAACATATAATGCAATCTAAAGTAAGAATAGAGACTCCTGATCATGTGACAGCAGCTAAAAGTCCCTGGAGTTGAACAGCCAAAAAAATCCCTCTTTACAGAATTTTCTTTTTTCTTCATTTTCTTTTTTTTTTTAATATTTTATTTATTTATTTGACAGACAGAGATCACAAGTAGGCAGAGAGGCAGGCAGAGAGAGAGGAGGAAACAGGCTCCCTACGGAGCAGAGAGCCCGATGCGGGGCTCGATCCCAGGACCCTGGGATCATGACCTGAGCCGAAGGCAGAGGCTTAACCCACTGAGCCACCCAGGCGCCCCTTTTTTCTTCATTTTCAAATTCATCCTCACTTTTGAATGACATGGACACACTCTCTGTACTCTCTAGACCAAAGACAGCAAATATGTAACAGAGGATGCCATACCCCTTTTTAAAGGTCATGAATAGCCTAGATGTCCATCAACAGATGAATGGATAAAGAAGATGTGGTATGTGTACACACACACACACACACACACACACACAATGGAATAGTATGCAGTCATCAAAACCCCCTGAAATCTTGCCATTTGCATCTAAGCAGATGGAACTAAAGGGTATTATGCTAAGTGAAATAAGTCAATCAGAGAAAGAAAATTATCATATGATCTCTCTGATATGAGGAACTTGAGAGGCAGGGTGGAGTGTCATGGAGGGAGGGAAAAATGAAACAAGATGGGACTAGGGAGGGAGACAAACCATATGAGACTCTTAGGAAACAAACTGAGGGTTGCTGGGGGAGAGAGTGGGGGATAGGGTGGCTGAGTCATGGACATTGGGGAGAGTATGTGCTACGGTGAGTGCTGTGAAATGTGTCAGACTGATGATTCACAGACCTGTACCCCTGGAAAAAATAATACATTATATGTTAATTAAAAATAAAAATAAATAAAAAGTAAAACATAAAAAAATAAAGGCCATGGATAATGGCACCGACTGATCCATTTTCTTTCTCGCTAAAGTTACGTACTTGGGTCTCAGAATCCCTCCAAACACAATGGGGATAGAACACAGGATGAAACCATAGGGCAGTGCAACTCCAAGCCATCTTAACCTGGGTTCACCTGTCCTTAGCACTTGAGTCGTTCTGCAGGACTTGCTTGGCTGCTGATTTCCCTCATGCTCGTCTGGTCATATGGTTGGTGCTAAATACTGTGATGTTTTGTGAAAAATAAAGCTCTTGGCCCTCTACGCCATCAGAAATTGTGGGTTACAGATAAGGAAAAACCTTGCCAGCTCAAGAGCTATCAGTGCCGCAATTTATATTATACTAAGGTCACGACAATGTCTAGGATAGGACAGTGCTGTCCATATAAATACATGAAGTCCCCTAGTCACAAAGGTGAGCGTATTTTTCCATTGGCCCTGTCCCAGTGGAGAGAGCCAAACAGGCTTTGCAAAATTTTTGAACATTCGAATGAGGCCCAAGAGAGGTGTTAAGTGTGATGCTGAGGTTAGATCAGCTCCCCACGGTCCTTCCAGTAAGGAGGTTTCTGTCACGGAACCTGCTGCTCTGTGGCTCTTCATATTGCCATTCTGAATGCCCACATTTTCATGTGTAAATCGCGGACCTAAATGGTGAGGCCAGCTGCCCTGGGAAATTAGGAAACATACTTGAGTGATGACAGGGGCAGGGAGCTGGCTAGCTGGTCAAACAAGGAACTAAGGGTGGGCCCCAAGGTTTGTAGCTTTTTTTCTGGGTGGGAGTCAAGGCTCAGCTAAAGGCAGACAGGGCGGAATGGAAGCAGAGAATTCTGCGGGAGTCGGAGGTCCGAGGAATGAGGCCAGTGATTCCGAGAGAGGGAAGACACACAGAGACAGAGGCAGAAACTCTGATATTCAGAGACACAGACTGGCACAAAGAGTCAGAGACACAAAAGGGAAGAGCGTGGACAGAGAGACAGAAAAACTCTGAGCCAGCTAGAAAGGCACAGTGGCTCGCTCACACAGATCGCAGAAGCACACAGGGCGGTGGCTGAGGGCACATGAAACAGAGGGACCCAGAGTATCCAGGAGACTGAGGCAGAGAAGCCAAAGAGAGAGGAGGACACGGACACATAGAGACCCGCGGAGCCTGACTCGTAGGTGGGTCGACACACCAGAGAAGGCAATGACTTGCAGAGACCAGAGGGACCGTGCCATGGCCTGAGGGGCAGGGGGACAACCTGCGTCTCATTCCAGCACAGGTCCTTCCATATACGGTCCCCAGGTCAGCCACCACGGGGCAGGAATGGTCGCAAGACTACAAGAGTGTTATTGGTCCCCTAGGGGTTGGAGCTTAGCGACTGTTGGATTTGGACGAAGAGCCAAAACTCAGAGACGGACTGGTGAAACTATTTCATGGATAAGAATTTGCAGAGGCCTGGAATGGCTGGGCAGAGACCCACACCAGAGGTTTTCTCCGGAAGGCTCATCCCCAAGTGGAATCACGCTGGCCTCCACACTCATTCTCGTTACTCTGGTTATCTGTACTGCATAAAACGCTGCTTCCAGGTCATGTCCTTGCTGCGGGCTGGCCGCCAGAGCCGTCTGCTACCAGAGACAGAGAGGTCCACGTTCAGCAAGCTACAGCTATGAGAAAGAGCCCCAGACTTTAGGGGATGAAAAAAAATACAGACAGATCCTTGTTTTCTGAGTTCTCTCTTCTAGGTTGCATGGTTCAGATGAGGCTTCTCAGCAACGTCAGTTTGTCCCACCAGAAAAAACTTGTGGGTATAAGGGGACAGAGCGAGTCTGAGGGTAACACACACAAACACGTCGTCAGGGTTGGTGGGGTAGAGGGCTGAAGTCAAGGACCTTAAATTCTGGTCTTGCCTTTGACTCAACTTGGGGCAATTCAAACCTTCGGACACATCTGCTCTTTGCCGAGTGGTGGTCTGGGGTGGGACAGTCAGAGATGAAGAAGCTACAGTCTTGCTCCTAAGGAGCTCGCCATGGAAAGGAGTTGACTGTGCTCAGCCTAGAGCAGGGGGACAAACCTCTTGGTGCTTTAGGACTGACATTTGCAAAATGATTCTTATTATCTGGAGAATCAAACTCAAAACATACTGGCAGTGAGTCAGAACCCTACAAGCCGTAAGATGAACCTCAGACAACTTTAGAAGTGTTCGGTGGTAATGTTAACAAAGAATGAATTAAAAGACACTGATGGCATTAAGATTTTTAAAATTCCTTTGACGTTATTTTGAAGAACCATACGAAAGCAGAACTCATTCTTATTTGGATGTGAATCGCTTACTGTGCTTCCCGAAGTGGAATGACTGGTTTTCACCTCTGTTCCTTTCTTGCTCTCCCAGGTGGCCACTCTAGTTCCTTATTCCCCAATCTGTAAAGTCCCTGACTAATTAGCTTTCTTGGCTCCGGTCCCATTGTTACTTATTGTGCTCAACTACCAGATTCATCTACCAGATTAATCTCAAAACAAAACATGATGGCTATGTAATTCTACATTCCCATAAGCATTCAGTAAGTCCATATTGTCAAAGGGAGTTTGACCAAAGTCCAAACTCCTAATCTATATAAAGCCTTCTGGAATTTGGACCAACCTAAATATCCAATCTTTAATAGAGGGAAACAGACTGACCTGGGGAAAAGCCAGACCTAGAACAGGCTTTGACACAGACTAAAACATATAGGATGGAAAAATATCCTACCAGAAAGCAAAAGAAAAATTATATATGTGCTATGGCCATAACTCAATCTGCGTGTGTGTGTGTGTGTGTGTGTGTGTGTGTATTTACAGAAAAATATATATTTTTTAAAGATTTTATTTATTTATTTGACAGAGAGAGATCACAAGTAGGCAGAGAGGCAGACAGAGAGAGAGGGGGAAGCAGGCTCCCTGCTGAGCAGAGAGCCCAACGCGGGGCTCGATCCCAGGACCCCGAGATCACGACCTGAGCCAAAATCAGAGGCTTAACCCACTGAGCCACCCAGGTACCCCCAGAAAAATATTTTTAAAAAGACTGGAGACAAGTAGAACAATATGTCATTCTGGGTGGTTGTAACTGACTGACTTTTTGGGTGCTTTTATTTCCCAAATTTTCAATAATTAATACATATAGTTATTATTTTTAACTGTTTACTGTGAATAATTTCAGGAAGTAGAAAAATAGCATAAGTAATAGAAAAAGTAACACACATATTTAAATAATACCAATGTTTTAGGTAGAATAATTTTCAAACTTTTGCCATATATTCTTTATATATTTTTGGAGGAACATTTTAAAAGTTAATTATAGATATCATGACGCTTTAAGTAGTTCAGCATGTGTCTCTAAAAAGTGACATTCTCTTGCCTAGCCATACTTTTATTAAAACAAATTAACTTACTGTTCTTACACTTCTTAAAGTCATAAATATTTTTTACAAGGTTTTATTTATTTATCTGAGAGAGAGAAAGAAGGTAGGGTTGTGGTGGGGGGCAGGGCAGAGGAAAAGGGACAAGCAGACTCCTTGCTGAGTGCAGAGCCTGACATGGGGCTCAATCCCAAGACCCTGAGATCATGACCTGAGCTGAAATCAAGAGTCTGATGCTTAACCAACTGAGCCACCCAGGTGCCCCTAAAATTATCAATACTTAAAAAAAAAAGTCTGAAAACAGGTAATGCGGGCAGGCTGTAGTGGGCAGGTGGTCAGGGAGAATGTATGACCCAGGGACTCTGGAGTTAAGGGAGCAACACAGTGAAGAGTCCACCAGGTGGACTGTGCTGGTTCTAGACAGTTCCGTACCAGGGTGTAGGAACCAGAAGCCTGTGGGCTCAGAATAGGAATTTATCCTCCAGGGGAGTTGGGAGGAACAAGAAATGAACGCAGGCTTTTTTCCTTCTTTTAAAGGCCAAGGCTCTGGCTATGACACTAGAAACTAGAAGAGGAAAAGCAGGTGGACATTTCTCAGACAGTGAGGTTCTCGGCAGGGACTCTGAGACGTAGAGCCCAGAACCCACTGAATGAGCACATTCCTTAACTGCTGGTACCTGGGATGAGAGGCTCTGAATCACGTGGGCTTCTCTGATTTTCTGAATACTCCCATGTTTTGCCACTTCTATTTCATTCACGCCATTTTCTCTTCAGCAAATGTCATCTTTTCTGATGTCAAGTGACAAATACCTACCAGTTCCAAAGCCCTATTGTCCACGACCAGCGATGTCCTTCCTTCCTGCCATATACCGTGCGCTTCGCCTTTAGCCTCTCCACCCTGCATTCTAACTACATGTGTGTGCTTTCTCTGTCCTCTGCCCTGTAAACTCTTTGAGGGGACAGCCATTTCTTCTTCATTTTAGTGACCCCCACACTGCCTTGTCATCATTTAACGGCTGGATCTATGAATGGCTAAGAAGAGTTCACGGATGAAACAAAGTGACCCCACTCGACGTGAAGAACGTTTGTGGACAGATTTCCACATGTTTGTAGGAGGAAGTCACCATCACTCATGGAGGAACAGAAAACACAACAACCAAAGAGGAAATTCATTTGAGTCAAGGAGAGATTAAACTGTAAACCAGTTACCTATTCTCAAACAGCTACAGGAGAATCACCTCCTATTTTCAGAATCCAAGATTACAGAATTGTGCACAGAAGAGGAACGAGTTTTATTACTCTACTTGTGTCACAGCTCTGTAAACAGATTCCTTTAAAACTTTGACTTCAGCAGCACTTGGGTGGCTTGAGCTTCTGACTCTTGATTTTGGTTCGGTTCATGATCTCAGGGTTTTGAGAACGAGCCCCCCATCAGGCTCCACACTGGGCCTGATGGGTTCTCCCTCACCTTCCCCCTCTGCCCCTCCCTACCCACTCCCTCTTTCTCGCTGCAAAAAAACTCAAACCAACAAAAAGCAAAACTTTTCTTAGCTTATTCCTAGCCTATTCTGTTTGTCTAGATCTGAAAAATGGAATCTACAAAAAATCCAATGAAGTTTTTTGGGGGGCACCTGGGCGGCTCAGTCAGTTAGGTGTCTGCCTTCGGCTCAGGTCGTGGTCCTGGGGTCCTGGGACCAACACCCACATTGGGCTCCCTGCTCGGTGGGGAGTCTGCTTCTCCCACTCCTTCATGCTCATCCTCTCTCTCTTCACTCAAATAAATAAATAAAATCTTTAAAAAAGAAATCTGATAAAGTTTTGATTAATTAGGGTATTGGCCTGGCTTTGCGGGCATGAGCATAAATATTATGTGAAGAACACGAAAGAATTATGTCTTTTGATAATAACATTTGTTGGCTGTAGTAATCACAGAACTTTCTTTTTGTCTCCCAGTTCTTATTAGTATCAACAAATAGTGCTAATATAATAAGAGAAGACAAGTGCAATGAAAAGTAGCAAGTTGCATTAGTGGGTAAAGCATGTGGGCCTCAGAGCCAAACTCCTGGATTTAAAGGTTTATGAGCATGTAACCTTGGACATGTGCTAAAACTCCATCCTTTACTTTTCTCGTTTGTAAATGGAGATGATATAGTATTTATCCCACAGTGATGTGTAAATTTAATAAATCATACATCCAAAGGGCTTAAAACAGTGCCTGGCACATAGTGACATCCAATAATTCCCTGTTGCCATTATTAGAACACAGAGCTTCTTCGAACAGTGGAAAGAGCATCGCTTTGGGGTAGGCTTGTAGGCGTGTTCCTCAGCTGCACCACTGTGAGTTCTGTGACCTGCACGGGTCACCGAACTTGTCTGAACCCCCTCTCTGTCTCCATGAAATGGGTATAATCATACCACATTGAAAGTATTACTGGGAAAGCTAAGTGACATAATGGGCAGAAATGGCATGGTGCTGGCACATAGTATGTGGTCAGTAAATAATGAATTATCACAAGAATCTATGGGACTTCAGGCAACGTGATTTTGCTGCTAGTGAGTCTCCTTGTACATAAAGTTGTAATGCTAGTACCTTCTGAAGACCACAGCTGGTGTATGCAAAATGTCTGGCTCCTAACGAGGACTCATTTTGGTTATGATCATCTGTTCCCTGAGTCAGCAAACCACCACCTGAGGGCCAAATCCCGCCAGGGTACATGTTTTTGTATTTCCTGCCAGGGTACAGGTTTGTATAGACTCAGAAACAAGAACGGTCTTACATTTTTAAATGGTGGGAGAAAAAAAAAGAAGAATATTTTGTGACTCAAGAAGATAATATGAAATTCAAATTTCAGTGTCCACAAATAACGTTTTGCCTGAGCACTGTCACGGTCACTTGTCGCTGTGTTATCTATGGCTGTTTTTGCATGTCATGGCAGATGTGAGTACCTGTGGCCAAAATTACAAAGCCTGCAAAGCCTGGAAAATTTATTATCTGTTTTAAAAAAAAAAAAGAAAAGAAAAAAAGCTTGCTGACCCCTGATCTAGTCTAACCTTCTCTTATATGTACGGTGGTAGAGAAATTAGAGCCTTGCTTACTGACTTACTGATTGATTGATTACATTGTCTTGTAGTGAACTTTGTTATAATAATCAAAGACCGTCTGAAACTTTAAATCATTAACTAACTAGCAATTTTAGAACTAGTTATTTATTGAGGTCACCTCTCTAGCATTCACTATTTGTTTCATTTCCCCATAGCTCCATTTTGAAAGCAACAAACAGTCTCACTGTTCCCAGCCCACCTCTTCCTTATCACTGACCATTCTCAGCACCCTTTGTCCCTCCTGTCCTCCCCACAGCCCACCTTCTCCCCCAGTCCCATCCCGCCAAAGTGTAAGTAAAGCTGAGCGACAATCACAGATGGGGTTATTTCTCCTTTGCTTTGGACACATTAATGCATTTAGGATTAAAGAACATAAATGTTTTTATTTAAAAAATTTTTTTTAAGATTTTATTTATTTGAGAGAGAGAGCATGCACACAAGCAACAGAGCACCAGTCAGGGGAGGGGCAGGGGGGAAAGAGAGGCAGAAGCCCTGGTGAGCAGGGAGCCCAGGGTGGGGCTGGATCCCCAGACCCTGGGATCATGGCTTGAGGCACAGGCAGATGCTTAGGCGACTGAGACACCCAGGTGCCCCAGAAAATAAGTGTTTTTAGATTGATGCTTTATAAATGAGACTCAGGAATGCATCTAAGCTGCCTGATTTAGGTACTTTAGAAAAGAATAAATCGATGCTCTGAGTAAGCCATGTGTGTCCTAGAAAGGCAAGTGACAGATTAATTTGCTGAAGCTCAGGGTTTAATTTTCAAAACTCACATATTCCAGAGCCTGAATAAAAATAGGGACCCAAGAACGAGGATGTATGATATCACTCTAACCAACACATCATCTGTTTATATCTACCCAAAATACGACATAAGAATCTACCTAACAATTCAAGTGATATATTTAAAATAATTTAAAAATTAAATCTTTAAAACCAGCCACCTATTATTTATCGATTACATGAAATCATTTTGTTTTTATGGCACTTTTTAAAAACTGAATTTGGTTGAAGTTTTGGTACAGATCGTACCTAACCAGTGACTTCAAGTTTCAAAGAAAAAGTTTCATTTATATTCAGAATTCTGCCAGGGGCAACTGGTCCTTTTCAAGTTTTCTCAGATATTATCACTTGCAAAAGGTCTATCAGCGATGTCCTGAAGGGGCAAGTACTCACTCAAGTCCGTTATTAAATTTTCAGGAATTATACAGTTAGGTTGTTAAACTGTTGGCAGCTAGAAATTGCCCGCGGTAGAAGTATTTATACCAGGGAAATAGGCAGACTCTAGAAATCACCGCTTGCTTGTCCAAGTGGTTTATCGGCACCCCATTATATTTAAAAATGTACTTATTATATTTTTAAAAATTATATTAAAAAAAAACCCATGCTCCTGAAGGTTCTCATTGGGGTGGTTAAAATGTTCTAAAATTGATTTTTTGTGATGTTTGAACCACTCTTTAAAGTCACTAAAAATTGTGGATTTGTATGTTTGAAATGAATGAGTTTTATCTGTAAAATACACCTCAATAAAATTGTTAAGCAAGCTTCCAAACCAACAAATAAAATGTCAACACTTATTCATGGTTTTAGGATTCAGGGACATACACAATAAATGAAAAATAAAGCCTCATTTTTTTCAGCACTTCTGATGGATTTATACCCTATGCAGCGACTCACAACCTTGGTCTCTCTCTGGAATCACTTGGGGAGTGTAAAAAGGAAACACTCACTCCCGTGATACTAATGTCATTTGTTTGGCATGTAGCCTGGACAGGAATTTCTTTTTTTAATTATTATTTATTCACTTGAGAGAGAGAGAGAGAGAGAGAACAAAGGAGAGCACGAGCTGGGGAGAAAGGCAGAGAGAGAGGGAGAAACAGACTCCCTGCTGAGCAAAGAGCCTGATGTGGGGCTCGATGTGGGGCTCCGTCCCAGGACCCTGAGATCATGACCTGAGCCAAAGGCAGACGCTTAACAGACTGAGCCACCCAGGTGCCCCTGGACAAGAATTTTTTAAATAAAAACCTCTTGTGTGATGCTAGTATATGGCTAAGGTTGAGAACCTCCACTGTAGAGTGATTTTCCAATTTAATTGTAGCTTGTCTGTTGTTATGGAAACCATTCTCAAATATTCAGTAAATTTCCAGGTCTTCTGAAATACTGAAGTCTGGACATACATGCACCTTTTGGGGATGTTTCTGGGTTCTACTGAACGTCCATTCTCTGACCACGGAGGGAAGGCAGAATTCAGTTTTCCTTGTGGGTTTTACCCCCAGTCACTTCCTGTTAGGGGCATATGGTGGAGAGAGGAGACATCATCTAGCCCATCCTTGTCATCCAAGGAGGTGACAACGTCACTCGAGCATAGAATGTGGGCTCAGGATGGCTTAATTAAAGAACCAGAACTGAATACCTCCTTTGTTCCTCTTCTCCTTTGGAGCTTCCTGCTGACCATGGGCTGGGAATATTGATAATGAAGCATGTAAAGACTTATACTTTAATAATTTAATAAGGCTATAAGTGAGAGCCCCAAGATCTAGCTTTAGTGCCCGGACTCGGGGACACCTGTTTGGCTACTCAGGAGCATTTTGCCCCTTTCTCTTTGGAGTTTCAGCCTGGACGAACAGTGGTGTCCTAAACTCCAAATTCCCAATAAGGGGAGTTGACTTTATAGAGAATTCTAGCTGTTATATCTGATTTACGCTGTGAAGGTAGAGTTGAATACCGAGGCTTCCATTTTAAAATCTGAAGATCCGACTTTACTGAGAACATTGACAATTATACCACACAAAAAGATACAATCTCTGCCATCCTAATGCAGAGATTTCATCCCTGTTTCAGTTTTTCTCTGGTAAAGCCACAGGTGTTTGCAGCTTGCCATCCCAGCTTTGCCATTTGTTCATGTGTGACGTAGGCAAGTTTTTCAACCCCTGTGGTGCCATTTTCTTCCTTTGTAAGACGGAGATGACAGTTTCTATGCCCGTGGGTTGCTGCAGAGATAGTGCTGTTTACAAAGAGGCTCTGGTCTTGTCCCTTGTGAAGCACAGGTGTCAAAGCCAGCCTCGTTAGGATATTTCTGATGCTTTAGGGGAAAGGTCCAGTTTCTCTAGAAACCCCCTACACCTCTCTTCTGTAATACTTGCTTCTTTTACTAAATGCCCCGATGGGTTGTCTCATCTGGTCCCTTCTTAAAGACAGGACTATGGGACACCTGGGTGGCTCAGTTGGTTAAGCGACTGCCTTTGGCTCAGGTCATGATCCTGGAGTCCCAGGATTGAGTCCCGCATTGGGCTCCCTGCTCAGCTGGGAGTCTGCTTCTCCCTCTGGCCCTCCCCCTTCTCATGCTCACTCTCTCTTAAATAAATAAATAAAACCTTAAAATAAAGGAAAACATAAAAATAAAAAATAAAGACAGGACTACGATGACTCCACCTACTTAAACTTATAAACTGCTTGAGGCATAAATTTTATCCTCTTCCTGATTCGTTAGCATTTAAAAGGCTCAAAGTTGTACATACAGATGTATACATACAAGAACTCACAAACACGGTGTCAGGAGAGAGAAACCCAGATGGGACAGGGCAGACACTTCCTCATTCTTTCTCTTTTGAAAAAGTCCCTTCCCTAGCGGTAGGCTGGGCTGTTTATCTTCCTGGCAAGACAGCCCTCTTACCGTCAACAGCTCAGAGCCCCAAACATTTGAACAGCGCTTTTATTCATAAACCAGATCCATATCAAGGAAACCAAGCAACATCAACTCATACCTCTTCATTCTGACCCTAGGCTCAAAAGAACACCCAACATTGGGTTTTCTTCCCATTCTCTCCACTTGGATGTTTTCACACCTTGGGAAAACACTATACACTTTTGAAATGCGATTGGCCCCTAGGAGAAAGATGCTTAATGGGCTCAGATGAGTGCAGCAGAAAGCAATGAAGACCGATATGGCAGGGTGCCAAAGAAAATCAACCAAGGCGAGCCTTTCGGTGGGAGTTGGGAGTCAGGGCTCACCCAAGCAGTACCAAGAAAAGAAGACCTGCTTCTTACCCCAAGTCCTGGAGCAGCTCAGCTTCTCCATCTGATCTGCTCCACAGATCTGAAGGATCCTGGGTGCTCATCTTCCCTTCTAGAGATTCTGCTCTGCCCATTCGCGCTCCTCACGTCTGCTCAGCCCCTGCCAAGTGCTATGGGAAGAGGCAGAGAAAGAGAGAGAGAGAGAGAGAGAGAGAGAGAGATGGGTCCTACTACTCCTCTGAGAAAGGAGCTCACTGTGGGGGAGTCTCCAACCAGCAAGGAAGTGAAACTTGGTTACTCCTCCCACTGACACTCACCACCCTGGCCCCAAGGCACGGGCAGGAGTGTTCTGACAGCCAGGAAGTATGCAAACTTAGGTAGCTACCCTGAGGACAACATGCAGTTTCTGTCAAAGAAAATAAGGATGAGGTCACACCAGCCGGGATTGGGACTATCCATTCCAACTCTTTTCTCGAGGCCAACCACAGTTTCTCTGAGGAGCTCTTAGCCTTGGAGAAGAGGGCACGAGCACCCCCTCCTTCTGTCTCCCAAATGCAAGGGTCTCTGAGGAAGGTTCTGTTTCAGGATCATCTTTACGGTGGGTGAAGAAAGCAGTCAAACCACTAGCCTCGATTCTGAAGTCTGGTTTTTAGCACCATATCAGTATGTCTGCCTCCATTACCCAGGCTTTCCAACACACTCGCAACATTCAAATGGTCATGATTCAGAGACAATCACTGCTTTCTCTGAGGAGGGAATGACTGGAGAGGCCAGCCCGGTGCCCAGAGTCTCTGAGCTCCACGTCCTTCCCTGGGCTGACTCACCATGGGCACTGCTTCCTGGGGGGGGTGGCTGGATGAGAAAGACCACCCACCTGCAAGTGCTCACAGAAAACTGCTGTCTCTCTGAAGGCTGGGGAATCCGGCAAAGGGCAGCAATGAATGAACAGGGAAGCTGCCTCGCTTCCTGCTTTCTCTCTCTCTCTTCTTGCAGGAAAGAATGTGCTTCTGGATTCTTTCCCTTCTCGCTCTCTCTCTCTCTCTCTCACACACACACACACAGACACACACACAGACACACACACACACACACCCTCACTCACACAGGATCACCAGGCTGCTCTGGAACTGAAGATCAACAGCACTGGCATGGCGGATGGCTTGTTACAATGCACAATTTCTGCCCCAGCCCATTGGAACCAGCACCCACATTGAAACAAGATCCCCAAGGTGACTCCCATGCCCATTAATGTCTGAGGAGACTGTCTTACAGGGTACCGAGAGAGAGAGGAGCTGTTCCTAAAGGAGAGGATCTGTACCTGGTATCATTTCACCTTCCTTAAGGTTCTTCCCAGCCCCTTTGTTGGTCAGTGACTTATGAGACCGGGCTACTCTGATTGCGTGGGAGAGAAATTCCAGCCCTGATAACACGTAACCGATTGTACAGAAACATTTAAAATTCTTTTTGCTACAGCTTGTACGGAGAGGAGCACAGGGTCCACTGGCAAACAAATGTCAGCCCTGGCCCGGGAGGGGCTGAGCGTACGTGTGGCAGAAATAGGAGCAGCTGGGCAGAGATTTCCTGTTCTCTTTCTGGAGCGTTTTGTTCAGTGTTTCAGTATCTATTTTGTTCCCATTTTAGCAAATTCTGGTTTTTCTTTTACTTAACCTCTCCTCCTCGTTTTTTTCAGGAAAGAAGCAAAACTGGCTAAGATCACCCTCTTCCCATTTTCAGTCTTCCTGCCCTTCTCCTTTTCTCATTTTGCTTTCCCGTCTGTGATCCTCTCCTTTGAGGTTATTCTTTCTGTCACTTATTCCATTTTCCCCAGGCTCCCTCCCTTCCCTACTACCCCCCTGCTCCACTGAATACACGTTCAGTATTGGAATGGTACCAGTTGCTGCAGTGTTAAAAGATGGTTTCAACAAAATGATGGGTATTCAAAAAAATATTTGATAATATATTTTACATTAGATTGTTTGGATATAAATATATTTTTGGATATATATATGTGTGTATACACACACACACACACACATATACATACATGTTATTAAAGAAACTGCAACTTTTGCTTCCAAATATGATATATATATTTAATACCACATAACTTACTTTTGACTTATTTCAATATTCTTTTTTTTAAAGATTTTATTTATTTATTTGACACAGAGAGAGAGAGAGAGAGCACAAGTAGGGTAAGTGGGAGAGGGGGAAGCAGACTCCCCACTTGAGCAGAAGCCCGGTGCGGGGCTCTATCCCAGGATGCTGGGATCATGACCTGAGCCAAAGGCAGATGCTTAAGGACTCAGCCACCCAGGTGCCCCTTATTTCAATATTCTTTTCAGTGGTACTGGCTCCTAGCACTGAATTCTTGCCATACGGGTTTTGAACATAGAAATGGATACAAACATTCAAGCTATTTTAACAATTCTGGAATATCTTACGCTTTGTTGGAAAATTTTTCTTTGTCAAGAAATCTTGGGCCTTTATTTGAATGATTATCATATCCAAACCATTAATTGTCTCATAAAGAGAATTTGGGAGAAGTATTGTGTCTAGATTTGAATTTCTTTATTAGAAGAATAGGCTTCTAACACTTGAGACTCCTCTAAGGAGAACTTTAAAAAAATGACTATATAGTTAAAGATCCTTTTTGATATTATTCTACTTTTTTTCCTCTCTACAGAAAGCTTAAATATCATGATGTCTGCTTTTACCTGATTACCTAGCAATGGCAATTCTATTCATTCTCTTCACAGAAGGAACAGTGTTTCAGCTTCCTTAGTTAAGTGTGTTATTAAACAAACATGATCTCCCCTTCACCATTTATGCTGGTGAGAAATAAAGGATACATTTTGTAAGGGAAACCATGGACTGGGGAAACCATAGCTTGGGATTGAGGGAGTCTTACTCTGTTTCCTACTGCCTGCTCTTCCAACTCATGAAAAAGAAAAAAAAAATCACCATTTCATATTAAATTAGAGCACAGAAACAGCAGAGAAAGAAAGAACTGACCACGTTTTTCAGCTGCAGACCAGCTCTCCAATGGGAGGGCTTCCATCTCTCCCTTAATTCTGTAGCGGGCTCAGAGCTGCCATATTGCTTTTAAAAATGTGCCAATTTAGTTTTGCTTGAAACCACCACCTGTGTGTTCTCTGGCACAATTATGTGATTGTTTAATCCAGTATCAAGGGCTAAGGTAATTGGGTCGTCTTGAATGAACTGAGACCCTGTTTTATTTTCTTCCCGTGTCTATAACAGTCCTAGGTTCTTTGTTGCATAGGCTGTCTGGATATTGCTATAACTCACTAACTTCAGGGTGTAAAATTTACTTGGGTCTTCCCAACCCTTCCTCTTGCCTCTTTCTTATTTCCCCTTTTCTCTATTGCTTTCCTACTTTTCATTTTCAATAATCAATCTTGAACTCCATTCTCAGCCTTCTTTATCTAATGTGAAATATTGGTTTCTTTGCTAAGCCTGTGGTGTGGTTTCATTCCCTCATATCATCTACCAGTGTTTGAAAGTTGTACAGAAGTAATATAGCAGGACACTTCACAAAACGCATCAGGGAAGGTGGAGAATCAAGGGTCCCCTGCAGCGGTGGGAAATCCTTGTCTTGCACTGAGGCTCCCTCGGAATCACACTATGGTACGTCCCTCAGGAAAGCTCCATTCTTTCAAAACTTCTCGAGGGCCATACGTGTGCCCACATCCACTGTAATCCACGGTCGAGCCAAGTCCCAAGGGCAAGGATCAAGTTCATGGGTGCTGTGGACTTCATCTCTATTTCTACCAGTATTTTCAGCTGCTATGTTATTGAAACAGGGATAGGGTATCTCCTAGACATACACGTTCAGCATTCTCCTCACTCTCTTCAACCTAGCTTTGCCGTCCCCCTTGCTCCTTCTTGAACTTGGTTCATTTTTGCCTCAGAGGTTTATAATTGCTTTTCCTTTTTCCTGGTTTTCTCTCCCTCTAGATCTCATGTGGTTTCCTCTTTCACTTCACTCAGGTGTTTTGTTCAAAGGTCACCTTCTCAGAAGGAGTTTCCTTAGCTACCATAATAAAATGCTTCCCCTCTGCTCCTGGCCGGTCCTTCCAGTTCCCTTACACTCCCTTCCTGCTTGTCAAACACTCAATGTTGGTTGTTAAAAGACTAAAATACTTCCATCCAAGTTTCTAAATAGCCACTGCCCTGCACCCCTGAATGTCCCCAGTCATCTTGGCCAACCCTGTTCCCAGACACCTGAGACCCTTCCACTATCTAGCACATGAAGGGGATCTCTGGGCCTCTGTTCTAGGAGGTTTAGCACAGCCCAATAGAGTGGATTATTAGGCAGCCTTGAAAAATGTGCTTTTTTTTTTTTTAAGGATCTTTACTATAGATATACAAATGACCTCAGTCACATAAAGGAAAATTGATAGGAAGGAGGACATGGAGGAAATAGGCCTTTCGTTGGCTGGAAGCATCTCTGGATAGGGGAATTATGGACACATTTTTAAATGCTTATGTTGTTTTTATATCTTCTAAGTTATAAAATATTACTTTGAGAATTGGGAGGTATAAAGTAGAAAATCTTTTGGGAAAAAAAAAAGAAAGGAATACAGTCTTAGTCACATAATATTAAGTCAGAGGCCAGAGAGTGTAGAAAGCCTGGGAGTCAGTGGGGCGGGCAGGGTGGGGGAGTGAAGGTGGTCTGCCCCTGCCTGGATCAGCATCTTAGCATTGACATTGTTTGGATTTGAGGGTCACTGGTGAAAAAACAGATGGATTTCTCAACAGGTTTATTCTTGTTTCTCAATCTTCTTGGCCACTCTCGGGATTGGATCACTACCAAACCTTCCTTACCCCTGCCTTGTAGCTACTAGTGAAGAATTCTTATATTTGGAGGAAGTAACTTTTAAGATCCCTTTTAACTGTGAGATATTAGGACTTTGGGGAAACAATGATGCAGGATTGCGGAAGCTACCCAATGCGCACTGAGTATGCATTCTGTTTTGTATTGAAGCCTGGTGATCACATACATTTCCCAAACACCTCTTCTCACAGTGAATCAGCATGCCTTCAAGACGCAGCAGGGTTTGTACGTGAATCCAATAATTTTAAGAGAGCACACATGCATGTGGTTTAAGAGGAGGGCTTCATTTTATGTCATCTAATTTCCTAGAACTGCGGTGAGGCTTTTTTTTAATCAAACCATTTGAACAGATTACGTGATATGATGCTCCCTTCTGCAAAGCCTTGACTCTGGCGCTCCTTTTACCATTTTATTTTTATTTTATTTATTTATTTGTCAGAGAGAGAGGGAGAGAGAGCAAGCACAGGCAGACAGAGGCAGAGGGAGAAGCAGGCTCCCCGAAGAGCAAGGAGCCTGATGCGGGACTCGATCCCAGGACGCCGGGACCATGACCCGAGCCGAAGGCAGCCGCTTAACCAACTGAGCCACCCAGGCGTCCCTTCTTTTACCATTTTAAGACACCAGTCTTACAAATATGCAAACATCTGCATTTCAGGGTTGGTGTGAGAGGTGCTGTTTGCACCGGCGAAGGGAGGCACCATCTGTATGGAAAGGTCATGCCTAATCGTCTTGGCACTGATTTCTGAATTCTGAAAGCAGGGACTGAAATGAAACCTTGAATACACCAGCATTTGTTTTTAAGTTTGCAAAAGTAGCTGCTCACTCAACAAAATGAAACTATGTCAGGTTACACGCTTTTGAATTTTCTGGGCTTTACTCAAAGCCTTTTGTCTTCTTAGCCAACTTCATTTGAGAAGCCCATAGATGCAAATGACCAGGAGCAAAGATGATTTGACCAACTGGCCAGTTGAGATATTTCTGTGATGCTTCATTTCCCAGAAGGGATAGAATCAGGTTATGAAAATGGGTCAGCTTTGAAATCACCCACAGTAATGTGTGTGCGGGGGTTGGGAGGGTGGGACCCAGTGCAGGGCCCTGGGAGCAGCCTAGCTGAAGTTTCCAAACGTTTTGGTCCACCGTAGGGTGGAAATGAAGAAACAGAAGTCTTGGAACTTTTCCTGGAGAGCATCTTAGAATCTGTTTCAGCTCCTCTGCTTAACAGGTGGGGCAAATGGGTTGACAAGTAATAAAATACTCACCTAAGGTCCCACAGCAGGTCCAAGTGAAGCTGAGTTAGTCCACATTCTTTCCTTAATTGATTCCAATGCTACAAACATCAGCAAGCCTTATTGCTTTTTTTTTTTAATCACTAAGTGTTTCCTGGGCTAGAATGAATCTGAGAGGAAATTTGAACTCTCTCTCTCTCTCTCTCTCTCTCTATATATATATATATATATAGGTAGTCTATTTGGAGCCTCAGTGAAATAAAGATAAATTTCTGAGAGTGGACACCCTGATTTACATGTGCCTAGAAAAGTTCTTTTGAAACTGTATCAACAAATACATATTTCTTAAAGTATCCCTAGAAGCTCTAAGTGTTGACATGATGGCAAATACCACTCGACTGTAGTCACCTGGTGGTTTTCCTTTGTAAATTAGCCTTGCAGTCTGGGCACCTGTGGTAGCCCTCCTCTGCTCCCACGAGGCAGGGCTTCTGTGGTGAGGATATGCTGCCACTAGGTGGCGGTCATACCCCACTGCTCTGGAAGCTATGACTGTTTTCTCTGGAGTGGAGATTAGCTCCATTGGGTTTTTTCCTCCTATCAGTTTAGCTCTTGAGTAAAAAAAGCGGAATATTACTCAACACCACATTTATAGAAGATACATTAAAAACCAAACTATTAAATGATTTAGATGTCATTCATGATCTGTCTCATTAAGTTTTAAACAGTTCAATCCTTAATTCAGCAAGCTGTCCTTTCCTTTAAAGCTTTGAGACCTTACCAAAATAATCTGAATGAATAAAAAGTGATTTGAATCTAAAACTTCAATTTAATACCTAAAAAATGATTACTTTGTTCCTGTGATTATGATGTATTTTAAGCACTTTTTCCACTCGTTTAGTAAATATAAATCTTCAAAGTATTTTCTTTTTCATTTAAAATAAGGAACGTAGGCCCTATTAAACTGCTAAATTTACAATGAAAGGATACTATTCCTTTCATTGTAATGGTGACTGGGAACAGTGAGAGCTCTTTGGGTGCTCCCAAGGTGAAAGCGGATGGAGGGCGCCCCTTCCCCCCACCCCCTTATTTGGCCACAGCAACAATTTTGAGGTAGGTTAAGTTTGTCAGGCTCGGTCCACGCCCATAGATCTGGAATCAGATAAAGATGGAGTCTTGGTATTTAAAATATGTTAATGAGAGAAAAGAGAAGTTTCCCTTTAAATGTAAACGTGTTTCAGTCAGTTCTGTGGTGTGTATAAAAGGGACTATTACCAAGGTGAATTATTTCCAGAAGGTTAAGTGGAGAGAGGAAGCAGTAGAAAGGGCAGAATTATAAGGAGCTAAGTGAGGGATTTGAGGGGGAAACATTGAGAAGGAGTCAGAGAAACTGAAAAAGAGGAACCTGACTAGGCAGGGCAAATAAGTGGCTCCTAAAATAGGAATATGCCAGAAGCAAAAAGCATGAACCTACCCCTGAGGGGAGTTTAAGCTCCCCAGTCCAGGGAGGAGCAGAAATTCATGACTCTGAAAGGTGGGGAGCTTGGAGTTGGCACACTGAATGGCCCAAGGCCAAGCACAGGAGGAGGACTTCTCCCTGTGGGTCCACAGACCACCAACCTCCACATCCCAACTGGGCTCAGGGCCCCGGGGAACTGTATCTTTGACAGTCACCCCAGTTGATGCTTATGGCCTCCAAAGGTTGAGCACCATTGGAGATGGAGGCAGAGCCCGAAGACCACGAGTGGTGTGGATAGATAGGCCTCTAGGGAAATGAGGGCTGTAAGACTGAACAAAGATGACCAAGCATCTCACGACCTACCCAACCATACCTGTTTGCACCAGTCAACACTCCCGCACCAAAGAAGGCTCGGTCATTCCTTTGAAGCCTCTCCTTCTAAGGGGATTGAACCCATGTTGTCTCCTCGTTGCTGCTTGATGACCAGCCAGTGACTCTTTCTCAAGAAGTGGCACATTGTGGGGCACCTGGGTGGCTCAGTTGTTAAGTGTCTGCCTTTGGCTCAGGTCATGATCCCAGGGTCCTGGGATCGAGCCCCATATTGGGCTGCCTGCTCAGCGGGGAGCCTGCTTCTCCCTCTCCCACTCCCCCTGCTTGTGTTCCCTCTCTCACTGTCTCTCTCTGTCAAATAAATAAATAAAATCTTTAAAAAAAAAAAAAAAGACGTGGCACATTGTGGCTTGGGCAGGGATTTTTAGATTCCACACTTGACCTTTCAGCTAGAGAATGAAAGACTTGACCCGTTTGGGGGGCAACCCCTTGGTGCCCCTAAATTAGCATAGGGAGGCCATCTACCTCACCCTACTTCACAGTGCTACATTCCTGTCCTTTAACCAGGCCCCCTTCTAAGAGCCCAGTACAATACAACATGTCACAGCAAACCTTTGTCCCAGGGTTCCATGTTGTGGTGTTAGTGGTGACAGCTGCACCCAGCCCCAGAGGGACACGCATGTTTAATCCCTGCCAGCCAGTCAGTCCACCGTCCAGCTCTTCTTGTATACTGCATTTTGCACAGGAACTCCCCAAAGACTTAGAATTTTCAAAGCACATAAACAAAATCCAAGCCACATAAGTCTACCCGCCCAGCCTCAGGGAAGATAAAAGTTTCAGGGAAAAACCTTTTTTAGGGAGAACAAAAAAAAAAAGTTTGCAGGAAGAAAACACAAAGGAGTAGACTTGGATCCAAACAAAAACAAAAAAGGAGCTAACAAGTGGCAAAAAACAAACAAAAACCAACAAACCAAAAAGAAAAAAAAAAAAAACCTAAGGAAAAAAAACCCAAAAAACAAACCCAAAGCAACATAAACACCTGCTTGTTTATTGAGGATTATAGTTAAACACAGAAATTTGGACAAAGAGAGCGGCTTTGATGAGTTGGGGAACTCAGCTTGTAGGTTGTGTCTTTGGAGAAATCCCCCCAGCGGTAAATGGTTCCACATGCATCCAATGGTTCCTCGAAGAAGAAGAGTTCACTGAGCACGAGCTAGTTACCTGGCTGGGGAAGCAAGCAATGAGAGAGGTGCCCAGGTGGCCCCTGCTTTTGAGGAAGGGGAAACGCATAGGAAAATATGGAAAACCTCTAACTAATGGCAAACGGGTAAACAAGCAGCCGTTTTGGCATAGCTGGGCTCCCATAGCGGAATGCCACCTTAACTTCCAGCAGGAAGCAAATTCATATGACTTTAAATTGAGAGAGAAGGGGGGAAAAAAAAGGAGACATTTGAAATGCCATTTAAGAATAGTTTTCTCTCTATTTTTGGCAGTGATACAATAAGCTAGTCTCCATGAGTTATCCCTTGGAACCGCTGTCATTTGCTAACTAACCCTGTCCCCAGTACTCTATATGTAACATCAAATTGTGTTTTACTAAAGTGTTTTATTTATTTATTTTTAAAACATTTTATTTTTGCATTATCTCTGCACCCGATGTGGGACTCGAACTTATAACCCTGAGATCCAGTCACAGGCTCTACCGATTGAGTCAGCCAGGTGCCCCTACAGAAGTGTTTTAGATGGAGTAAAAGCAACAATGATTCCCTAAATTGATCAGGAGTAATACTTCCATGCTAAGCAGGATCCCCTAAAAAGTGTACTGATGATGATATCCCGCAGGGTTCTTTGTGGACTACTCTATGCCGTCCCGTCATCTTTTCTCACAGCCTCTGTTTCAGGGTCTGGTATTACTATTGCTGAGGTAGAAATGATTAACCTGAGGTTTGCACATGGGCATGGCAGTAAGAAGTGAAACCTTGGTTCGACTCCTCGGTCTATCTGACCCCAAAACCCTTGCCCATACCCACTCTGTTCTGCCACCGCCCCCTGCACGCAGGGAGGCTGGGGTTCCCTGGAGGGTGGAGAACAAAACCTCGCTGGTCCCTATGGTGGGTTCACTTCACCCACCGTGGGGTTAGCACCTCAGGGCGGCATTCTGACAACTCTGCAGGTGAGGCAGACAGAGCCGGAGCCTTATTCCCGCACCTGGATGGCGAGGAGTCACACTTTGACAGATACACTTCTTAGGCTTTCACAAAACAAAAAGAATACTGTAAAGGAGAAGATAAGTAGGTGTCTGTGAAAATGATTTTCTTAAAGAAGCAAGAAAATCGACTTTAAAAATCATTCCCTAAAACTCATGGATGGTAGCTCTGATTTTTCAAGAATGAACACCTCGGGGGCACCTGGGTGGCTCAGTGGGTTAAAGCCTCTGCCTTCGGCTCAGGTCATAATCCCAGGGTCCTGGGATTGAGCCCTTCATCAGGCTCTCTGCTCAGCGGGGAGCCTGCTTCTTCCCCTCTCTCTCTGCCTACTTGTGGTCTCTGTCTGTCAAATAAATAAATAAAATCTTTAAAAAAAAAAAAAGAATGAATACCTCTCCTTTCTCCTCCTCACCACTACCTCTTTTTATCCTTAACTTTAAAAATGGTAATACAGTCAACACTCGGAGTTAGACTGATGAAAGATTTTCTTTTAGGAGAGATTTAAAAGAACTATGCCATCCACCTGTGGCTATTAAGGCTCCTAGAGTGGTCTTGTGTCGGCCCCTGGAGCTGGCCCCTTGAGCACCGGCTGTCTTCCAGCTGGAGTGACTATACTTAGCCCTCCTAAGAGTTTTCCCCTACACTAGAGCCCAAAGGCCACATTTTCATTTCCTGAGTTTGCATGTGGGGTCACCCACTTCTTTGGAGGCCCTCCCCACCTTATGAACCTGGTTCCGTCTTTGCTCTGTAGGGATTTTCAGAGGGCAAGTCATTCAATCCTGGGGACTCAGCCTGACCATCTATAGAATGGAGTGACTTGTGGACACCTGCTTTGAAAAATCATTCATTCCTAGAATCGACTCCGCAGGTCTAGAGTCCTACATGTCATCAGTGTCTTCCAGCCACGGAGGATGGGAAATAACATGTGCAGATGGTATTTTTCCACTAAGCGTGGGACTTGGGGAAGCTGCCAGATGTAGACAAGGTTGAATATGAGAAGCCACGGGTTGGGAACAAGCCAGAAGGAGGCCTGCGGCAGAGCAGACTTAACTCGAGATGGAGTCCAAGGCTCTGAGAAAGAGTCTGGGCTTTCTATTCCTAGTGCCATACTGAGCCTGCGTCATGAGAATTTGCATCACGGCCTGCTATATTCCCTAACATATTCTTGTTGGTGGCAAGAAGGCATTTTTACAAAGAAGGTGACTATTTGTTTCCCCTAGCTTGGGAAGTTTTTATCTTGGAAATATTTGGTTTTAGGACCAAACACAGGGGTAAAACTCAGTCTTGTTAAAAAATCTTCTTTGTTATATATTTGTTCATTTCTGTTGTGAGAGAAACAGACACACACACATACCAGCTTTGTGGAAACCGCCTTCAAATCAAAGAGAGTCATAGTGAATTTCCTGCACATATTTTCCCTTCTAGATGATGTTTTCTTCTTCTACAAACTGTCAGGTCATGATATAGCACAGGACTCAGGTTCTATTTTTTTTGTTGAAAAACAGAATTGTTGGGGCGCCCGGGTGGCTCAGTGGGTTAAAGCCTCTGCCTTCAGCTCGGGTCATGATCCCGGAGTCCTAGGATCAGGCTCCACATCGGGCTCTCTGCTTGGCAGGGAGCCTGCTTCCTCCCCTCTCTCTCTCTGTCTGCCTCTCTGCCTACTTGTGATCTCTCTCTGTCAAATAAATAAATAAAATCTTTTAAAAAAACAAAACAAAACAAAACAATTTTCTCCCACATGGCAAATTTACACAAGTTTTCATCTGTAAGTAGAGGCAAACCTCAAACACACACATGTATATACACACACGTGTGTATAGCACACACTCACAATTGCTCAAGAATCCTAGGCTGTGAATATTTTTTGGCAGGTTACAAGTATCATAAAATGTTAATTGGATCAACACACTGCTAAAGAATAACTACAAAAGAACACATCAAAATTCCCAGAACTGCAGTACCAAATTTGCTTTATATTTTTGTTTTTGTCATTCAAGAATATATTTTTCAAAGTTATGTTTTGGGGCACCCGGGTGCTCAGTCAGTTAAGTGTCCACCTCTTGGTTTTGGCTCAGGCTATGATCTCAGGGTCATGGGATTGAGCCCAGCGCTGAGGCCTGTGTCAGGCGTCACGCTCAGGGTGGAATCTGCTTGGGACTTTCTCTCCTCTCTCTGCCCCTCCCACTTGTGCCCTCTCTCTCTCTCTAAAATAAATAAATGAATAAAATCTTTTAAAAAATTATGTTTCACAAGGGTTTTAGAGGCTGTAAAAGCAAGTATTATAACCTCAGTTGTTCAAGATGATCAAGATGTTCAAGAGATCATGATCACTTAAATGCATTAATTCCAATGATCTGAATCTTTTTTAACTTTTCAACCAATAAAGGCTTTAATAATTACTCTGGAGGTACATGAGGGCATTAGGTTTACTTTCAGAGGAGTTGGAAACTCTGCAACACGTTTTCTATCAAACTGTTTCACTTCCACTTACTCCTGAATAAGATTTTTGGATGAAGTGCTGGTTGTCCCTTCTGTTCCTGAGGCAAGGCATGCAGGTTGCCCTGGACAGAGGTGGGCTCTTGGGGTGCTGCCTCTTTGGAGCATCCAAGATCACAAGTGAAATGCCCCTTCCTCAGAATCTTTGGGAAAGAGGATGTTCTGTGGTTGGATTCAGGAAGGTATAAGCTGTCCTAATAGGCCAAAAGCAATTGCTTATGTAAATAAGGGCCTTAATAGATGAAAGTAAAGTAAATGATCTTCATCCTGTGCCAAAGGACCTGACCAGGTCAAAGGCCCGGTCTCCCTTTAAGAGACAAGGTTGTGACCTTCATACCTCTGTTACAAGATTTCCTATAATGTTTATCTTAACATCTATAAAGTTTTCTAGAAGAGATTCAGTCTCTAAAGTATTTTCTATCTTGTCTTCAATATGGAAGATTCACTAGAACTGAAATTTATGTTTCCCCAATAGTTAATTTTCAAAGAAACAAATGAAGAATCATAAACAAAAGATTACCCTAGATGTTCACAAATATCTGAAACAGCAGTAATCATCTCTGTCAAATGCTATAAGAAAACATCAAGTAAACATTCTTAATTACCATGGCGCCATCCCTACACTCATGACCACGAGGGAGCTGAACATCATCTCTTTCTTCACAAACTGGTTGTTGTTGTTTCCTCTTTTTCATCTGAAAGTATCTCTACTGTCCTAGTTACTGATTTGAAGCCAGATCCTCTGCCAGTCTTAGTCCACTCATAGCTAATTGTGGTCTGGGAAGATCTAGAAGGTCTGTAAGTTTAAGTTTTTTAGTGAATAGAAATGGGTCAAAGTTCTAGTACTAGAGATGGCCATTCATAGAATGTGGTGGAAGATGACATGTGACAACTGAAGCTAAATTTGGAGCCAACCTCTATTCTTCCCTGTGCCTCGGTCTGCATATTGAATCTGTCCCTTGTGGCCATTCTCACTGTCTCTGGGCCGGGTCAGGCCTCTGTCATCTCCTTCTAGAAATATGGTGATTGCTGGTCCTTACTGGCCTTTTTTATCTTGAATCCATCCATCATATTCCTGGTAGCACAGATAGGGAAGGGAAAATTATTTTCTTTCTACCCATCTTAGCTTCATTGCCTGAGGCCCTATAAATTGGACTGACAAAGACAGATCAATAAGAGAAAAACAAACAGAATTTTAATAATAAATGCATTGTGCACACACATGGGAGCATCCAAAGGTGAGTAACTAAAAAAGGTGGTGGTTAGAACTTAGGCTTATAAAGCTTAACAAAGAACAACTTTTTAGAGCAGTGACAAGACAGAGGAAAAGGACTTTGAGCCTCTAGGAGTGGCAAATGGTGGGAAGATAAATATATGGGGTAAATAATGGCACTTAAGTGCTAGTTTCAGCCAGTTTTGTTGTGTAGATTCCTCTTGTGTAGATTTTTCCTGGCAGGTGAAAGCTAGAGCTGTCTCCAGTGATTAACTTCTGTTCTTTCTGAGAGAGAAGGAAGGGGACACCTTTATAAATTTATTTCCTGCTTTTAGGCAAACAGGGAGGTAGGGAGCTATTCTTATATCTGCTTCTTCTCAATCACCTTCCACTCAAAATAATCCTTATGCCAAAATAGCATATTTTGGAGGGACATATTCTGCCATCCTTTACCTACTAATACTTATATATGGTCATGCTATATCCTTCTGCTCAAAACTTTCAGTAACTCTGTGTTATATATATAGAATATATATATATATATATATATATATATATATATGTTATATCTTCTTAGCCTGGCACTCAACTTCTTCATCATCTGGCTTTAACCTACTTTTCATGTCTGGGTGGCTCAGTCAGTTGAGAGCCTGACTCTTGATTTTGTCTCAGGTCATGATTTCAGGGTCATGAGATCAAACCCCTCTCTTTAGATAGAAAGATTCTATCTCTTTCCCTCTCTCTCTCTGCCCAACACCTCTCCATGCTCTCTCTCTCTCATTCTCAGTAAATAAATACATAAAATAAATAAAATAAAACAAAAATAAAAATAACATAAAACAAAACATATTTTTCATTATATCGCCTCCATCCACACTGGGCTCCTGGTCATTTCCCAAATACATTATGCATTTTCATATTTTGTGCCTTTGTTTATACTCTCGTTATCATGCTATGTTTTTTTTTCCCCATTAGGGTATGTATTGTCTATTCTGCAAAACACAAGTCAAAAAATACCTCTGAGGAGTCATTGCAGAGATTTTCCCTCTAAATTAATCGCTCCCTGCTCTGCCATCCCCTGGCACATTCTGTACCCCTCTTATGACTTCAGCCTTACACTGAGCTACCAAAGGAGACTTCACACTGTTTGAGGACATAAATTGCCTCATTCATCTCTGTGTTTCCCCTCTTCGTTCAAACCTTTGGCAGAAAGCCTTGCACAGAGTAAGTGCTTGGTAAATGTGTTCTGACAAATAGAAAAAGTAATAGCACAGAAATAAGAAAGAATAATAATATGTTGCATCTTTACCTAACTTACTTAGAGTTAACTGGCAGCTCAGAGAGATGCAAGAACTTTCCAGAAGTCACTGATCCTGGGGCCAACAGCTTAGAGTCACTCTTTCCAGGTTCTCAGCTCCACAGTGTTATGCTGTTATAACTTTGTGATCCTTTCAGGATGAAATGGCAGCTTCAGATGTAGCCATTGACTGTGACAGTTAATTAAGTACAGGTGTCCTCAAAAGCCATCTGTAAAAGAAGGTGATCTTGGCCCTGCTGTGCACTCACTAATTCCCGGGGCTGCGGAGGAGCACAGTGTCATTTTCAATCAGTTTGGCCAGCAGCAGCTTTGTTTAGACACCTGCTCCACTCAGTAACCCAAGGTAACTGATCTCTGTGTGCTTGTACGTGCCCAGACAGACTTCCAGGCCCAAACAGTCTACTAAAATTATCCTTCATGAGGGATCTATTTGAATCTGACATTTGCTCATTTATAATCTTCAAAATCTAGTGGAGAAACCAAGAGACTACTCACTTCTTATTCCAGGAATAGGCTTCCACCTGCTTTCTCACCTGATGCATGTGGGTTTTCGTCTTGGGGAGCTTTCAAAACCCCAAGGCACTCAATCATGTATTTGGAGGAGGGGAGGAAAGGGCTGGAGCCTGAAGATCTTAATCCTCCACACAGGAGAGTGGAGGGTCCTCTTCGGAAAGATGTCTGTGCTTCAGCTTATGGCACTTCTCTTGGCTACAGTGCCCCCCACTTCCCCCTCTGTCAACCCTAATCTTATTCTCCCCTAAACTTCAGTCTGACACACTGTCTCTTTCCTGAGGCCTTTCCTGATTCCCGCAGACCACTCTGCTCTCCTGCCTCTGAACCTCCACTGTCCTTCTGAGCAGTACCACCCAATTTGCATTTTTTGGCTTCTCACTGTTTTAAAGATGTTAATTTGATCTTCTCTACCAGAAGGCAAGCATTTTTAGGGCTGACATTATGCATCTCTTTTGCCTCCCACCACGGCCTCACTTGGCAAATACTTCTTGGAAGCCATTGAAATCCAGTCAAAGAACAAAATGTAATTGAAGCTTCAACTGTTAAGGCAGTGTCTTGATAACCTTGATTCCTAGAAAATCCTTTAGAAACTAAAAAGCAGACTGAAGTGCTGCTTGAAAATACATCTCCTTGAACTTCAAAAATATTCCAACAAGGGATCTTATACAAATATTCCGACAAGGGATCTTATACAAATGACGGCTTAGGGATTTTGTGGTCAGTTCCTTACCCAGCATGAGCAACATTCATAGAATCTTGATGGAAGGGACTTTAAAGAAGGCATGCTCTCTAATCTGGTGAGTCACAAGGTGGTCAGGAAAGCAACAGTCCATTTCAAAGGCAGACAGGATTAGCTCAGGGGCTTTACTGGGGTCAGAAGAGTTTGGAAGCTACAGTTTGCCCCATTGGATGCTTAAAATCACTCCAAGACATTTCCAGACCATATTTAGAAAAACACGGGGTTTGTAACTCTCTCTCAACAGGTTTAGAATATGGTTTAAGCTTTGAAAATTAAGAAATCTATTACTGTTTAGATTTAGCATCCTGTGAAGGGTATAATGGTTTTATTATTGCTCAGAATCTCTTTTTCACGCAGAAAGCAAGAATCCATAGCTTTACTAGGAAAGCAGACATTGTACATTTGCTGCAAAAAGGCACTGAGAATTTTGAATATTAATTCCATGGAAAGAAAACAAAGCGATATGACTGTAGCAATTCGAATTCTATGAAGTAAGAATAGGTATATGGAATAACAGAAGAAACCTTGTGAATGGTGTGTGAGAGGAACTTTAGAACCGCAAAGAAATTAGATTTATTAGATTTACTTGTTCAGGGAAGAAGGATGATGAAAGAGTCATTGGCAGTTATGAAGAAAAAAGCCTTCTCCTTCTCTTTCAAAACAGATTAGGGATTTTAAGTGATACTTTGCCATGGTTAAATGTGGTTTGGTAAGTTAATAGCACTGGTAAAGCCATCAGAGTTTTGCGTTACAGTGTGTTGTTAAAGGAAAGGATGAAGGTCCTAATATCAGCAAGGCTTTTCATTTAGGAAGAAAGAAGACTTCTCACTGGGGTAAAGAATTTCTTCATTCACTAATTCACTTATTCACTCAAGAACTGTTTATTTATTGACCATCAATTATGTGTCAGGCACAGTAGATAAAGGAGTGAATAAAATAGTCAAAAATCCTTGCCCTGTGGAAGGGGCATTTGCATTTGTGTTTGAGTAGATGGGTAGACGGTATTAAAAGATGAATAAAAATATACCCTATGTTAGATAGTTACACAGACTAAGGAGAATAAGATTTCAGGCCATGGGAGAGTGGAATGTGTGTGTGTAGGCGGACTGCGATTTTAGATTAAATGGCCAGGAAAGGCCTCACTGAAGAGATTCTACCTGAGGAAAAGCCTGAGAGAAGTAAAGAGAGAGCCAGGGCTGAGAAGAATCCTGGGAAGAACATAGGGCAGAAGGCCAGCTGTGAAAAGACCCTGAGGTGGAGCCAGGGCCTGGTGGCTGAGGTACAGCAAACGGGCTGCAGTGGCCAGAGCAGAAGGAGTAAGGGGAGCTTTGTGGGAGAGGGGGTTGGGAAGGCAGCAGGGGAGAAGAGATCACTGCAGGGTGGTGGAAGGATTTTGGTTTTGAGCACTTTTCACAGAGAAGAGGGGTGATTTGACTTAGGTTTTAACAGTGTTGCTCAGGTGCCGTGTTGAACATAGAATGGAGGAGGCTAGAAGAGTCTGCTGGGGATGCCATAACTAAGTACCACACACCGAGGGGCCGAGACAACAGAAACTTATTTTCTCATGCTTCTGGAAGGCAGAAGTCTGAAATTAAGATGACAGCAGGTTTGGTTTCTTCCAAAGGCCATGAGGAAAGAATTTGTTTGAAGCCTCTCTGCTTGTAGATGGCTATCTTCTCCCTACGAATCAACCTAACCAATGACATAAAAGGCCTACACTCTGAAAAGTATGAGGCTCTGATGAAAGAGACTGAAGACACACATAAATGGCAAGATATGCCATCCTCATGGGTTAGAAGAATTTATATTGTTAAAATGTCCACACTGCCAAAAGCAATCTATAGGTTCCGTGCAACCCAAAGTCATTTCTAAAAAATGAAACTAGAACAAATAATCTTAAAATTTTTATAGAACACCAAATGAACAAACAAAGCAGAAACAGACTCACAAATACAGAGAACAAATAGGTAGTTGCTGGAGGGCAGGGGGAAGAGGCCTGGGTAACATAGGTAAAGGGGATTAAGAGGTGCAAATTTCCAGTGATGAAATAAAGAAGTCAGAGGGATATAACACAGCATAAGGAATATAGTCAATAATACTGTAATAACTTAGTACAGTGACAGATGGTAACTAGACTTCTGGTGATCATTACATAATGTATGTAAATGTCAAATCACTATGGTGTATGCCTGAAACTAACAAAGATTGTATGTCAGCTACATTTCAATAAAAAAAAGTTAGAAAAGTGAAATACTTGTTTAAAAAGTGACATGGGCCATAAGAAAAAGAAATTCCATGACATTATGGAAAAGAAGGAGGAAAGTAAATGGGCAGGAAGGCAGAAGTGAGTACTCAGGACACAGGCCCAAGAACTGGAGGCCCAAGAATAAAGAACCAAATTAACTGCCATCACTGAAAAATTAAGAGCTATAATTAAAAGTACAACTTTCTGTCTTGTGTTGAAGAATCTGAAGGTCTGGAACATGGGATGGCACAAAAATGTTACACCAGGGCTCCAAGACTCTGAGCCCTCAGCCAGCTGGGCTCAGTCACTCTTGGATGTGGGGCTTCCCAGCCTTTATTCTGTGCAGCCTCACGTTCAATTCTATCCCCATGCCTGCCCCCGGGGGATATGAGGATCTAGGATCAGTTGCCACTGCCATTTAGCTCACATCATTGCCTTCCTGACACATGGTTTGTCTTGTTCCCTCTTATTACCTGTTTGGGTTCTATAGGCTTTTGAATCTACCTCAATCTATAGAAATTCCTAAAGAGTAAGACTGAAAAACATAAGAATAATAGATTCTCCAGTAGAAGCTGGAGACAGGATCTGGGTGTGGT
Source organism: Mellivora capensis (assembly GCA_004024625.1). Taxonomy (NCBI): domain Eukaryota; kingdom Metazoa; phylum Chordata; class Mammalia; order Carnivora; family Mustelidae; genus Mellivora; species Mellivora capensis. The sequence goes on from PISX010000305.1 coordinate 262,835, forward strand.
AATGAGAAAAGACAATAGTCCTTAAAGTCAGATAAACCATGTTTACTGGATTTGGGGGGAATTTATTTAACCCCCTTAAGCCTCTGTTTCCTCATCTGTGAATGGGTATAAAGAAAACCACCTCGTATGATCCTGAGGATTGAATAAGATCATGCATGAAAACAGATGCTGGATCAAACAAGCCATCAGTAAATTGTAGATACAATTATTTTCTAAAGTTTCATTTCTCAGTTGTAAAATAGGGGCACTACTGCGTTTCACAGCTCTATTGTGTGGCTAAATAAACATTTGAAAAAGCATTTCCTCTTTCCTGACTTAAGAGCCAATCAATGTACATTAGTTTCCCTTCTTCATTTCTAAAACAAATGAAAAAGAGATTTTGATTTTAAATATAATATTTTGTCGTGATTATGATAAAACAGTTTAACTATGTTGCAGAAATCTTTCAAACACCATCAGAAATAATAATAAAAAAAAAAGCGAAAGGAAACCAAATACTTAGAACCAGCTTGCATGAATAGAGGATTGAGAAGATAGCAGTGAACAGTCTGTAATATTCCAAAAAAGAGTAATCACCAGTAGAATTCCCTGCACTTATGTGCCTAGAAGAATAGAGATCATGAGAGATGCTATACTTCCTTTCTAATCCTGCTATGCTAATAGAAGGAATTAGATTCTCAAAAAATTGGTAATTTGGGCAAAGGGAAGAAGAGATGAAAAAAATTATGGCAAAATAAGAAAAAATGTTGGAAGAAGAAGATAGAAAAACATGAGTTGCAATGTAACAATATACCAGAGGATGGATTCTGGATTCTGGAGTTTGAATTTAAGCTCCATCTCTTATTAGCTGTGTGGCCTTAGGCAAGTTACTTAACTCTACTGAGTCTCAGTTTCTTCCTTCCTTGCTGCCTTATTTCCATCTTTAAAATGGTTAAAAAGATACTAGCTATCTCATTAAATGGTTGGGTATAGCAAATAAGTTAGCTTAATATATGTAAAGTATTCAGAACAGTGCCTGGAACATCGTAAGTACTACATAAATGTAAGCTTTTATTATTTTAGAGTCAAGATCAATGGAGAAAATTCTGATTCTTTTTTCTAAATATCAGAGACTGGGGGCATGTGTTATAAATATGTCAAAATTCTCTCAAGTAAAAGAGTCGATCATGACTCTGATGGAGAAAGTTCCAAAGACAAATTTTTTTCCCCACTCCCAACTACAGAAGCAAAAAAAAAGTAACATTTAAATAGCAAGTCAAAGCATCCGAAGATAGAAACATAATAGAGCTGTTAAAAGAAGCAAATAAGAAAAAGTAGTCTCCTATGGAAAATTTCAATGATGTATTTTGCCCTTAAGATACATAGTGGTAGTGGTGATGGTAATGTTGGGGAAGGGACAGTGATGGGGAAATTCGGCATAAGAAAGTTATATCATTTTGTGAATTGATTTTTAAAAATGAGTATAAGTAATCCATGTTTATTATATAGAAATTTTAAAATATACATTGAGTGAAATAAACAATAACAGGAACAAAATTGCCCATAATCCCACTGTGGTAGGCAGAATAATGGCCCTCACAGCTGTCTGCAGCCCAGTTCCAGAACCTGGGACTGTGTTAGGTTACATGGTAAAGGAGAATTAAAAGTGCAGGTGAAATTAAATTTACTAATCAACTGGCCTTGGGGTAGGAAAATTCTTGTCCTCTATTCTGGTAGGTTCCAGGTAATCACAAAGGTCCTTAAAGTACAAGAGGAAGTCCAAAGACAAAACCAGGGATGGCAGCAGGAGAAGAATCTGGCCTCACATGAAGGTGGAGGAAGGGACCAGAAGCCAAGGGCCATGAGTGGTCTCTAGAAGCTGGGAAGGACAAGGAAGTAGATCCTCCTCTGAAACCTTCAGAAAGGTTCACAGAAAGTAACACAGCCCTCTGACATCTTGATTTTAGCCCAGTGAGACTCATTTTGGACTTCTGAACTACAGAACTGTGAGATGATGGATTGGTGTTGTTTTAAGTCACTGTGTGTGTGGTAATTTGTTACAACAACCACAGAAAACCACTACATGTGCTCTCCAGGGCTAACCACTAGCATTTTTGTGTGTGTACATTGTGTTTTGCATTGCTAGATTTTTTTTTTAAAGATTTTATTTATTTATTTGACAGAGATCACAAGTAGGCAAAGAGGCAGGCAGGGAGGGAGGAGGAAGCAGCCTCCCTGCTGAGGAGAGAGCCCAATCCGGGGCTGGATGCGGGGCTGGATGCGGGGCTGGATGCGGGGCTCGATCCCAGGACCCTGGGATCATGACCTGAGCCGAAGGCAGAGGCTTTAACCCACTGAGCCACCCAGGTGCCCCTTGCATTGCTATATTTTTGAAAGTGGAGTTCTTTAAGGGACTACTTTGGAAGTAGGGAAAGTAAAGAGAGAAGGGAAATAACACAGGTTGTAGTTTAATTACCAGTCAAACATAGTTTAAGCACAGTGGAGTGCTTCCTTGTTTTCCTTCAATACCCTTTTGGGTCTCTCAGTCCATTTGACTTTAGCATGAGAACCAGACTCTAGGTTTCCATCTCTGATCTCAGTCTGGCTACTGTGTAGATATTACGGTCCCTCTTTAGGGTCTCTCTCTCTCTTTCTCTCACTCTCCATTTTTTAGGCTGGACCCTCCTTTTTGGTACTGTACCATTTTTAATACCAGTTTCTGACAGATTCAAACAGTAAGTCCAGTAAGTACAGCATCTCTTTCAGCTCTAGATTTTGCCTTTTGGGCAATGAACTTTTTAGGCCCCTTTTACACAGCACGTAGGATACCGTGGAATATCAAGAATCTGGGGTACAGACATGCTCAATGATGCAAGGAGAGTCAATTTCACCTAAGCAAAAGGAAATTGGACATTGGAAGCTACTAATATTTTAGACCTTGTTCAAAGAGGTTTTGAAGTAAACATGCTGCAAAGCTGCGAAGAACAGCACAGGATACGTCACTGGTGGAGCAGAGGTACAAGAAGGAGCAGAGAAAGAATAAATGTGCCAAAGGAGGGGTGTGGGACAATATTTATTAGGTTACGACTACGGAAAAAAGTTGATCAAACAGATGTAAGTCTCTCCTTAAGATCATCCATGGCATGGTTTACTGGAGAAGATGCTGGTCGACCTTCATTCACCCTCATGCTCAGCTGGTGGGGAAGCCAATCCAGTGACCAGCAAACAGAGGAGAGATCAGGGCATCAGAAAAGACATCTAAGAGACAAGCTTGTGAAGGTAAAATGGTGATTAGAAGATGTGCCCAGTGCTCAGTTATAAATTAAAAAGCTGACGTCCTTCTGGCAAACGATTTTAAGAAGGACAACAAAGAACAACGGCTAATTGTTGAGTGTTTAGGACCTTCCATGTACTGTGTTAAGTGCTTTATATGTGTAATTTAATATAATATACCTATTTAAGTAGCCCTATGGAGGAAATTGTGGTAGACAGTGTTCTAACAATAGAATATGGAACAAGTGATGGTTTGGCCCTCATCAATCCCCTGATTTGGTTACACTATGTGGCAAAAGCCACATGATCATGTTACATTATTTAAGACTCCCATTTGGCAGACTAGAGCTAGAAAGCCTCCTTTCTGGCTTAGAAATAAGTGGCCACATTGGAGAAGCCACATGTCAAGGAACTTCAGATGACCTCTTGCACCTGAGGGCAGTCCCCAGCCAACAGCCAGTAAGAAGCTAATATCTTCAGTCCTGCTGCTGCAAGAAAATTAATTCTTTCCACAAACTAAGGGAGTTTGGAAGCAAATTCTTCTCTAGTTGAGCCTCCAGATGAAAACACAGCCTAACTGATGCTATGACTGCAGCATGGTGAGACCCTGAGCAGAGGACCTGGCTAAGCTATGCCTAAGGAAATTAGGCATAGCTCTTGACCTAAGGAAATTGTGGACAACAGTTCGTGTTGTTTTAAGCCACTAAGTTTGTGGTAATTTTTTACTGGAAATAGAAAGTGAATATAGATGTATTGTCCTTACCCTACATGCAAGGACAGTGAAATCTAGAAGTTCCATCACTTGCTCAAGGTCTCACTACTAGAAAGTGGTAAGGTGGGTGTTCAAGTGGTATGTCTCCTGCATTGCTGTGTGTTTATCTGTTGTGCTCTCCTGCCTTCCGAGAAGCTAAGAGTTCAGGAAATGAAGATGCTTCAATCTGCTAAAAATGCAAGAATGGAGGATGGTTTAGAGAATCTTGATTTGTCATTCAGAGGGGATGAAGCCAACAGAAGAAATACAGAAATAAAAATTAAAATGTGGAAAAAAATATCTTGGGGAGGGAAGAGACTGGATCAGAAAGTCCTCAGAAAACATGATAAAATTAGTCCTGGGGTTCCTGGTGCCAAATCTCTCTCCCAATGGCCAAGTTTGGCTGGGCCACCAGGATAGCAATCTGTGGAAGGGATCTTATTTTGACCTTGTAGTAGGGAATGGTAGAGTATGTCTTCACATACAGGCTACCAGGGGATAGAGTTCTTTTTTTTTAATTGTTTTTTAATAGATTTTATTTATTTATTTGACACAGAGAAAGAGAGAGAGATCACAGGCAGGCAGAGAGGCAGGCAGAGAGAGAGGGGAAGCAGGCTCCCCGCCGAGCAGAGAGCCCGATGTGGGGCTCGATCCCAGGACCCCAAGATCATGACCTGAGCTGAAGGCAGAGGCTCAACCCACTGAGCCACCCAGGTGCCCTGAGGTCTTTTATTTTTAAGGCAAGAGATGACAACAAAGTAGGCAAGTTTTCCCAGTTCTCAAAAAAGGGGCAGGAAGTGTATGTTAATCTGTTTTGCTAAGAGAGAAAAGCATCTCTGAAAAAGGACGATAGGGGATGGCTGAAGGATGAGGGAAAAAGTTTCCAAAGAGAAAATCAGGGAAATGTATCATTAAAAAAGTCTTTAGGATAACAGATATAATGACATTTCATTAAAGAAGCCTTTCTTGGCCACTCTAAATAGGTCCTAGTCTTTTATTCTCCTCAGTGATCCTTGTTTATTTCCTTCCTGTCACAGAGCGTTATCAAAATAATATTTGTTTACTTTCCTTTTGCTCCATAAGAAGCGGGATAATGTCTGTTTTGTTCATCACTGGACGTGTAGAGGTAATACACCTGTGCCTGGGGCATGCTAGAAGTTCAACATACACAGTCTTCGTCAGATGAATGGATGAAAGGAAATCGATGCACCTGTTTCATATATTACAAAGAAATAAAGAAGATCTTTAGAAAGGAGTGAAGTTGAGGATGAAGCGTGAGCTCAAGGGATAGATGGCCTCAGACAGCCCTAACATACGGCAAACTCACATAGCCCCCTGCTGGCCATAGGCAGTGAAGCACTCAGTGCCAAGAGCAAATTTTTGACCAAAGACGGAGGAGCCTAGAGGAAATACAATTATACGTGGTTTCAGGATTCTTTGAATAAAAACTGGTGAATTGAAGGAGGAAAGGAAACACACAAAATCACATTTGTGTGGATGAGGTTGTAGATCCAGAGGAAATGTGCAAGTCAGAGACATGTAAAGATCCAGAAGAGACAACTAGAAGGATAGGACACATTCTTGAAAGAGAAGATTCTAGAAGTTGAAAGGAAAATAGTGAAAACTTGAGGATACTGCAGTTATAGAAAATGGCTGTCAGATATTTACGGGGAGTTCTTGGTAATTGGAAGTGTACAGATATTGTGGTTGAATAATTTTTTGGCGTTACAACTTACATATTTAAATGCAAATACGTAAAATGGTGTACCTAGAATAATTTCAAAAACGTTAAGTGTAGGCAATTTTTTTCTTTTAAATCCCAGCAGTGAGGAAAATTGATCATTGATGTGAGTGTCCCCTGGGGGAGAGGAGGCACCCTTGTCAGTTGAGCTGTTAGGCATGGGATTCTTTTTCTCACAGAAATACTCTAAGTGAAGCAACAAAATGTTCAGTGCAGGAGATGTTCTGTAGAAGCAAGATAGAGTAAAATGAAATACCAGTTGTCAACATATAGTTTGCATTTTTCCTCTGAATCTTACTTCTAATAATATTTTCCTTTTTTTTTTGTACCAACTTTTTAAACTTAGTGTTCAGTTCTTTCCCTGATGTATTCTGTAAACATTCAAGAAAGAGTTAATATTTGTGAAGCTCTTTACAATAGCGCCAGTAAGCAGCTGTATAAATATTTGATAAATAAAATGCATAATACAAAAATATCCACCCTTGAGATATGCATTTAGCCTTGAGATATGAATTTAGCTTTCCCCATTATACTTTAAATAACATGGCTAACTGCATGAAATAGAACTGATAATTTATGAAACCAGTGGAAAGAAGTATGTAAGGGGGTTGGTAAGCTTATAAGAAAAAGAGTTAACTGTCTCATTTTCTTATAAAGACCTTCTTTATTCTATGTTCCCCCTTCATACTTCTCTTCCCCACCTCATGTGTCCAGGAATCTCAACTAAACACAATGGGAATTTTACTCTGATATTCTTAAACACGGTAGCTCCCAATTATCTATAAAAATAAGTTCTTCCCTTTCATTAATGGCTAATCACTTCTCCCTTGCCATTCTTAAAACATGACCAATAAGTGTTTATTATTCCTGAGTCTATATTCATTTTAGCGCTCTAGAAAAACAGGATACAGTTTGAAGAAAATGGATGCTTTGTTATCAGCAGATGAACCAAGACGAAATTCATGTCTCCTCATCGCCAGGCCTCTGACTACATTAAAATCCTGCTGGTGAGCCATGGGAAATTTTTTCCTTCCCAGTTGGTTGCTGCCTGAACTACATTTAGAACTCCGCAATGTGTGCCTCCGGCGATGCTTTTCTTCTTTCTGCCCAAATGTGAGAGGTGGACTGAAGTGCGGGGGAGGGCCCAGAGGCAGGACTCTCCCGCCCGCACCTGCTGGGACGCGAGTCCCTGTGGTTCACTCCTAGCCCCTCGCTCACCACCTGTGAGCTGCCGCCCCGTTCTGCACTGGCTTGTTTCTGGCCCTCGCTCCTACCTAGCGCCTGCAGGCAGAAACCACGTGTGAAAGGAATGAGTTAGGGAGGGCGGAGGAGCCACACATTCGAGGGACTGGTGTGTAACGAGGCTGTGTGCCAAGTGATCTGGAGGGGCGGTTGTTACACCTCTGTGAACCACCACCCTGCTGACTCCGCCTTGGAGAACCAGTATTTCTATCCGGCTTACTTAGTGTAGGAAAGAGGACACCAGGACACCTGGGTGGCAGTTGGGTAATGATCTGCTTGGGTCATGACCCCAGCGTCCTGGAATTGAGTCCTACGTGATGCCCCTTGCTCTTCTGCTTCTGCACTGCGGCTTCCCCTGCTTGTGTGTGCGTGCTTTCTCTCTCTCTCTTTGACAAATAAATAAATAAAATCTTTTTAAAAAAAAGGAAAGAGGATACTTCACATTTTCACATAAAATGTTAAATTAGAGAAGAATTGATTTCATTGAGTTAGTCAAGAATCATTAGTCATAGGATAATTAGTAATATAAAGAGTTTATTTCTAAGATAATAGCAACAATGAAATATTAAAAACTGTATTTTGCTCCAAAGTGAAAGGAAATTCCATGAAAGAGTTTTTTAGTTTGCTGTTCTTTCCCGTGAGAATTACTACGGGTGGGCAATGCATCCAGTCCGTTCTTCCGCAGAGTAACCACCGATTATGCCTCTAAAAAACGTTCCAGCCCGAGCGGCTTTTCAGAAGCTATTTAAATTCTCTGGACCTCAGCTTTCTCACTCGTGAAATCGAGGGTTTAGTCTAGACCAGGGGTGAGGACACTTTTTTCTGTAAAGGACCAAATAGTAAAGGCTTTGTGGTCCACACAGTCCCTGCTACAGCTCAAGTCTGCTGCTATAGCATGGACGCAGGCAGACAAGAAGAAAAAGACTTCAGGTAGCTGTGTTCCGATATAACGTTATTTACAAAAACAGGCAATGGGCCAGATGTGGCCCCTGGGTCTTAATTTTCTGACCCCTGATCCAGATCATCCCCTTCCCAAGTGTTCCTCGGAGATTTCTGGGGCTGCCTTATGGGAAGAAGGAGGAGTTAGGAACCTGAGTAAGTGGGACTCTCACGTCCATTTCAACCAGAGCAACTCTTTTTCATATTTACAAATAAGATTATTTTAATCTTACAAATTTACAAATAATTTACAAATAAGATTATTTTATCTTTAGTTGGAAAGCATGTAAAGAAAACATCAACTCTGTAAAGTTGCCTTGAAAATTATGTGCTTCTCATTAGTGTCAACCACTCTCTTGCTTTGGACGGACAGCCTGTTCCCACCCTGCCCCTTGACGATCTGATGGTCCCCAGATTTCCCGTTCCAGCTCAGAGTCCTCCCTGGACTAGACTCCCATATTCACTTTCCTCCTGGATAACTGTCTCTGTCGGAAGGTTCCACAGGCACCTCATAGTCAACACGTTCAAGATATAACTATTTTCACCCCAAACCAGCTTCTTTTCTCTTTCTTTATTTGAGTTAATAGCTCCAAATTTCCCTCTGGTGACACAAACCAGAAGCCAGAGACTTTCTTCTCCCTCTTCTCCACTGAAAAAATCAGTAAACAGCCTGACAGATTTTATCTTGTGATTACCTCCAACTGATTTAGTACCTGGGTCTTAGTTCAGACCTCCACTGACTCTCATCTGGGTTATCATCCAATGAGAGAAAATGAGAGAAACGAGATGGGGAGCCAACTGGTTTTGACCACCCTCTTCACCTGTGACAATGGTCTGTCTAAAGTACAGATCTGAGTTAGAAACTCACCCAGTGAAAATTCTTCATTGTTTCTACCCCATGTAAGAGAAAGCACATGTCATTCAAACTGGAATTAATCCAAAATTGTCTAATTGACCCCACTGATTAGGTGGAACCACATGAGACGATCATTTCTGTAGGACAAATGGTCGAATATAGCAATTTGTTATGATTCACCTAAAACTCTGACCTACTGTCATTTTCTCACTCACACTTCACATGAAAGGGTAAATTCTTTTGCTAGAATGCACATGCCCATCTTCCTCACTGGCCTGATCGATTCATACACAACTCTCACATCTTAGTTCTGGTGGACATTTCTTCTATATCTTCTCCAAACTGCCAACTGGTAAAAGGTTCCCTCTCTGTGTTCCCATAGCAACCTGCGCAAAGGCCAGCAGGAGCATTTAGGCACTGGGTTGAAATGATCTGTCTGTGTTCCAGGCTTCCCCAGGAGACACTCAGGTCTTTGAGGTCATCTTTGTCTCCCCTCTGCCTGGCATGATGCGTTCCATTTCTTGAGCTGAATCGAATGGAACAAAACTAGCAAGTTCTTAGCAAATACTGATCATTAATAAATTAAACGTACTTTGGGGATTTGAACCTGACTAGTGTTTTCATATGCTAATAAATGTGATTTGAGGTGTGAAGCATTAATTAAATGAACAGGTAGCTTTGAGAATTGGAAGATAGAATAGACCAAAGGCCAATACTTTCAGCCACAATATTTAAGTCCCACTAAAAGATTTGAGCAAAGGACTTCCTGAATTCTATTGTGGGAGAAGAGCATCTTTATACTATAAATAATGCAAACTTTCATTTCCAAGGTCCCTGAATGTGCAAATTGCTTCTTCCTGAATCTCCTCTTTACATACACGTTTGCACTGATGAAGATGAGATATTTCAGTCCCCGTCTCCTAAAGAAAAAGAAAAAAACATACTGAGAATATTGTAGGCAAATAGTAATATTAGTTTAGATCAAAAATAACTCTCAATCGTAATTATAGCAACTCAGCTGTGGAACTATATGCAGTGTGGGAACAGACATATATATTGGGCTATTGGCGGAGGTAAGCAAACTTACTCATGCCAGGAGAGAAAGTTCCCAAATAAAGCTCTCCTGCCTGGTGGGGAAGTAGGCAACAAACCAGCCAGCAGACACATCTAATTGGTCACATAGTTATGCAGAGCTCCTAGAGAAGAGAGCCAGAGGAAGAAGGCAGAAATTCATCACCAAGTTCATTTTGAGGGCCACAGCCTGCCACCCGGTGGCTAGAAACAAGCTTTTGACAGCTCTACAAATTTGAGGAACTGTAGTGAAACAACAAAACTAGCAGGCTTAGACAGGGGGCAAATATTGAACACCTCTCCTAGATACTGTGCCTGATGGGGGCTCTCACAGATAAAACCTCCCTGTGGCATCTTTCCCTTTTCTTGAAATGCCAATCCCAAACATTAAGCCATCTCGCTCCCATAAATGTCAAGAGCCGTGTCCCTAACACAACACCAGGCAAAGCAGTTAGTAAAGGTTTTTCAATAGTCAGAACTCTCTTGCATAGGAAGACAGGGAAATGAAGAGCAGGAAGAGAGAACGAGGCCCCGGTACAGAAACTCCAGGAAAACACCCCGGTTGCCACACATCCTGTGTTCAGAGAGGGCTTCATGCTCTGCATCCGGAAGCTCCGTGTGTGGGGGATGTATAGAGGATGGCATGGCTCTTACTGTGATCGGTGTAAAATCTAAATAGAGTGCATGCTGTTTTTCTCTGCTTCTTCCTCTCCTTCCCCTTTCGTTTCAGAGTTGTGTGGCTCAGCAGAGGAACCAACATGACCTTTCTAAGCTCTGCTGGATAGAATCTGAATTTACTACCATATCTGGTTCCATATCCATAAGGAACTCATATATATCCCCATTTTTCCTTTGCCTTCCCTTGGAGTTTTATATGTCCGGTGCCTTTTCTAATGATAGTGGTGGTGATTGATGATGATGATGGCCACAGTGATGATGAGGTGTGTTTAGCCACTGTTTACTGAACATCAATTATATGCCCCACAGTACTTTGAAGAATTTACATATGTCACTTAATCTCATTTACTCGTCACCTCATTTTTAGTGTCTGTATAAGTCACTGTGTTAGGTATTATCATCACTGTTTTTTAAATGAATAAATGGTTGGTGAGAGAAAGGTTTGGTCACTTCCAGTTGTCATATAGTCAGTAACAGCAAAGCTGCATTTCATTTGCATTCTGTTTGATCTCAAAGATCCATCTACTTGACACCTTTTAAAAAATTTTTTATATCTTTTCAGTGTTCCAGAATTCATTGTTTATGCACCACACCCCGTGCTCCATGCAATACATGCCCTCCATAATACCCACCACCAGGCTCACCCAACCTCCCACCCCCACCCCTCAAAAACCCTCAGTTAGTTCCTCAGAGTCTACAGTTTCTCATGGTTCATCTCCCCCCCAATTTCCCCCAACTCCCTTCTCTTCTCCATCTCCCCATGTCCTCCATGTTATTCCTTATGCTCCACAAATAAGCAAAACCATATCATAATTGACTCTCTCTGCTTGACTTATTTCACTCAGCATAATCTCTTCCAGTCCCGTCCATGTTGGTACAAAAGTTGGGTATTCATCCTTTCTGATGGAGGCGTAATACTCCATAGTATATATGGACCATATCTTCTTTATCCATTCATCTGTTGAAGGGCATCTTGGTTCTTTTCCATAGTTTGTTGACTGTGGCCATTGCCGCTATGAACATTGGGGTACAGATGGCTCTTCTTTTCACTACATCTCTATCTTTGGGGTAAATAACCAGTACTGTGATTGCAGGGTCATAGGAAAGTTCTATTTTCAATTTCTTAAAGGATCTCCACACTGTCTTCCAAAGTGGCTGCACCAACTTGCATTCCCACCAACAGTGTAAGAGGGTTCCCGTTTCTCCACATCCTCTCCAACACACATTGTTTACTGTCTTGTTAATACTTGACACCTTTGGTTGCAAGTGGTTGCATGTGGTTCTCCACTGTCATCCCTTTTAGTTCCTCTCACTCGTGAGTTGGCTTCCTTGACTTTTCTTTCAAAGTATCCTACATATTCCAGTTAGTACTTTTGTATGGCTACTTCCAAATTTGCCTTTCAATTCTAACTCTCATTCATAGCACATCACTACTTAGACTTCTCAGAGAATATTCTCAGAATATATTTTTCTAGAGCTCTATAGAAAGACAGCATCTGGTCATTTTTCTCAAACCTTTACTAATTGAGATGTTTTTCATATATTTTTAAAAGATTTTATTTATTTATTTGACAGACAGATCACAAGTAGGCAGAGAGGCAGGCAGAGAGGGAGGGGGGGAAGCAGGCTCCCTGCTGAGCTGAGAGCCCGACGCGGGCCTCGATCGCAGGATCCTAGGATCATGACCCAAGCCGAAGGCAGAGGCTTTAACCCACTAAGCCACCCAGGTGCCCTGTTTTTCATATTTTTGAAAGCCCACATAATTTGTCCTGCTCCCTAATGATATAATTGTTATGCCAAATTTCAATCTTTTCTATAACAATATACTAAGGAAATATAAATAATGTATCTTTGAATTTTCTTTTTTTTTTTAATATTTTATGTATTTATTTTAGAGAGAGAGAGAACGAGTGCAGTGGGAGGAACAGAGGGAGAGAACATCCAGCAGACTCTGCACTGAGTGCAGAATCCAATGTGGGACTCGAGCCCACAAGCCTGAGATCATGACCTGAGCCAAAACCAAGAGTTGGACACTTAACCTACTGACCCATCCAGATGCCCCATGTCGTTGAATTTTCCTGAACTGACTTCCCTTATATCTTCTGAAGAAATTCATTTGATACCTCTGACTGACTTGTTAGGGAAGTTTTCAGATTGTTGCTGCAGGAATATCAGAGAAATAAAGGGTTAGTATTCATCTTTTGGCATTTAAACATAACTTTCAATAACAAATCTGAAAGGTAATTATTTGGAGAAAGAAAATTATAAAATTCCTCTGTCCTCACCTTTAGTATATCAAAAATCAGGCCTGGTGTAGCTGTTCATAAAGATTTATTTAAGGAAAGTCCTGCTCTGGCAGAAATAAGAAGAGAGGAAAGACTTCCTTCTTCTGCTGGGAATGGGCTACGAGACCAGAAGGGAGACGCAGATGGTGATAGGGAAGGAATCACCTGGAGGAATCCTACTTGCCTGAGCATGCTGGAAAAAGGGTGCAAAGTGCTAAGAGAAGCCAGACTTGTGACCACTTCCACTGACATTCAAAGAGATGGTGGAGAGGTACCAGCAGGAGTGAGCATAAGAGATTGTACTTTTATCTAAAATAGTCAAACTCATAGAAGCACAAAGCAGAATGATTGTTGTCAGGGCTTAGGGAAAGGAGGAATTGGAAATTGCTACCAAGGGGTATAAAATTACAGTTATGCAAGATGAATAAGTTCTAGAGATCTGTTGTATAGCCTTGTGTTTATAGTTAATAATACTGTATAGTATACTTAAAATTTTGCTAAGAGAATAAAGCTCAAGTTATCATTCTTTTTTTAAATTTAATTTTATTTCTTCAGTGTTCCAAGACTCATTGTTTATGCACCACACCCAGTGCTCCATGCACTACGTGCCCTCCATAATAACCACCACCTGGCTCACCCAACCCCCCACCCCTCCCCTCCAAAACTCTCAGTTTGTTTCTCAGAGTCCACAATCTCTCATGGTTCATCCCCCCTCTCTGATTTCCCCCAATTCACTTTTCCTTTCCTTCTCCTAATGTCCTCCGTGTTATTCCTTATGCTCCACAAGTAAGTGAAACCATATGATATTCGACTCTCTCTGCTTGACTTATTTCACTCAACACAATAAGAAAAAGAGGTAATGCCTCAGTTTACACAGAGTATTCATGGGGTACAACTGTGTCCAGATCCTGACTGAGAGGAACAGTTTTTCTTAGAGTATCACTGGTCTATCCAGCCTGGTGTTGGGAAAAGGAGGCCCCTGAGAGTGAGGAGCCCAATGACCAAAGACCATATGGTCATTCGTAGTGGAAATATTTCTCCAACAGGTCAGATAGGATCCGTTTCATCTCAGTATTCCCCAGTGCGAGGAGCGGCTGAGACCAGCTACTCTTCGACAGAGCTTGGCAAGATCTAGAGGACTCAGCATGAACTCATGCCTTCCCCATTCGCCCAGGAGCCAAGAGGTTACATGAACCACATATATATCTCTCTCCCACATACAAAAGGTCATTCTGAAAAGGATCAAGGAGAATAAAAGATGTTTGAGAGACTAAGCAATTCTAATGTTGAAGCCAATTCGGTCTCATTATAAAATATATATATATATATGCTCAAAAAGAAGGAAACAATACTCACAATCCCCATATAATTAGATAACAACTTTTAACATCTAGGAGCAGATTCTTTTCAGTGTAATTTACTAATCAATACCTCCCAATCTCTCTCTGTTCCCTCTCTCTCTCTCTCTCTCTCTTTCTCTCGATCGTGGGTCTGCCATTTACTACCTATGTGACCTTGAGAACAATCATCATTTGTAAAGTGAAGGTAATAGTAATAGTAATATCTACTTCTTTACTACTACTACTACTTCTACTTTAGGATTAAATATGAAGATGCATATGAATGTTAGTGTCTAGTAAATATTCAATAGATTTTAGATGTTTAATTGTTTTATGAAAAATGAGCATAAGATGTATTTTTAAAGAGTACATGCTGAATCCTTTTATATCATTACATAATTTTTCTGTAACATCACTCTAAAGAATTGAATAGTACTCGAGGATATGATTGGGCCAAAGTTGATCTAACCAAACTTTTTTGTTGGGCATTTAGATTACTTCTGATTTCTCATTACACAAAAATTCCCATGTGAATTCTCATGTGATTCTCATGTGAATATTCCTACGGGTACATATCTGGAACAAATCCTTAACTGTTTCTTTAGATTAAATTTCCAGAAGTGCAATTTCTTCGTTAAAGGACAGGCAAAATTTTAAAACTTGGAATACATATTTCCAGATAGCCTTCCTGGAAGGCTGAACTCAAAATTAAAGTGCCTCTTAACAAATTCCGCAAGAACGTGTCCAGCTACATGCAGATCCTTCTTCATCCTGACAATGTAGCTACAATGCACTGCAAGATAAAATTCTGCTCTGAGGTTAAGATACTCCACTGGGAACAACAGGACTGACATTTACATTTCCAGATAGAGTGGAATCTGAGAGAAGCGGAGAAGGAGATTCTCAGTTTACCCCCATGGTCTTTGTGGCTGCTAGCCAAATGTTAGGCACAACAGACACACGGCTTTTCTTTGTAAATCATTTTGTAAAGGCTCTTGTTTGAAAGATAATTGCATTCTAATTGGCTAGCATTCTACATCATTACTTTACCTTCCTATCTGAAAATGACATCAAACAAACAAACAAATGAATGAACAAAAGAAACCTATTACCCTAAAATCCCCTCCGGTCTTGAGTTTAGTTCTCACCCCCACATGGATCATCATGGCCATGACTTCCTTAGGGATTACTCACAAGAGCAAGAACAGTCTGCTTCGTGCATGGAAAGACTGAAAGCCACTAATCTACAGAATTTAATTTAGAAACAACCTGCAAAAGATAGTTAGCAACTAATGAAGGTTAACTGAACACTCCCTGGGGATGGCTCTCCTGGCTTAGATAGAACTGTGCAAAGCCTCTCTTTTGCATTTGTTACACCCAGGAGGCCAGAGAGGGAAAGAAGACCGACATGAGACAAATAGAGTCAGCTCTTCTGCCTCTTTCCCACTGCCCTACTTAGGAAAGGAGTTCAGTTCAGTCTCAGAAACTAACACACACTTTCTCAGCTGTTCATGGTCATTCTCTCTAGATTAGAGCCCCATGGTACAGTCATTACCAGATTCAATTGCTTTAGCAGTCTTAGGACAAACCCTGATGTGGGAAGATACTGAGCTATAAAACGATGATGGTATCTTGGTCATTTGATTCAGATGTTTTAAAGAAATTTCTATATTAGATTTCTTTGGCAGTAGAAGGAGTGGCTTGATGGTATTAACATTCTTTTTTTTAATTAATTTATTTATTTGTCAGAGAGAGAGAGAGAGAGCGAGCACAGGCAGACAGAGTGGCAGGCAGAGGCAGAGGGAGAAGCAGGCTCCCCGCCGAGCAAGGAGCCCGATGTGGGACTCGATCCCAGGACCCTGGGATCATGACCTGAGCCAAAGGCAGCCGCTTAACCAACTGAGCCACCCAGGCGTCCCTGGTATTAACATTCTTAAATGGATGAATAACTTCAACAAGTTTTTTTTCTTTCCAGTTTTTTTGAGAAATAATTGACATACTTCACTGTATAAGTTAAAGGCGTACAGCAGGATAATTTGGTTTACAGATATTGTGAAATGATTACCACTGTAGATTCCGCTAACACCCATCTTTCATATAGACACGATAAAAAGAAAAGAAAGAGAAAAAGAAAAACAATTCTCCTTATGGGAGATCTCATAGGATTTACTCTCAACAACTTTCCTATATACCCTGCTGCTGTGTTAGCTAAGTCATCATGTGGTACATGCGCTCCTACTTGTTACTTAAAAGGTTTGTACCCTTTGACTGGCTTCTCTACTCCCCACTTCCCCCTCCTGCAACCAACTACAAATCTAATCTCTTTTACTACAATTTTTTTTTATTCCATATGTAAGTGAGATTTTTTTCAGTCTGATTTATTTCCTTTTTTTTTTTTAGATTTTATTTATTCATTCATGAGAGACAGAGAGAGAGGCAGAGGCAGAGAGAGGCAGACTCCCCACTGAGCAGGGAGCCTGATGCGGAACCCAATCCCAAGACCCTGGGATCGTAACCTGAGCTGAAGACAGACATCCAACCATCTGAGCCACTCAGGCGCCCTGATTTATTTCCCTTAAGTATAATGGCTTCAAGGTTATTGCAAGTGGTAGGAGTTCCTAGCTTTTTAATGGCTGAGTACTATTCCACTGCATAAATAAACTGCAACATCATCATCCATTAATTCATTCATGGACAATTAGTTTCTTTCCATGTCTTGGCTCTTGTAAATAGTACCGCACGGGGGTGCAGATAGCTTTTCAAGTTGTTTTTTTCATTTCCTTTGGATATATTCCCAGAAGTGAAATTGCTGGATCATATGGTAGTTCCATTTTTAATTTTTTGAGGAAACTTCATAATGTTTTCCATAGTGGCTGCACCAATTTACAGTCCTACCAACAGTGCACAAGTGTTCCCTCTTTTCCACATCTATGCCAGCATTTGTTCTTTCTTATCTCTTTTTAATGATAGCTATTCTAATAAGTGCAAGATGATACCTCTTTTTGGTTTTAATTTACATTTCCCTAATGACTAGTGATGTTGAACATCTTTTCATATACTTGTTGGCCTATTGTATAACTTCTTTAAAGAAGTGTCTATTTGGGTTCTTTGCCCACTTTTATATTTTATTTTTTTATTATTTTATTTTATTTGTTTATTTATTTTTTTTGAGGGGGGCAGATAAAGCAGAGGGAGAGAGAGAATCTTAAGCAGGCTCCATGCCCAGCAAGAAGCTTTATGCAGGGCTCCATCTCATGACCCTGAGATCATGACCTGTGCTGAAATCAAGAGTCAGATGTTTAACTGACTGAATCACTCAGGCACCCCAGCCCATTTTTAGATTGAGTTACTTTTTTTTTTTTTTCTGCTATTGAATTGTATGAGTTCTTTACATATTTTGGATTTTAACCCCTTATCAGATATATAGCTTGCAAATATTTTTTCCCACTCTGTAGGTTATCTTTTCGTTTTGTTAGTGACTTTTTTTTTTTTTTTCTGTAGGAGCTTTTTAACTTGATGTGGTCCCAGGTATTTATTTTCAATTTTTTTGCTTGTGTTTTAAGTGTCATATCCAAAAAATCATTATCAAGACTCATGCCAAAGAGCTTTATTCCTGTGTTTTCTAGGAGTTTCATTGTTTTGGGTCTTACATTTAAGTCTTTAATCCCTTTTCAGTTAGTCCTTATGAGTGGTGTAAGATATGAGTCTAGTTTCATTCATTTGCATGGGAATATGCAATTATCCCTACACCCTATTGAAAAGACTGACTTTTTTCCATCAGGTATTCTCAGCTCCCTCATCAAATATTTGTTGACCATATATGCTTGGGTTTCTTTCTGGCTCTCAGTTCTGTTCCAATGGGCTACTTGTCTGTTTCTATGCCAGTACCATACTGTTTAATGACTGTGGCTTTATAATATAGCTTGAAATCAAAAGTGTGATGCCTCCCGCTTTGGTCTTCTTCTCCTCCTCCTCCTCCTCCTCCTCCTCCTCCTCCTCCTCTTCCTCTTCCTCCTCCTCCTTCTCTTTCTCCTCCTCCTCCTCCTTCTTCCTCTTCTTCTTTGAGAGAACAAGAGGTGGGGAGGGGCAGAGGGAGAAGCCAAATCCTCACTGAACAGGGAACCTGCTGTGTGGCTCGATTCCAGAACCCTGAGATAATGACCTGAGCTAAAGCAGATGCTTAACGGACTGAACTACCCAGGCGTCCCTCCTGCCGTCTTCCTTCTCAGGATTGTTTTGGCTACTTGGGGTCTTTTGTGGTTCTGTATACATTTTAGGATTGTTTGTCTACTTCTGTAAAAAATGCCATTGAAATCTTAATAGAAATGAGACTGAATCTATAGATAGCTTTGGTAGTATTGATGTTTAAATATTGATTCTTTCAATCCATGAACACAGGATACTTCTCCATTTATTTGTGTCTTCTTCAATTAATTTCATCAATGTCTTGTAGTTCTCAGAGTAGAGATCTTTCACTTCCTTAGTTAAATTTATTCCTAAGTATTTTATTGTTTTTGATGATACTATCAATTGGGATTAACTTCTTTATTTCTTTTTCAGAAAATTTATTGTTAGTGTATAGAAATACTGTTGATTTTTGTATTCTGCAACTTCACTGAACTTATTGATTAGATCTAACAGTTTTCTGGTGGAGTCTCTAAGATTTTTCTCTATATAAAATCATGTCATCTGCAAATAGAGAAAAGTTTACATCCTCCTTTCCAATTCTGATGCCTTTTATTTCTTTATCTTACCTGGTTGCTCTAGCTAGAACTTCTAGTACTATGTTGAATAGGAGCCGTGAAAGTGGGCACCCTTGTCTTGTTCCTGATCTTAGAGGAAAAGCTTTCAATTTTTGACCACTGAGTATTATGTTAACTGTGGGCTAATCATATGTGGCATTTATTATGTCGAGATACATTTTTCCATTCCTTATTTTTAAGAATTTTTATCATGAATGGATGTTGAATTTTGTCAAATCCTTTTTCTGCATTTATTGAGAAGATCACATGATTCTTTTCTTTCATTTTATTACTGTGATTTATTGCTGTAGTTAATTTGCATACGTTGAACCATCCTTGCATCCTATGGATAAATCTTACTTGATCATGGTATATCATCCTTTTAATGTGTTGGTGAATTCAGTTTGCTGGTGTAGTATTGAGAATTTTTGCAACTATATTCCTCAGGGATCATATATTTTTCTTTTCTAATAGTGTCCTTTTCTGATTTTGTATCAGGATAATGCTGGTTTTGTAAAATAAATTTGGGAGTGCTCCCTTCTCTGATTTATTGTAAGCATTTGAGAAGAACTGGTGTTAATTCTTCTTTAAATATTTGCTAAAATTCACCAAGAAGCTCTCTGGTCTTGGGCTTTTCCTCACTGGGAGATTTTTGATTACTGATTCGATCTCCCAACTAGTAATTGGGCTATTCAAATTTTCTATATTTTCCTGATTCAGTATTTATAAGTTCTATGTTTCTAAGAATTTTTCAACTTCTACATTGTTTAGTTTCCCCACGCATAGTTGTTCACTATAGCCCCTTATGGTCCTTTGAATTTCTATGTCATTAGATTTAATTTTTTCCCCTTTGTTTTGTTCATTTGGGTTCTTTCTCTTTCTCTCCTGGTTAGTCTAGCTAAGGGTTATCAACTTTTTGTTTATATTTTCAAAGAAACAACTCTTAGTTTGTTTAATCTTATCTATTGTTTTTCTGTCCTGTATTTCATATATTTCTGCTTTAATTTTTATTATTCTGCTAACTTCAGGCTTAGCTTGTTTTTGTTTTTCTAGTTCCTTAAAGTATAGAGTTATGGGGGCACCTGTGTGGCTCAGTGGATTAAACCTTTGCCTTCAGCTCAGGTCATGATCTCAGGGTCCTGGGATCGAGCCCTCCATCAGGCTCTCTGCTCAGCAGGGAGCCTGTTTCCCTCTCTCTCTGCCTACTTGTGATCTCTGTCTGTCAAATAAATAAAATCTTAAAAAAAAAGTATAGAGTTATGTTGTTTATTTGGGATCCCTCTTGCTTCTTAATGTAGGTGTTTATTGCTATGAATTTCTCATTTAAAACTACTTTTGTTGGATCCCACATGTTGTGGTATGTTTTGTTTCCATTTTCATTTATGTCAGGAAATGTTTTTATTTCCCCTCAAATTTCTTCTTTGCTGCATTGGTTGTTCAGAAGATTGCTATTTAATTTTCATGTGTTCATGAATTCTACGGTTTTCTTCATGTTACTGATTTCTAGTTTTATGCCATTGTGGTCAGAGAAGATACTTGGTATGATTTCCATCATTTTGAATTTGCTGACTTGTTTTGTGGCCTAACATATGGTCTATCCTAGAAAATGTCTCATGTGCATTTGGGAAGAATGTGTATTCTGCTGTTGTTGGATAGAATGTTCTATATAGGTCTGTTAAATCCATTTGGTCTATAGTGCTGTTTAAATTCCCTGTTTCCTTATTGAATCTCTGTCTGGATGACCTACTTATTGTTGAAAGTTAAGTAGTAAAGTGCTCAACTATTATTGTAGTGCTATTTATTTCTCCTTTTAGTTCTGTTAGTTATTGCTTTATATATGTAGGTGCTCCAATATTAGGTCCATAAATATTTATAATTTATATCCTCTTGATCCCTTTATCATTACAGAATGACTTTCTTTGTCTCCTCTTACCATTTCCAATTTAAAGTGGAAGTTTGTCTGAAGTATAGCTTTTTGGGGATTGCCATTTGCTTGAAATGTCTTTTACCGTCCCTTCACTCTCAGTCTATATGTGTCTTTAATGCTAAAGTGAGCCTCTTAAAAGCAGCATATTGTATCTTGCATGTCTGTGTGTGTGTGTGTGCATGTGTTTTAATCCATTAAGCCATTCTATGTCTTTTTTAATTGGAGAATTTAATCCTTCTATGTTTAAAGTAATTATCAATAGGTAAGGACTTACCATTGCCATTTTGTTCATTGTTTCTGGTTGTTTTGTAGATCCGTTGTTCCTTGTGTCTATCCTGCTGTTTTCTCTTGTGTGTTTTGATGTCTTTTGGTATGAGTGTTCTTTGACTTTTTATTGTGTTCTTTTGTGTAGTTACTACAAAATGTTCCTTTGTGGTTTTAAATGAATTTTAAGTAAAATACCTTAAACTTACAACACCTATTTTAAACTGATTGCAATTAACTTCAATAAAATTAGTAAACTTTACTTTTTTATTTCTTCTCCTCACATTTTAGATGATTGCTATCGTAATTCACATTTTTATATTATGTTACTAATAAGAGATTATTGTAGTTATGGTTATTTATACTATTCATTTTTTTAACTTTTAAACTAGAGTCGTAAGTGAATTATGCATCACTATTGCCATGTTGCTGAATCTAATATGACCATGTATTTACCTTACCATTAATATTTACACTACCTCTTTATGTTTTTGTTGTGTTTATTAGCATTCTTTTACTTCCATTCAAAGAACTTCCTTTAGTATTTCCTGCAAGGCAGCTCTGGTAGTAATGAACTCCCTCAGCTTATGTTTGTTAGGTAAAATTTTTATCCCTCCTTCACTTCTGAAAGATGACTTTGCCAAGTACAGACTTCTTGGTTGACAGTTATTTTCTTTCAATATCTTAAATATATTATCCCTTTCTCTCCTGCCCTAAAAAATTTCTATTGAGAAAATTGTGTATATGGGGATTTCCCTGTATGTAACTTCTCTTTTCTCTTGCTACTCTTAAAATTCTTTGTCTTTCACTTTTGACAATTTAATTATAATGTGTTTAATGAGTCTGGATGTTCATTTCTCTCCCCAAGTTCAGGGAGGTTTCAGCCATTACTCTTTTTTTTTTTTTAATTTTTATTTATTTTTTAAATTTCTTTTCAGTGTTCCAGAATTCATTGTTTATGCACCACACCCAGTGCTCCATGCAATACATGTCCTCCATAATACCCACCACCAGGCTCACCCAACCTCCCACCCCCACCCCTCAAAAACCCTCAGTTAGTTCCTCAGAGTCTACAGTTTCTCATGGCTCGTCTCCCCCTCCAATTTCCCCCAACTCCCTTCTCTTCTCCATCTCCCCATGTCCTCCATGTTATTCCTTATGCTCCACAAATAAGCAAAACCATATCATAATTAACTCTCTCTGCTTGACTTATTTCACTCAGCATAATCTCTTCCAGTCCCGTCCATGTTGATACAAAAGTTGGGTATTCATCCTTTCTGATGGAGGCATAATACTCCATAGTATATATGGACCACATCTTCTTTATCCATTCATCTGTTGAAGGGCATCTTGGTTCTTTCCACAGTTTGTTGACTGTGGCCATTGCCGCTACGAACATTGGGGTACAGATGGCTCTTCTTTTCACTACATCTGTATCTTTGGGGCAAATACTCAGTACTGTGATTGCAGGGTCATAGGGAAGCTCTATTTTCAATTTCTTAAGGGATCTCCACACTGTTTTCCAAAGTGGCTGCACCAACTTGCATTCCCACCAACAGTGTAAGAGGGTTCCCGTTTCTCCACATCCTCTCCAACATATGTTGTTTACTATCCTGTTAATTTTGGCCATTCTAACTGGTGTAAGGTCATATCTCAATGTGGTTTTGATTTGAATCTCCCTGGTGGCTAGTGATGATGAACATTTTTTCACATGTCTGTCAGCCATTTGTATATCTTCATTGGAGAGGTGTCTGTTCATGTCTTCTGCCCATTTTTGACATGATTATCTGTTTTGTGTGTGTTGAGTTTGAGGAGTTCATTATAGATCTTGGATATCAGCCCTTTGTCTGTACTGTCATTTGCGAATATCTTCTCCAATTCCATGGGTTGCCTCTTTGTTTTGTGTTTCCTTTGCTGTGCAGAAGCTTTTGATCTTGATGAAGTTCATTTTCACTTTTGTTTCCTTTGCCTTTGGAGACATATCTTCAAAGAAGTTGCTGTGGCCGATGTTGAAGAGAACATGTTGAAGAACATGCTGATGTTCTCCTCTAGGATTCTGATCAGCCATTACTCTTTAAATATATTTTCTGTTCCCTTTTATTTCTCTTCTCCTTCTGAAATTCCCACAGTGCAAATATGTGGTTTTTTTTTTTCATTTTCTCCTAAAATTCCTATAAGTTCTCCTCAGTTTTAAAAAATTTCTTTTTCTTTTTGCTCCTCTGGATAATTTCCAATGTCCTGTACTCTAAGTAGCTGGTTCTACTTTTGAAATTCTCTATTGTATTCTTAGTTCAGTTGTTGAATTATTCAACTCCAGGATTTCTGTGATTTTGTTTGTTTGTTTTTGATGGTTGCTATTCCCTTGTCAAACTTCTCATTTTTTTCATGCATTATTTCTTAATTTTGTTTAGTTTTCTGTGTCTTCTGGTAGTTCACTAAAATTCCCTAAAAGGGTTATTCTGAATTCTGTGTGTGACAGTTTGTAGATCTCCATTTCTTTAGGGTAAGTTATTGAAGCTTATAAGTCTTCCCTGGGGGTGTCATATTTACCTGATTTTTTGTGATCCTTGATTCTTTATGTTGGTACCAGTGTGTTTGGGTAACTGGGCCCCTCTTCCAGACTTTATAGGTTCGTTTTGCAGAGGAAATTCTTCCTCAGGCAGCACAGTTTAGGTTTCTGGGTGTTTCTGTTGGTAATGTCCTTGGGCTTGTGGGAGCTGCTATTTTGGCCTATATGGGGGTGAGGCAAATATTTGAGCTCTGAGGATGGGGATGGGGGATGTGCCACTAGCTGATAACAGTTAGATAGGACTGCTGGCTTGATTCTCTGCCCTTGTGAGTCTGTAGGATGGACTCAGTGGTTGCCTGGATTCTCTGGTCAATCTTAGATGGTTGGGCATTATATTCAGTTATAAATGGGTCTATAAATTAGCTTTCTTGCCCTGAGAGAGCAACTAGTCAGAGTTCAGGACCTGTACAGCTCATTGTTTAGGGGCATAAACAAACCAGTGTGCGCCCTTAATTCCCTAGTCAGATGAGGTTGCTGGTTTTGCTCTGCAGATGGGGAAGCCATGGGCTGTGCTCTCTGTCCCATTGCCACTGTTCATAGGTGTTGCATGGGTTATACAGCTTCCCATGTGCTATGGTTAGATTCCTTGATTGGACAGGCTGAAGGCTATATTCAGTGATGAATGGGGATATGAATTAGATTTTCTGTCCAGCACAGCAAGCGAAGTAACTCTAAAGCTGGTAAAGTTCATTGTTGTTTTCTTAACTCAAGCCAACCCACATTCCAAGTGCTCTGACTGAAGAAGGTCCTGGCTTTGCTCTGCAATGTATCAGCTTTGCCTACCCACCTCTTGGTTCCAGTGCTGCTGGGCTACACTGCTTCCAGGAGATGTATCCCACCCTTCTGATGGAGTGGGGCTGGAAGACACTCTCCACAGTAGTTGGAGCTATGTCTCAGTTCTCTTGCCTGGTCAAGAGGAGGAGAGGACACTCTGGGTTACTCTCCATTTCCTGGTTAGTTTCTCTAGTTGGGAGGGGCCAGGAACTACCTTTACCCTTGGATATGAATTATTCCCCCTGCCTGTGCACACCACAGAACACTCCACTCCTGGCACTGGCTTTGCTCTGGACACAATCGGCTTTACCCGCCACCTCTCAGCTTGAGCAGAGCTGTGCTACACAGTTACCAGGAGTTTTCACTGGTCCTTCTATTCATATGGGGCTGGAAGACACTCTCCACAGTGGGTGGGACTATGATTCAGCTCCTTGCGAGCTTGTGGGGACACCAGGGACAGAGCTGAGCTTTTGGTGGTTTTCCAAGGTGGTTGCACCAATTCGAGGATCCCAATCAGGCAGATCTGTATGTACCCTACCAGTTCCAGGTGTGAGTGCCCCCCTGACTTGGTTCCGCAGATGGGCAAAAGCACTGATTGAGATTACCACTCAGAGACTGCAGGTATGAACTCAGTCTGCCAAGACCCATATGGTGGTTGTTGTAAGTCCGTCTCCCCTTCTTCACCACAGTCAGATTCTTAGCTGTTGAGCCCTGCAAATCCCTGTGGTGTGAGATCTGTGTAGGGCTCTTGAAAAATGACCCACAATGCTGGACTGGGGCTGGTTGTCCCCACTGGGTTCTCTTTTCATACTGGAGGAACTAGAGGTCCAGGGGAGATCTCGCTGTGTGGTTACTACCCTACTGGCCTAGGGTAGAGGCAATGCAATCAGTGTGTAGACACTTCTCTTACCTTTCTAATACAGCCTGTCTTCATCTCTGTGGTGCAGAGGCTGCTTCAACCTCATCACCATGTTCTATGATTCTCTCAGTGGTGTCTTATTCTTGAATAGTTGTTAGTTGTTCTTCTTGTGATGGAGAATAGTCAGGAATAATCTATGTCACCATTTTATAAAATCTATGGTGGGCAAAACAGTGCAAGTATCTTTCTTTCAAAAGATCTCAGAGTCTGAAATAAGAGAAAAAATACAAACAAAAGGTAGAGAATATTGTTGACACAAGAGATGCATAAATTAAATAGTATCATATTTCAGAGGAAAGATAGAGGATATTCAATAGAGTGAAATCAAGAAAAGTTTGCTGAAGAATGAGGTATTCCAAGTAGGTATGGACCTGCTGAGATAAAGGCAAAGGCACGCAAGTGGGGGAGAATGGGCAAAGTTGTTCTGGAAATTGCTAACTGTTGTTTTAGGCTTAAAGGACAGAGTGGATTCAGGTGTCAACTATGAAATAATCTTTAGTTAATTATTAACTGTTATGCTGGAACTTGGTGATAACACATCTCATTTCTAAACTGAGAAGCTTAGGTATTTTCTAAAGGCAAAGGAAGAGTTATTGAAGGTTTTTAACAAGGGAATGACATGATCAGAATTATATTACTAGAAGTTTAATTTGGCAGCCCCCAAATTAACCATGTTATTCCTAGATTTGGGACTACCCATTATTAGTATATTGTTTACCTATTGTTGCAAGATAAATTATCCCAAAATTTACTGCTTAAAAGAACAAGCATTCATTATCTTAGTTTCTGTAGATCCAAAAATAGGGCATCGTCATTGCATGATTCACCTCTTCCCTGGCTATTAGACTGGGAACCCCAGCTCCTCCAAGGTCCTTGGCAAGAGACCTCCCTCAATTCCTTGCCAAGTGAGCCTTTCCATAGGGTAGCTCAGTACATGGCATCCAGTTTCCATCAGAGTCAGCAAGTGAGAGAGCAAGAAAGAGAAAGCATGCACAGAGGATGTGAAAATGGCAATGTGAAGATGAACTTGGGATCATAGTATTGCATCTAAAAGGTGGGAGAAAAGAATGCACAACAGATCCTTCCCTAGTGCCTCAGAGAGACCATGGTCCTGCTGACACCTTGATTTTGGACTTCTGACTTCCAGAACAGTGAAGCAATAAATTTCTTTGTTCTAAACCAGAAAATGGGAAGGGAAGGGAAGGAAAGAGAAGGGAGAAAAAGAAAGGGCAAGCAAGATGGAAACCAGAGTCTCTTTGTAACCTAATCCTGGGAGCAATCACCCATTACGTGTGCCATATTCTATTTTCTGTGCCTTATTCTATTCATTCAAAGCACGGTTGTCAAGCCCAGTCCTCATGCAAGGGGAAGGGATTACTCCAAGTTGTAAATACCAGTAGATGGGATTTACTGGGGGCCATTTTAGAGGTTAGTTTGACCTAGTAAGCTCCAAGTCATGAAGCTATTGCAGTAGGTGGTTCCTGTCAGGCTGAGATAGGGGAATGGTGTGAAAATGAAGATAGAATTAGAATTGCCAGGACTTGCAAACAGATTGGATGGGTAGGATGAATGGAAAAAAGGTGTTAAGCCTGGTTGATTGGGATGATTGCCAGGGGAGTCACAGAGAGAAAACATAGGAGGAGAGGCAGATTTGGGAGAAACGTCAGTTAACAAGAATAGGTTTTAGGAAACTCGGCATTAGGGAATTCGGAGAGAAAGAACCAAGAATTCCTTTGGCTCGATTGCCTTGCAGCAGCTGATGTAGGAGCAAGACCATATGGGCTGGAGTTAGACCCGGGTTCAAACAGCGACTGTCCCCATCACTCACAAGTCCTGTGTCACTGGACAAACTACACTGATTCTCAGCTTCTCTTCTGTTAATGTTCAAGATAATGCCTACCCCTCCTGGTTGCTTTTAGAGCTATATGAGGTAAACTCTTTAAAATTCCTAGTATGGAGTAAGTGCTCAGTAAATAGCACTGGGTATGGGTTAGCCCTTATCCATGTCTCCTTACAGCCATCAAATAACCCCAGGTAGATCACGTTACTTCATCGACTTCAACAACTGTCATGAAGTTTACTTCTATATATACTCCTATGGCTCCAAATCATTTTATATGTGTAGGCTTTTTATGTATATGTCTCAGTCATGTCACACAAATATCCCCCAGCTGTGGATACTCAAACATTCAAGCTTGGATGTCACTAGCATTCCTTGTGTACGTAAAATTAGTGTGTCCCTTTCCTTCTCCCTCTCTGTTTCTCTGAGGCCTCCTCCAATGTCCAGCTGGAATGTCATTTTTTTAATAGCCTCTCCTTATATTGGGTAGGAAGTCATTGCAGTAGGTTAAAACAAAACAAAACAACAAACTAGACTACATTTGAAGACCTGAGTTTGAATCCTGATTTCTTTTTTATTAGCCATGTAAACTTTTGGGACTCAAGCTTCCTCATTCATAAAAATGGGGGACAGTATGACCTGCCTTATAGACTTCCAGAGGAAATGGCCCATGATTACAAAGGTAGACGTTGCCATCATCCTTTTCTTCCATAGCAACTCAGAGATCACGGCCATGACATTGCATCTACTGTGGCCTATTTTCTTCCACTATCAGATGCACTGATGAGTCCTTTTTGAAAGCTCAGCCCACGTACTCTCCAAATCCAATCCTGAAGATCTCTGATTTAATTGAGGCGACGGACAGCCCAGGACAGCTCTATCTTTAGACTCTAGGGCTATCTACTTTTCCACTTTTCCTTGAAACATTAATTTCTAGCAGATATATTCCCTTTACTCATGGGGTCTGGTCTGGAATGGCTTTCTAAGGAACTACTCTGTTCTCAACTAGCAGCTTAGGGCTTTGCATGAAGGGACTTGTGTCCAGAGTTTGTGGGTTTAGTTCCTAAACCCTATTTACCCCCTACCTCCACATCCACAGTATTCTCTTGACATTCTTATCTGAGGCCTCCTGTGTGCATTGCTTACCCCTCCTTTGAGCTTATGTGCCATGTTACATCTGAGCTCTCCTCCCTGGTACGTCCCCCGTACCTCCCTGTCCTGGTGGTTGCCTGAGGGTGATCAATTTCTGTATGAATATCAAAATATCAATATCAATTTCGATATGAATCATCACAAGAGACCTCCCTCTTTAGATATTACCTGAGTTGGCAAAGCCTCCCACCAAATGTCTGTCCCAGCCTCGCAGTTCCTGTCTGGGGAACTCCCCAGAACCCCTGTATTGCCAAGACTGAGGTTTGCTTGCCTCCCTTTGAGCATCCCCTCCCTTCCAGGATTGTGGTCCTAACCTTCCACTCCAACCGAAATCCTGCCACTGGGTTATCACTCCATTCTCACTACTTGCTACCCTCAGGGTTGCATGTTTAGACCCAGAAACACTATTAGTTGCTCTAGAGAGACTTCTTTTTTTCTTGCTACAGGGTTATCCTTGTTCCATGTGCTATTCTCTTGGTCTAGAATCCTCTCTGTCTCCCTGTCTTCCAGCAGCTAACTCCTTCTTAAGCTTTGGTTCCAGTGTCACTCCCTCCTTTATCTCCCATCCACATCTCAACTCTTGATCAGATGTTCCTCCTGTGAAATCTCCACCATGCTGTACCTCTCCCATCACAGAGCTCATCACATTATAGTGACATTACCTTTTTATTTACACATAGTCCCTTCTAGATTCTAAGCTTCATGATGACAGGGAGTCCATCTTCCCACTGTATTCTTAGTGTGCAGAGCCCAGTAGTTGTTGAATAATGTGTAACAGTAATACTATTTCTTATTATAATATAATAATTAATGAATTATTGTAAATAATAAATGTTTTTCCAGATGCTAGCTAAGTGCCTATCTGAATCAGAATACCCCTTGCCCTGACAGGAATCAATGGCAAGTTCAGATGCCTGATCCACACCCGGGTAACACCCTCGTAACACCACTTGGCCCCTGCATTCCAACACTGGCACTTGTTGCTATGCCGTCCAGACGCTGCATCTGGCCAGTGGGACTTCCTCAAAGGAAAACAGTTGGCCCTGCTATGGTATGTGTCTTGTTCCATGGTCTGCTTCTTCCCCATCTGTCCCTCCCTACTCTAGTTTTTTATCCTGTAGTAGCCAGCCTTGAAGATGCCTTCCAATGAGTCTCACTTGCCGGTGTTCATGCCTGTGTGCTCACTGACTAGAGCTGACCCATGTAGCCAACAGGATGTCGCAGAAAGGATGAATCATGAGTTCTGAGGCTAGCTCATAAAAGATACATGATTTCTGCCTCATTGTCTCTTGGATTCTTAGCTCTGAGAGAAGCCAGTTGCTGTGCCATGAGGACATGAGGACACTCAAGCATCCCTAGGAAGGAACCGAGGTCTCCTGACAAGAGCCAACTTCAAATTTCAACATGTGAATGAGCCATTTTGGAAGATCATTGCTCCATTCAAGCATTCAGGTGTCTGCATATCTGGCAAACATCTTGATTGGGACTTCATGAGAGACCTGAGGCAGAACCAAACAGTTAAACTTCTGAAGTCCTACTCTATAGAAGGTTTGAGATAATGAACTTTTCTTTTTATAAGTTTCTAGGTTTGAAATTTGTTACACAGCAATATGTAACTAATTAAATTCCTTATTTCACCTTATTTCACCACTGAGACCACTCAGCCAACCAAGAAAGCAACGTCTTAACATGGCGACAAAAGTTCAAAAGACATATGGAAACCTGACTAGAAGTGTGCAAATATGGTAATTAAGGGCAGCATGTGCACATGTGCACACACACACACACACACACACACAACAGCAGGTGTCTCCCTCACTTCCCATGCTTCCTAGCTGAAACAAACCACTGACCCATTTAAGCATAATACAAATTAAAAAAAAAAAAAGGTAAGGGGTGCCTGGGTGGTTCAGTCAGTTAAGCGTCGGACTTCAGCTCAGGTCATGATCTTGGGTTCTGGAATTGACGCCCACATGGACCCCGGGGGTGGAGGCCTGCCTTGGGCTCAGCGGGGAGTCGGCTTCGTCCTCCCCGCTCCTCCCCATGATTGCTCCAACTTTCTGAAATGAATAAATAAAATCTTAAGAAAAAAGGAACAAGATAAAATTTTGCTCTAAGGAAAACTAAATAAAACATAGTATCTGTCTTCGGCTTTTTGGGTAGAGTGCTAATTCTACATCTCAAGAAACTCCACTGGCTGGCTTAGAAAAAAGAGTGGTAGGAGGGTCTAAAATACACTAATTAGATACACTAATAAAGGGACAGCTTTCTTGAGACCGATGTTTTTCAATCTAGGAAAAAATAAAGGTTGAGAGGAGATATAATTTCAGTCTTCAATATCCTACAGGACATGGAAAAGTTAAAGAGGAATTGTGCATCTGCTGTCAGGGTGAATGCTTAGGTCTTTAGCAATATGGCCTTTGCAGCAGTCTTGTCTATCTTTGGATTATAAAAAAAAGATCCACACCAGGAACTAAACATATTTTTTAATCCTACAGAAGTTGCAGGTTGAAAATATAAGCAGCTGCTTGTAAAGTTTACAAAAATCACAGGCTTCAGGGAAGCTGACCTGTAAAGGTCATAGCCCTTCGCTTAACCAGCTCCCCCCAGTCCCTGTGTACTGGAGGTTTTTTAAATTCTTGCAATCGCCTCATCCAAAGCAGCCTTCTAACGAGCGCTCTCACCTTCTCTCATGCCCTTCCCAATACATTCTCCACAAGGCACCTGGCATGCTCTTTTTCAAATTATCAAACCCGTCATCTCTCCTATGCTATGCCCTTCAGGGCCCTCTCATTGTCCTTGCCAGAAAGTACGGACTCCTTACTGGGACAGCTCAGGCTCCGTGGTCCCCTGCCTCCTCTCTCTTCTGCAATACCCCAGCCCTTTCCTATCTTGGGCTTTGGCAGTGGGGGTGTGTCCCATGGCTGACTTACTATCCTCCTTTGGGTTTTCGGTCTAACTCCCACGTCCCAGAAAGGTTTTTCCCAAAAAGCCTTTTGAGTACGAGGTTGGTTTCCTTTGCAGCCTTTAGCATTATCGGAAAGCAATTTTTTCTCTTGCTTGTTTACTGTCTGTTCATATTACTAAGCCCTACGTTTCAAAATGTCTCGTTCGCCCTAGTACTACCAACACCTAGCACCGTGACTGGCATCTGTCAGCCTCCTCCTCCTTATTCGAACAGTCAAGGAGACAAAATAGACAAGCGAACAGCTGGCTCTTTCAGGGCAAACTTCCATAATCGACACCATTTCACACATTCTTCCCTCCTTCTTTTCCCTCCTCCCTCTGTCCTTCCCTCACCCCTCCACCCCCTCTGTCTTGATTTCCCTACGGCTTGAAACAGGTAAACAATCTCAGCTTCCTACTTTGCTGCTCCCGGCAAGTGCAAAGCAATTATGTTCTGCTTTTTGCTTCCGACTGAAAGATCGCGAGACTTGAACTGGGGGATCCCTACCTGCCCGAGTCTCTCTTGCAGTAGAGGGAGCGTGCGTTTCCTGTTTGGGAAAGACTTTTGAACATGTTTAGCTCAGTGGGGCTTTTCTGTTGAGGTGTATTACTCCTGTGTGACAGAAAGTGTCCAGTGTCCAGAAGGAAAGTGCTGTGTGCAGCAGCACTATTAATAGCAATTTGGAAAACCGACACCTGCCGGAGAGTAAGCCTCATGTCCAAGCGTCCAACCGCAGAACTTAGTCTGCGCCAGCCAGGAAGTAGCGGAGCCTCCCGGGAGCATCGCCCTCTAAACAGCATTTACTGAAATGTCTTCCCTTTTCATTTAATCATACTGTCTGTTAACATGACCATGATTAACGTAACACAAAGTAAACCATAGTATTGTATTTGTTAAATTTTTTTTGTGTTTTTTTTTTACACATACTTTGGTAAATACTCATTTAGTTACCATTTTCGTGAAATTGAGTATATGCTTTTACATTAAAATACAGAAGGAATTAATTTTCATTTTCGTTCATATTTTTCCCATCACATGTATTACCTGCGATGATCATTTTTGGGTATGATAACAAAATAGCAGAGTAAAAATCAAGGCCCAAGGCAGTGCCTAGTGTCTTAGCTTTGACATAGGAAACCAAGAGAATAAATACTGAGAAAAGGCCTCTTATTTTTTTAAATAAAACTTTTATATCCCAAAATGGTTTTAAAAAGTATACCCTAGGCTTATTTAGCAGACTTTACTTCCTTATAACAGGATTTATTAGTGACTTACCAATAATTGAAATTAAGTGCACAGTGAGAAATGCACTTCTACAATTCTGAAGTCTAAAGTGGTCTGAAAACCAAGAAGGGTTTCTGTTTGTTGGCTTTTGTGGCCAAAAAAAAAAAAAAAAAAAAAAAAATCAAAACTGAACTGATGCTTTTCTGTTAATTACCTCTAAGTATTTCAAGCAAGTGTGAACAGCCATAGGTTTTACTACAGAAATATTAATGTTAATGTATTTGATCAGGGGTGTTGCCTCAGCCCGCACCAGAAACATTACTTAAAAAAGAGCATGGGCACTTTATTATCTTTGAAAGAATGTGAAAAGTTTGAATTCAGTAACATATTCAATCTCCAGGTTTTCACCCAGGGCACTGGGAACCTGGATCACTGAATCATAAATAAATGTTCAACTTGAAGGTACCTAGGAGACAATATATTCCAACTTCCTCGTTTTATGAATGAGGACGCTGAGTCCAGAGAAGTGCAGTGACCTGCCAAAGGTCTTACTTCTTGATTAGTAGCAGAGATAGAAATAGACTCCACTCCCCAGGTACTCAAGTCACCGGCTCCTTCCACTCACCGCCCTTCAGTGACCTCTTGCCCTGTGGCTGGGATTTCTAAACAAGGGAAATAGACAGGAGCGTGCCTCCTACCCTAGATCTGCTGCTGCCGTGGGGAGAGAGATCCACACTGTACACATACCTCCTTTTGAAAGAAACCATGTCCCTCTTCTCTTCCTAAATTGATCCCTACAGAATTGTGCTGATTCTACTAACCGGCACAAGGACAGTCACTGTCACAACCCTCCCCAGTTAGGTAGGCACCGTTCCAAATGCTGAAAAGGCCAAGTCCTTGACTTTACACTCCAATTTAACTTCATTGTCTGATCAGTTTCTATTAAAAACATGCCAGAATGCATATTAGCTTCCCATCACCAGGAATTTACTGGGCTTCTCTTATGTGTCCAGGATTGCCACATGCTAAATCAGTGATTTTCAAGCAAGGGCGATTTGCCCTTCAGGGAGTATTTGGCAATGACTGAAAGCATATTGACTTCTCACAACTTGGAATGTGCTATTGGCATTTAATGGGTGGAGACCAGGATTGTTACAGAAACTCTTCAATGCACAGGACAGCCCCTGCTCCAAAAGGTCAATACTACTAAGGTTGAGGAAATCGGGGACTAAACACATACCATTATTCTCTGTTTTGGAGATTATACACTCTAATTTCAAAATAGGGACTTCGCTAACATTCATGAAGGTACAAAGCATAAATAAATACTAAACTCAGTGCTCTAAAAGATTCAGAAACAGAAGACTGAAGTTCAAGCTCCACCTTGTCATTTCTCTTCCCTGTGATCTTTGGACCATCATTAAGCGTTTGGTTCCTTAGCTTTCTTATCTCTAAAGCAAGGCTATTGATAATTCACCTACATATTTTATTGGGCTGTGAAATCAAAAGAGAGGGTGTTTTTGAAAAACCTTTGAGAACTGTAAAATATTACATAACTTGTAAAGCAATAATACCACAATTCTTTACAACATTGTCTTTTACCAAATACAGATAGTCCTGTCATAGACATGTCCTCCCCTGACCTCGGTGACGACTACCAGTACCTCCTGGTGGTCCGAGTCAGGAACACCACATCCTCCTTGATCCTTTTCTTTTCTCACTCCCCAGTCAGTCAGTGACTCCTGGAGAAAGTGCATTTTTTTCTTTGTTAAAGGGGGTAAATGCAAGAATAGAAATCCAAATTAATATTCCACGCAGGTACCCACTGATAAAATTAACATTGAATCACAGACTAACGGTTCAGCATTATTGAGTTAAGCTAGGTTGCCCTCTTCTTCTTCTTCCATCTTGCCTTCTTACCCCTTGAAATTTCTTCCCTTATTCTTTGGGAGAAAATATCTTCCTGGAGACTCAGTAACAAAGCTATTATTCCTTATATGTTGCCGCCTTTGTTTTTGGGTGTGAGTAGACTTGAGGCCAGGTGGATAGGCATGTTCGGGGTGAAAATCAGGATGTGAGCGAAGGTGTGGGAAAGCATCATTTGAGGTCTAGTGAAGGGGCTCAGAGCTTTGGAATCTTTGAGGATCTCTGGGCCATCTTTTTGGCAAGCATGAGGTAACTGACCAAACTGAGAACACCTACCCCATATGTAAAGGGTACCACAATCTACTACTTTGTGTGGAGTCTTTTGTACTATGCACATTTAGTATACGAATTCCTATTTGTGTAAAAGATGTACTACAGTTTAGTTATTTACTCTCTAAAAGATGTCTTATCTGTGAAATTATTCCTAATAGTGTAATAAAGACTCTCCTAGTGTGATTAAAACGTATTTTTCATTGAAGTATAATTCACATACAATGTTATATTAGTTTCAGGTGTACAACATAGTGATTCAACAATGCTATACATTACTCACTGCTCTCCGCATGTGCAGTCACCATCTGTCACCACACAACGTTATTACAATATTATTGACTATATTCCCTATGATGCACTTTTCATCTTCGTGACTTATTTAGTTTATAACTGGAAGTTTGTACCTCTCAATCCCCTTTCTCTTTTTCACCGATGCTCCCACCAACCTCCCCCCGGCAACCACCAGTTTAAAAAAGAATTAAAACATTTTGATTTACAAACAAATGTTTTAAATGCACATCTCTTCTGACCATTCAAATGACATACACAGCGTGGGAAGGAAAGGACAAATGGACAGTCTTTGCACTGATGGAAGAACTGTAGAGGTACAATTAGAAAACAGAGGGAAAACGATTTCTTTCAAGAAGCGATTGGTACAGATCAATTCATAGGGTACCGATTCCCTTTTCAAATCCATAATTTCTTCACTGCTTATTGCATACAAGTCTCATACTATAGTTTCATGGGGGTATAAAGAAACATGGTGAAATGATTTATTTTTATTTTCTTTCTCTTGCTGTTTTGAGCTCTATGGTGGCAGGAGACCTCAGCATGCACAAGTTCTGAAATTAAACGTCCTTCACAAATTTCCAATGTCGCTCAGTGGAATATCCATGAGTATGATTCAGTTAAATAATATTATTAGCTGGCTGTTAACAAACACTACAGTTTTTTTTTTTTCTTCTGTGATACTCAGAAGGATTATGTTTTCCCATGACACAGGTTTTCCCTATTACACAGCATCATGCACATTCTGAGTTGACCCCAACCCTAAAGCAAGACAGTCTTGGCTGGTTGTGGAAATTGACTCCGTCATCATCACATCACCACACAGGGCCAGACTGGAAACTTCCTTCTGACCCTACACGCTAAGTTGCCTTTCTCTTCCCAGACCGTACATCTCTTTGACTTCAGCTCACTCCATGCCTGAGCATCCGAAAGTCTCCTGGTGGCCTGGATGACTGAGGAGCAGAGAGATGGAACAGACTGGATTAGAGTTCATTCTACAAATTGTAGGGAGATCTGAGTTTGCTGGTGTTCTCTAACCTCCCACATCATATAAACTAGATTGTTGGTGGTGACTTTGAGGTCATTTCCGGGCCCTCGTATTTCCCGCCTGTCAGTTTCCTCTCTGCCGTTCTCGCAGATGGGTTTGCACCACTAATGTCAGAGAGATGTCTGCTGAGTTTATATGGAGTTTTACCCTGTAAAATCATATACCAGGATGAAATGGGCTCCTTTAACAGTGCCGGTAGATTTCCCAGGGAAAAAAACCTTTCCTACCGGGAAAAAGCCCATCCTCTGTTTTTTCTTTCATTGAGCTCCATCTAATGGTAATTTCATGCTTTTCAACAGGGAGGGAAATGCATGATCTCCAGGTAAAGGTAAAACTGCCCCCCCTCACCCTCCCACTTGTCAAAGGGAGCTGAGTTTGGCCTTTTTTCCAGTAACAGTAGTAAGCCTTGAGCTTTATCATCTGCCGCATCAGGATTTTAGTGATTGGATTGATTTCAGTTCTGGGCACAGAGAAAGTCAACGAAAGAGAAAGCGTATGCTTTCACTTAATCATGTCACAAGACAAGATACTATGCCCCTCCCCGCCCCCGCCCCACCACCACCGCCATACAGCTCCAAGCAACATTTGGCAAGGGTTGGAGCCATCCAGCTGTTCAAAATGCCAAGTCAGATAAGAAAATTGCAGGCTTGAGACTGAAGACCACAGGAGACCTCTCTTGTGGCCCCTTACTGCATTACTTCATAGCACTAAGGCAATGTAGAGAGGGGCAAAAAATGCATGCCACAGTCAGGAACAAAGATACAATGCCTCATGGGTCGCTATGTGGCTCTTGAGCATAGAGACCCACAGTAATTGTTTCCAGGGTGTCATTCAGTAGCTGCTGGAGACACGCTTTGCTGAGTCACTGGCCTTGGCAAGACAAGCTGGCCAGGACCTGGGAGGCAGGTGATAGAGGGAGAAAAAACTGCTCTTTAAACCAAGCAGCAAGGCCCTTGCCTAAGACTCCCTTTTCATTTTAGTCCATTCACTTCTCTTCTATGTTTGTCATATTTCGGCTACTCAGAGAGCACTGTCAGTATAGTGATTTACAAACATCTTAGTAATTGCAAATACGTCGGTCTTCAGGGAGCAGGAGGCTCTTTCTGCCCACCTCCTTTCCCTTCTCTACAAACATAAGGGTGTTGCACACTCATGCATGTGTACACACACACAGCTGCGGGAACGGGGCTGTATTTGTGATGACGACTTGGAAAAATCAAACACGTCCACAGCAGCAATGACATAATAAGGAAAAAAACAAGAAGGACCCCATCCTAGGCACCCGGCCCCATGTCTGTGACCCAAGGCGTCTGACATGCCTGGACCCCCTCTTGCCCTCCGCTTGGACTCAGGCTGCCATTCGAGGCAGGTTCCTCCAGGAGCTCTGCCAGCTGCCACCTTGAGCCTTTGCACCAGTTTGCTTAATTGGAGAGATTTTCTATTCTGTGAGTGAGCCAGTAA
The DNA here is from genome assembly GCA_004024625.1 of Mellivora capensis. Classification (NCBI taxonomy): domain Eukaryota; kingdom Metazoa; phylum Chordata; class Mammalia; order Carnivora; family Mustelidae; genus Mellivora; species Mellivora capensis. The sequence goes on from PISX010000305.1 coordinate 300,344, forward strand.
ATATTTCCTCTGAAAGACTGTGAAAGTTGGGAATGACACATCGGGAAGCAGCTGTTTGAGTCCCAGAACACCCAGCAGGCCAGCTGGAGGTCCCTCGCTATCTCCTTGTTATCGAGATGAGGTTGCTCCCTATGGAGGATGCTGGCTTCTCAAAGGCATTGCATTGCAAGTGTCTTACTATATTTACCCGGGGCCAGTGGCAGTGACTTTGCTTTTCTAGTCAGAGGTGAATGATTATTACAAAAGATGATCTAAGGGTCAAGGCGACCTCAAAAGAGAGGCAGGAAAAGCAATAATATATCTGTTTCAATTCACTTAACATCACTCCTCCCCCAAAGCAGATACTTAGTCCTTTGTGAGTTATTTTGGCTTCTAGGCATAATTTGTTTGCTAATAAGGAAATTCTTGTCTGGACTGCCCTCTCTTCAAGGGCGTAAAGTGGCAGTGTTGGTAAGGAAATCTGGATTTAGAAGACTAGAAAATGGGGCACCTGGGAGGCTCAGTTGGTTAAGCGTCTGCTTTCAGCTCAGGTTATGATCCCAGCGTCCTGGGATCGAGCCCCACATTGGGCTCTCTGCTCAGTGGGAGCCTGCTTCTCCCTCTCCCTGCTGCTTTCCCTCCTTGTACTCTCTCTCTCTCCCTCTGTGTCAAATAAATAAATAGAATCTTTAAAAAAAAAAAGAAGAAGAAGAAGAATGCCTCTGAGTCCTCCTATAATGATCATGTTCCCTCCCCTGGAAGGACCAGATTGTTGCCCAGGGGAGTTTCATAGGACCATGGGAAGTGACCCCTCACTTATAACTGTACTTTTTCACCTGTCCGCAGAACACAAGCCCCAGCTGGATTCATTAGTGTGATGCTCAAACCCACACTGTATCTCAGGCCTAAGGGTCATACTATGGGCCCATAATCCACTCCCTTCCTTAAAACAGAGGAAGGTGTATTTCTTCAATTCTTTTCATTCACCCCCCCTACTGAGAAGATCTCAGAGTAGTCTAGAAATAAAAGCCTCAGGATATGAGATGCCCAATTTAAGCCCTATCATTCTTCTGGCAGAGAAGTGTCACACTTCAGCAGGATTTGGGTTTGCCTTGCCGCAGTGTCGGAAGCTTATTCAGCTGCAAGTAACAGAGAACTGTCATCCAAAATAACTTAAATTTATAAGGCTGACTTCCTGGAAGCCCTCAGTTGAGATCTCATTGTGTGCAATGTGTGGCTTTGCCACACCCAATTATGACAGTCTAGGAAGCTTGAGATTTTTTTTTAGCCAGGCACGTTTTTACCCTGATCAGAATTAATAAGAAAATGGAGGGCGGGCAGGAATTGGATTTGGAGTAGGAACCAGTGGTGATTGCTACAGTCCCAGCATCTAACACTGTGCCTGGCAAACAGTAAATTATATGTATTTGTTGAATGAGGCCTGGTTACATCTTAAAATGCTAAACCCCTTTCAGGGACCCCCTCATATATATGACTAAACAAAGACCCCTGAGAAAATGTCATGATCACAGAGATAAGCATACCAAGCAAAGATTGATTTGATTCTAAATTTGATTCTTAACCTTCTTGATGAAATAGAGAGAAAAAGATAGAAGGTCCTTAACGTGCTCTAGCCATATTTTATAACCACCATAGTTCTCAGATCTTGATCTTGATGTCCAGACTTCCTGCAATAGTTTTTTATGAATTCCAAGGTCAATGTTCCTAATAAACATCATGTTAAAGATGTGAGACTGTTTTGATAACTTTATAGAAAACCATCCCAAAGATGGGATATCATGTATAAAATTGTCTTGGGATGATCTTCACTTTTTAGCACCTTGATCATGGATAAATTTTCATAAAACAGAGGTATCTGATGGTGTCTTTGATTTCAATAGAGCCTTAAGTGGATTCAATAAGGATTAATGGAACATTGATGGTATTCCAGGGATTATATGGGGGGATCCACAGGCTCTGAGAATACAGAGAAGAATCATGTACTTCTTCTCTCCTAAACAGAGTATAATCCAATGTTGAGACACATTTCTGATATGGTGAGTGCTGTTCTAGATGGGCATACATGATGCTGTAGGATACTTAGGCAGGGTGGGATTAGATCTACCCATCTGGAGAAGATTCTTCATGGTTGCTAGAAGGATCTGAGTTGGGCCTTGGTGGATCGTAGGATTTTATCAAGTAGAAGGATGTGGTTGAAACTCCTATCCTTTCGCATTTGATTTATATTAAAATAATTACAGTGGCACAAGGCAAGAAAAAAATTAAACAAATATGAAAGAAGTTATCACTTAGGAAGGTTGCAGAAAGTTACAAAACCTCTTTGGCTTAGAGTCATTAAACAATTCACAGTCCTTGGAAATGGAATTTTGTAGACTGATCAAACTTTGCAAAGACAAAAGAGAGAATGTTCCTTTTCTCCTGACCATCCTTTTCATTTGATAGAAAGGAAAGGTGGGAGTTCAGAGTCACTGGCAAGCTTCCCATAAGTTTAAAATTGTGGTCTGGAAACTGTCATTTGGCTCCTTGGAGAACAACATGTTCCCCAAACTAATGATACTCAGATCATAGCACCATCCAAACGATCTCAAAATACTTGAAAAGATACTTAAAAATTAAATCAAAGTTGTAGTTATTTTCTAGAGCAATGCAAAATGCATACAGATGTTTATAGAATTCAAATGTAGAAAGTTGGAAGAGAGGTAAAAAGCACTGTGACAAAAATCTTCAGATGGAAATTCAGTCCCTGTTAGGAGGGAAGAGGTGCTTACCTGCCAGCCCGAGAAGAAATTCATGCCCCTCCAACCTCCACTCTGTCCTCCCCCCGCCTTACCCCCTCAACCCCCTTGGGGCTACCTTGCAGGGTGGGGGGAGGTGGGATAGAAGACAACTGAGCTCAGAAGTCACACGGAGGTTGATGTTACAGGAACCCAAATATCCAAAGTGCTCAGTCAATTAAAGCATGTGGTATGCTTGCAGATGACTGACTAAATTAGGCCTTAAAATGATGACATTGATGAGGTACTCGGCACTTTGTGTACCCTAGATATTTTCTTCCTTGTTAGATACTCCACATTGTTGGTTTTTTAAAAACCCGTGTTAGCTTGGATATCTCAGGTTGTGTCTGTGTGTGTGTGTATGTTTTTCAAAGTTCTTTTGTGTGTTCCACATGGGAGCATCAGAAATGATCATGTTGCTCTCTGGAGGGGCTATAAGTACTATTTTTACAGCATATTTGCTGTGGTGTTACTTTGTGTTAGTTGTGGCTGCCACTCAGCATGCTAAGATTGCCTATCTTATTATTTATTTTTTCCCTTGCACTGTTCCTGTCTTTTTGAAGAAAATTTAAACCCGAACCACATGGATAGTTGGTTCTTCAATGAGAGCAGCTCCCACTCTGCTCCAGTAGAATAGCAACATAGTACAGTCTGCTAGCTGGTTGATTATTATTTGATTTCATCTCTACCTGAGTCTCATACATAGTTAGAAAATATGCAGAATGTTTCCATCCAAGAGGTGTCCACAGCAAGCAAATATTTGAATGTCTCAGAATTAGTGGCTTTCTAAAGATGTTGACTGAGGGACACCTGGGTGGCTCAGTTGTTAAGCATCTACCTTCTGCTCAGGTCATGATCCTAGGGTTCTGTGATCAAGCCCTGTCTCAGACTCCTTACTCTGGGGGAATCCCGTTTCTCCCCCTCTCACTCCCCCTGCTTATGTTTCCTCTCCTACTGTCTCTCTCTCTCTCTCTCTTTCTCTGTTAGATAAATAAAATAAAATCTTAAATAAATAAATAATTATGTTGACTGAAACCACAGTATCTCTGAGCTATATAAAACTTAAAATTACCTGTTGGGAAGCAGATTTCTATTTTTTCATAAATACCCAATTCCTAATCTCAACAAATAAGACAATGGAGGATTCAGAGAGCTGCTATTCTATCTCAAGTTGTTTATTTAAATTAGGATGTCATCGTTAGGGTTATAGTAGATGGCTAGGACTCCATAACAAAGTACCACAGACCAGGGGGCTTAAACAGCAGGAACTTGCCCATGATTTTGGAGGCTAGAAGTCCGGGATCAAGGTGTCTACAGGGTTGGTTTCTCCTGAGACCTCTTCCCTTGGCTTGTAGATGGCCGCCTTCCCCCTATGTCTTCACCTCATCTTGCCTCTGTGTTTACATGTGTCCTCTTCTTAAAAGGATACCAGTCATCCTGGATGAGGCTCTACCCTTATTCCCTCATTTCAACTTAGTCACCTTTTCAAAGGCCCCATCTTCAATACAATCTTATTCTGAGGTATGGGGGGAGAGGGTCAGGACTTCAACATATGAATTGGCTGAGGGGGCACACCTCAGGCCATGGTAGGAGGTATTAGGAAGAAGAATATATTTGCCAAGGGTACAGATTTATTGAAGCATATTATTACATGCCAGGCAACAGGATAACTGTTTTATACACATTATTTCATATACTTCTTACAATGACACTTAAAGTTAAATTATTAGAATTTCTATTTTACAAATAAGAAAATTTGGGCTCCAAAATAAAGTCACTTTCCCAAAGCTATAGAGAATGAATTGTTGAAACCAAGTCTGCACACTGTCTCCAGAAAGTGACCATGATGCCTTTCTGCGATTTATGCAAAGGTCACAGAGCCGGCCGGCAGCAAAGACAGGTCTCCTAATTCCCAGGACAGCATTCTATTACACTCGTGCACTTGATCTGAGAGAAATGTAGTGTCCACTACTCCGCTTGTTAATAAGGATGTCATTTTGCCTTGTGTTTGTTAGGCTGTTCTATATTTCAAGGGATAGAGAGCACCAAACAGGATGAGATGTTAAAATCCATCTGTGCTTTGCTTGTGAACTCAATTAATTGGGACTATTAAAAGGATATTAATAGGTAGGGCCACCGACCATCCTGGTTTGCCTGAACTCAAGGCTTTCCCAGGATATGCGAGTTTTGTGTTAAGCCTCAGACAATCCCAATTTTAAAAACAGAAACACTTTCAGGTTTTTTGTTTGTTTGTTTTTAAGATTGCATTTATTTATTTGAGAGAGAGAGAGTGCTCCAGTAGCAGGGAGGAGCAGAGGGAGAGAAGGGGGAAAAGCATCTCAAGCAGAGACCAACTGGGGGCTCGATCTCACCACCCTGAGATCACGACCCAAGCCGAAATCAGGAGGGGGGTGCTTAACCAACTGAGCCACTGACATGCCCCCAGAAACAGTTTGTTTTTTTTTAAAGATTTTATTTATTTATTTGTCAGAGAGAGAGAGCGAGAGAGCGAGCACAGGCAGACAGAGTGGCAGGCAGAGGCAGAGGGAGAAGCAGGCTCCCCGCTGAGCAAGGAGCCCGATGTGGGACTCGATCCCAGGACGCTGGGATCATGACCTGAGCTGAAGGCAGCCGCTTAACCAACTGAGCCACCCAGGCATCCAGAAACAGTTTTAAAGCAGAAAATATGGGGAGCGATTTCACCCACTGCAGAGGCAGGCCCTGTGGAGAACTGGACTACCAGCTCAGACACCACAGCTAGAATCCTGAGACTGAACATACAAATGGACAAGGGCTAAAAATAGACCTTTGACCCCCAACCTGCAGCGACCTGCCCAGGAAGACAACCCCTTGCCTGCAACGAACAACCTCCTGTGTCTCACTTTCAAGAAACCAGATTGCTCTTTCTGGGGGCAACCCAGGAAGCTAAACAATAACTTCTACAACACTCAGCCCAAAGTGAACAGGGCTTGATTAATAACTTATAGCTGCCCAATTTTTATCCCAGCTTGCAACTTCGGGCCAATCAGAGAAAGTCAAATAGTGACCCCTAACTAATCACACAGGATGGTCCACTTCCAATTAGCCCACCAGCAGCTTCCCCTCCCCAATGGTCTCAATTAGCATATACCAGAAAACTTCTCTTTCTTCTACTATAAAGTCTCCCACTCCTCCACCTGCCTTTGAGTCTCTGACAAAATGCAAGTGACAGTGGCAGACTCCCTTGCTATAGCAAGCATAAATAAATAACCCTTGCTTGCTGTCATTTGATTGGCCTTTATTTTCACATCCCATCAACAGCACACACTGTTGGCCCTCTACTCTAGTGTTCCACCATTTTGGTGACTCAGCACTTTGCCTCTACTGCTCCCACCTGCTGCTACCACTGATAACTGCCTCTGTACCCCCTGGGGTCTCAGGCTTCTGTTTACTGCCTTATAACTGCACCTTCAGATCCTCTTCTTCTCCATTAGCTGCATCTATCTTTGAGTTAAACTCCCTGAGAGAAGGCGTCTGATGGCAGTATACATTGGGTGCCCAGGGAACACCCTTATCTTGGATAGTGATGGCTCTAGCCAATTCACAAGCTGCTGACCAGATTATAAGTGACTGCCTTTGGGTCAAAGGGTTGTCCTTGGCCAAAGGAAAGCTTCGCTCACGGTAACACCATCATGTGGTAGAAAGCATGATAACTTATATATAAAAGATTATTTTATTCAAAAGTGGTCTGTGATTATGGCTTCACATAGAGTGTACATTAACAAAATTGGCCAAGAGTTATGTCTGAAAATGACATTTGGTCCTTACTGAAAAGATGGACTTATATTTGAATATGTGAGGCACATACAGCAAAGCATCCTACATAATCTTTATTTTTCTTCTTTCCAAGAGCTTCTTTTCCTTTTATAACTAGAAGAAAGAGAAGCTTTGAGTTAAGTGCTCAATTTGAGTTGGCAGATTTTTTATTCCTGCCATGTTACTACTGGACAGAAAGTCTTGCAAATTAGATTCCAAGTGAACAATGTGATATTCCCCCACCTTAATGAGTGGTTCCCTTGCATGTGAAGCATTTCAACAAATGATTTATAAACTGTTATTCATTACTAGTTCTCTAAAACTACTTTCTCCTCAAAAGAATTAGAAACAAAGAATAGCCACTTTGAGTACATTTTTCATAAAGTTCTTCAAAGGTTTTTAGTTAATTTTCAATCATTAGTAAATTTATTTAACATTCAATTTTTCATATTTCCCGAGCACGTTCTACCTTTCAGGCATGGCAGGATTATCTACCTCATATGGATAGTCTGATATCCAAAGCAGAATTGTTATGTCTAAATCCCCAATTTCTGTAGATATGTCAATAGATAAATGCTCAAAGAAACATAATTTCAATATCAAAAGGTCACGAGGCTCAAAGAGAAAGGCATGAAAGCAGCCATTTTAGGATCTGATCTTCATTGTCTATGGAGGTAAGAACTGCTGGTTTGCAGCATTTGGATTCATCCAAATTACTAGAAAGATGAGTTCTAGAAACAAAGTCACTAGATTTTTGTCTTATGCTCACAGAATATCCCTTACAAGCCATCCATTCTTTTAAATTTGGGCTCCAAATACCAAGCAAATCATTGACCATGTTTTCTGGTGTTTTTTCTAATAGGAAATGCAACTTGCCAACGAGTTGACATAAACGTTTAGTCTTTTTTTTTTTTCTTTCAATAAAAGCTTAGTTTATTACAGAATTCTGGATTGACTCACTATATCTTCCAGCCTCTGATGCTCATGATAAGCCTACAGCCAGTCAGAGACTTTCCATTTTTTAGATTCTGTGTTTCCTCCTTATTTTTGCTTTTTTTTTTTTTAAGATTTTAGTTATTTATTTGACAGACAGAGATCACAGGTAGGCAGAGAGGCAGATAGAGAGAGAGGAGGAAGCAGGCTCCCTGCTGAGCAGAAAGTTCGATGTGAGGCTCGATCCCAGGACCCTGGGATCATGACCTGAGCCAAAGGCAGAGGCTTTAACCCTCTGAGCCACCCAGGCACCCCTATTTTTGCTTTTTAAATATAGAATGTATTATTTGTTTCAGGGGTACAGGTCTGTGATTCATCAGTCTTACACAATTCACAGCACTCACCATAGTACATATACCCTCCCCAATGTCCATCGCCCAGCCACCCCTTCTCCCCCACCTGCCTCTGCTCCAGCAACCCTCAGTTTGTTTCTTGAGATTAAGAGTCTCTTATGGTTTGTCTCCCTCTCTGGTTTCATCCTATTCCATTTTTCCCTCTCTTACCCCATAATCCTCTGCCCATTTCTCAAATTCCACATATCAGCGAGATCATATGATAATTATCTTTCTCTGATTGACTTATTTCTCTTAGCATAATACCCTCCAATTCCATCAATGTGGTTGCAAATGGCAAGATTTCATTTTATGGATGGCTGCATAATAGTCCATTGTATAGATATACCACATCTTCTTTGTCCTTTCATTTGTCAATGGACATCTAGGTTCTTTCCATAGTTTGGCTATTGTGACATTGCTTCAATAAACATTGAGGTGCATGTGCTCCTTCAGATCACTACATTTTAGAAATTGAGGAAAACACACAAAAAAATGGGAAAATGTCCCATGCTCATGGATTGGAAGAATGAATATTGTTTAAATGTTTATGCTACCTAGAGTAATCTTTACATTTAATGTAATCCCTATCAAAATACCATAAACTTTTTTCACAGAAATGGAACAAATAATCCTAAAATTTGTATGGAGCTAGGAAAGACCCCAAATAGCCAGAAAAATGTTGAAAAAGAAGGCCAAAGCTGGTGGCATCACAATTCTGGAGTTCAGTTCTATTATAAAGCTGTAATCATCAAGATGGCATGGCACTGGCACAAAAACAGACACATAGATCAATGGAACAGAATAGAGAACCCAGAAAGAGACCCTCAACTCTATGGTCAGCAAATCTTTGACAAAACAGGAAAGAATGTCCAATGGGAAAAAGACAGTCTCTTCAACAAATGGTGTTGGGAAAATTGGACAGCCACATGCAGAAGAATGAAAACAGACCATTTCCTTATACCACACACAAAAATAGACTCAAAATGGATGAAAGACCTCAATGTGAGACAGGATTCCATCAAAATCCTTGAGGAGACCACAGGAAGCAACCTCTTTGGCCTCAGCCACAGCAACTTCTTCCTATAAACATCACCAAAGGCAAGGGAAGCAAGGGCAAAAATGAACTATTGGGACTTCAACAAGATCAAAAGGTTTTGCACAGCAAAGGAAACATCAACAATACTGAAAGACACCTGACAGAATGGGAGAAGATATTTGCAAATGACATATCAGATAAAGGGCTAGTATCCAAAATCTAAAAAGAGCTTAGCAAACTCAACACCCAAAGAATAAATAATCCAATCAAGAAATGGGCAGAGGACATGAACAGACATTTCTGCAAAGAAGACATCCAGATGGCCAACAGACACATGAAAAAATGCTGAACATCACTTGGCATCAGGGAAATACAAATGAAAACCACAATGAGATACCACCGTACACTAGTCAAAATGGCTAAAATTAACAAGTCAGGAAATGACAGATGCTGGCAAGGATGCGGAGAAAGGGGAACCCTCCTACACTGTTGGTGGGAATGCAAGCTGGTGCAGCCACTCTGGAAAACAGTATGGAAGTTCCTCAAAAAGTTGAAAATAGAGCTACCCTATGACCCAGCAACTGCACTACTGCCTATTTATCCCAAAGATACAAATGTAGCATAATCTTCTTGCCAGTAGTGTTTCTCATAGTGAGATAACTGACAATCTTGCCACAAATTCATATTCCTTAAATGCAGTTTGCTTGTTCCAAGTGTTACTCAAACTTGAAGGAAAGTGGTTTTATCATCCTAGACATCCACTGTGACCAGAGACAAGACTCTCCAGTGTGGGGTAGACACATTCTTCATGTCTTTCTGTGGTACTGAATACACGTGCTGGGTCATGTAGTCACTATGAATAACAGTGATCAGCAACTCATTCCTGAAAGCAAGTAGTATCATGAGTGTTTTCGAGACTGACCCAGATAAAGCAGGTCTGGGAATCAAAACTGGGCTGAGGCGGTTTGCAATGAGAATCAAGTTGAGTCAAACATTCAGGTAGCAGTGTGAGGCAGAGAAAGAGCATGCATGTATTGGAGAGGTGTCGTGTGGGTGTAGAAAGTAAGAAAGGGGGTGGGGAATGACTGGGAGTTGGGAAAGGGGGTTTCATTTTCAGAAGTCAAAACCCAGAGATTGGGCTCAGGAGAGCAGGCCAGGAAAAGCTATTTCTTCCCTCTCAAGGGCTGAGAAAGATGCCCTAGCAGGTAGGCAGTTAAGAAAGGCCTGCCCTTCCCACTCTGTACAAGACATTGTCCTGTATCGGGATTTCAATCGTAAATTCATTATCCACATTTTACATCTTTACTGGGTGGGCTTAAGAAGCAGAGTATTATTGTGGACCAATGCTGTGTTCACAAAGCAGCCACTTGCATAAATTCCCTTTATCACTGCTAAGTGATGAAGTATCCACTGATAACCTTTGAGAGCTTTAACTTCCTACTAACTGCTGAATATGCAAAGATATCAACACATCTACAAGAGAAAATTTCAGGTTGGATGAGGTTAAACATTCTCCTGCTGTTCTGATTATTTCCCTCCTATATTGCGCTTTTCATTTCCTTACACCACTGCCTTTTCCCATCATCCTGAGCTAGAACTGCCTCCGGCATCCACGCACAGTAGCCTTATCCACGTGTTGCTCCCTTTACCCCATCTTCACTGTCACCAAGTTAGGAAAATTGCTTCATCTCTTAGTTCACCTGAGGCAGGGTCAGCATTTGGCTGACCAAACAGTTCCAGAACTGGCCGACACAGAAAGCATAGATTTCTCAACCTAGTTTCACTAAACTTAATCACATATATCTTAATTAGCCACCCTACCAGAGCTCCTTGTTATGGACTTGACTCTGTGTATGCTAGACTAAATTAAATAGACTCGGATGAGCACCGTTAAAAACATGGTAACTCTCTCGCCAAAAGTAGATTCCAAACATCGTCTCTAGGACTGGCTCCTGGGATGCCCAGTCACTGTGTCCTTAGATCGGCCCTTAAAACTGGTCCCTGGGGAGGAAGACATTTCTCAGTGAGTCTGTGTGTCCTCAGGCATTCTGTCTTGGGGCATCACCATTTTATGAACTTCATTCAGGATGCGCTCCATGACACTAGGGCCTAGATATCCAGACTTAAGCCCTCATCCATTTCTCTACAACTTTTATGATGTATTTGACACATATTCACTAGCTAGTGAGTTGCTAAGGTTCATTTGAACCTCAAAATAAGCCTAGCTTTTTTCACCTACTATTCCAAGTTAGCACTGGATCCTAATCTTGTTATTTATTTGTCTTTGATGACAAATCCCAGCTATCCCCATTTCAAATCTCTATCAGTTACTTCTAACCAAAAATAATTCTGGTTAGATTCTGACCAGAATTTAGATTCTAACCAGAATTCTAAACAGAATTTCTGTCTTTTCTTTTGGAAAATATCCATTCTCATCTGGGTCTCCCACTGAGTTCTTAGCTCATCATCAGAACAGAGAAGCTTTTCATGAGTAACAAAACTTATGGTGACAGCTCCACTCCTTGCCCAGGTTCTGCTGGGTGACTCACCTCTGAGGAAACTCTGAGGTGTCATTTTCTGGAATCCTATGCCCGTCACCGTTTTACAACCGCAAAACTATTTTACACTGGCTATAAATGTAACAGATATGGTTTCCCTCAAGGGAAAAGAAGAGTTAGTAACTGACAAGTATCAGTTACCTCTAAGATTAATATTCGAAAAAGCCCACACTCTCTAGTTTAAAAATGGATTTCTTGCTCACAAAACACATGAATATGGCCTCCATAGGGTACACTGTAGCTACTAGAATTTAAATAATTATCATACCATGATTCAGGAAAAGCAAGAAGTTATTTTATAATAGTTTAGATCTCTGGCACACATTATTGGCATCATTTAGACATCATACCTCATTAAGTGTGCAGGGCTTTAATTTACCTTTAAGCATACTCTATAGTTCTAAGACTTATTTTTCTACTGGAAAATTTATTTTGATGGTTTCTTATGTTCGTGAAATTGTTTTTAATCAAAGCACATTCTGTATTGCTGCATTACCTTCTTTAAAAAACTGGAGGATCTATATCCTGATGAGTCAACATAGCCAGTCTGGGCAGTCAGAAACGAGTCCGTGTCCATCAGTGTCAGCTGTGACACTGATGTCAAAGGGCAACCATAAGCATGTGTGCAGCACCATATTAATCGAAGGAAATGTGTGGCATACAAATGGTTAAAGGATACCTTCTAATGACAAATTTTATGAGTGGTCCTATTATTTCTGCTTCAATATATACTAGCTCCTTGACACACAATCAGAATAATCCTTTAGTTCTGCTGGAAATGTGATTGCTTACCTTGGTTTAGCATTGGAATTTTTCCTTTAGGAAACATTATGGTAAGACCCAAAATGATTTCAATTGAAGATCAGGACATGTGATCTGTTGAGGTTCACATATGACATAGTCTGAATTTTCTCTTCTGCTCCTCTTCAAACTCAATGACTTTCCCTGTACAGTTGTAAAAAGTATATTTTGCGAAGAAGAAATACACCTCAATACATGGTATTGGGACAAATATTTCTCCATGTCGTAAAATAACAGTAATCACAAGCATAAAAAAAAAGAAGAGGAAAGAAAAAGAAGAAATTGGGCCCTCACCACATACACTGTAGTAAAAATCAATCCCAAGTAAAGATTTCAATGAAGAAGACAAAACTACAAAACTTTCAGGAGAACATGTATTTGACTGTCTTTACAAAACTGGAGTAGGGGAACGCCTGGGTGGCTCAGTTGGTTAAGTAGCTGCCTTTGGCTCAGGTCATGATCCCAGCGTCCTGGGATTGAGTCCCACATCGGGGTCCTTGCTCGCCGGGGAGCCTGCTTCTCCCTCTGCCTCTGGCTGCCACTCTGTCTGCCTGTGCTCTCTCTCTGACAAATAAATAAATAAAATCTTAAAAAAAAAGACTGGAGTAGGGAGGGATTTCTTAGGTAAATGAAACCCAAACCATGAAGGAAAATATTGGTAAATTCAATTACATAAAATGGAAGAATTTTCTCTCCCTCCCACCTTCCCTGTTTCCCTTCCTTCCTGCCATTTTCTCTCCATCCCCATCTGTGGATCAGAGCCTGAGCTAGGAAAGCCTATCTGGTAAAGGGACAGCATCTCCGAGGTATGTTGGGGCTCTTTTTTTTTTTAAATTTTTATTTTTTATAAACATATTTTTATCCCCAGGGGTACATGTCTGTGAATCGCCAGGTTTACACACTTCACAGCACTCACCATAGCACATACCCTCCCCAATGTCCATTACCCCACCCCCCTTTCCCGACCCCCTCCCCCCAGCAACCCTCAGTTTGTTTTGTGAGATTAAGAGTCACTTATGGTTTGTCTCCCT